>JAKSZT010034297.1:7159024-7345452 GCA_026826555.1 Tolypeutes matacus
TACACATACACATACACATACACATACACATACACATACACATACACATACGGGGGGGTTATTTTAGAGACCTCCTTGACCCAGCCAGCATCAGTGACCTTGACTCTAGTTCCTTTGAACTTAGATTGGCTTTTTATGACCACGCCTGTCCGCCTTCAAGTGGTCTACTTGGCAAAGTCCATTTTAAACACCCTCAGGCTGGTTCCCTCTTACAACATTGCCTTATAGTATTCCTCTCATAGTCCCCTCTTCTTTTTTTGTTTGCTTTAGCCTGTTGCTTTTTTATTTCTTGGGTATATGTCAGTCATCTATTCCATGTGTCCCCCAAACTGGGGATATGAGTCAGGCTCTCCAGATTGTTCTATTGAAGTCCCTTCTCTTACTTGGCTGAAGGTAGGAAGAAGTGGTAAGGGTGGGTGACATAAAAGCACAGCACACCCTTAGCTCTTAAAAATAGGCCTGTATCCTAGCTTCTTCCTGGGCAGTGGGCTGCCATTGGCCAGCTGCAGTCTCATAGCATAAGCTTCGTGGCATTTGTGGGCACCTGCTTAATGATGTGGGGACCTGGGCATTTCCTTAACCTTTGAAACTTTAGTCCAAACTGAGAAAGGGTCTCATTTTAATGTCCTATTATACAAGGAATCACATAATCTATTGTTTTTTTTTAAAAGAAACTTACAATTTACCCTCATTATCCACTTGACTCCTCAGAGCCAGATGGGTGTGTAAAATTTGTACAGTAGATGTGATAAGACTTGTGGTTTAATTTTGTGTGTGTGTGTGGTTTTTTGAGCAATTAGTAGAATTGAACAGAAAATCTTCAGAATATAAATGAGCTGTTTTATTAGTTTCCAAGAGTAAGGTTTGAGGTGCTTCTGGGTTTTTTTACTGGTAATCATATACTTACTCCACTAGTAGTGAATGTCTGGTGGGAGTCAGGCCCTATTATTAGTGTTATACAAACCATATACAGTGTGCCTGACCTCAAGGAAACCACCTCTACCATCATGCATAGGCGTGTGGTTCCTTCTTTCCTGCTTCCCGCCTGGCAGCATTCCTCCTGATGGGTCCAGAAAAGCAGCCTGTAGGGGAACTCTGGCAAGGTGAGGAATCTCCAAAGAAGGCCTGTGTTCATAGCTGCCTCCTTGCTTCCTTCCTGTGTTCAGACTGAGCGTGTGCCACTGGACCTCAGTCCTCGGCTGGAGGAGACATTGGACTTCAGCGAGGTAGAAGCAGAGCCCAGTGAGGTGGAAGACTTTGAGGCTCGGGGTAGCCGCTTCTCCAAGTCCGCTGATGAGAGACAGCGCATGTTAGTCCAGCGCAAGGATGACCTCCTGCAGCAAGCTCGGAAGTAAGTTGATTCTCTAGCTCTAGTTGGCATAAATCACAGGTCAAAAACCATTGGCCTGGGGAGTGGATGTAGCTTGAGTGGTTGAGTGCCTGCTTGCCCATGTACAAGGTCCCGGGTTTGTTCCCCGGTACTTTCTAAAAACAAACAAATGAAAAAAACAACTCTCATTGGAGAGCAGATGTGGCTCAGTGGTTGAGTGCCTACTTTCCATATACGAGGTCCTGGGTTTAATCCCCAGTACCTCCTAAAAAAAAAAAAAAAGAACTATTAAAAAGCAAAAAAAAACAGTGGTCTGATGGCTGTTGTCATGCTGGGCCCACAGAGTATCTTTTTAAAATAGATGCCACCATTGAAAAACCATACCTGTCAGTTAAAATTTCAGGTTTCAAGCTTATTGAAATATCAGAGGATCTGGTAACACTGAGCCAAACTGTTAGCAGTGGGCTGGTGCTATTGGTGGTCTTCTTTGGACATCTTTGGCCACACTTACATGGATAGCAGTTAGGTGCCAGCATGCTCTGTGCCCTTTATTTTAAGTCATTGAATTCACTTAACAACTCTAGGATGGAGCACTGCGATTCTTTCCACTTGACAATCTTAGAGCTGAGGCCTGGAGGAGTTTACCTCTTGCCTGGTGTCTGGGCTCCGATGCCACTCTCTTGACTGCAGCCTAATGTTGGGAACACAGTGGGTGGCTGTGGCTAGAGACCATGGTGCTCCTGTGGATGTATAGGGGTTTTTGTTGGTCTTATTTATTTATTTATTTATTTTTAAGATTTTATTTATTTATTCATTTATCCCCCCCTTGCTGCTTATGCTCGCTGGGTCAGCCAACCACGCCGCGCAGGCGGGCTCTGCCTTCACCAGGAGGCCCCGGGAACCGAACCCGGGGCCTCCCATATGGTAAACGGGAGCCCCACTGATTGAGCTACAGCCGCTTCCCTGTTGGTCTTATTTAAACCCTTGAGGACCAGTATTGTAGTGGGGTTAGTGCCCAGTGCCATCTTGTGATTGGAATTGTGCATGATGGAGAGAAGCCCACATGATCAGGCCTTCTCCCGATACGAAGAAAACTTTTGCCCATCTATTTGGAGATAGATATCTGTTTCATGGGATGGTGCTGAGTGACAGTTTCATGGAGGTGTCTGGAAAAAGGAGAAATTAAAGATAATTGAAGAAACACACTGTTGTGTGTTCCTGAGCTTCCCATGTCTCTTCCTTGGGTTTTGTAGGCGTTTCTTGAACAAAAGTTCTGAAGATGACTCAGCCTCAGAGAGCTACCTCCCTTCGGAAGGCACATCTTCTGACCCTGTGGCCTTGCGTCGAAGGATGCTGGCTGCTGCTGCAGAACGGAGACTTCAGAAGCAGCAGACCTCCTAGTGTTTGTTCGCCATCCTCAGCCTCCTCCTCCTGAGCAGTGTGCCCAACGGGAAGAGGCCTTTGCCCAGTTCTGCCTGCCGTATGAAGAAGTGGGCTTGACTGCATTGCCGCTGTATAAAGCATGTGGTCTTAATAGTGTTTGGACAGCTGACAGATTTAATCCTTTTTTGTAATACTTTCTATGTGACATTTCTCCTCCCCTTAGAAACACTGCACATTTTAACTCTAGGCATGATCTCTTTTGGCATTGACTGCACTTATTGGGAGTGGGGGAAGGTCGAAAGGGTGTAGGATCCAGAGACCCTGCAGCAGGCAGCTTTGATTACTGCTTTGTGCATATGTCACAACAG
Organism: Tolypeutes matacus; assembly: GCA_026826555.1. Lineage (NCBI taxonomy): Eukaryota > Metazoa > Chordata > Mammalia > Cingulata > Chlamyphoridae > Tolypeutes > Tolypeutes matacus. The sequence goes on from JAKSZT010034297.1 coordinate 7,162,106, forward strand.
ATGCTAGTATCTTTAGCTGTAAATGTGGCGGTGGGTGGGGCAGGGGGGGGGGGTGGGGGCTGCAGCAAAGCACTGAGGCGTTTACAGCAGGAGCCTGATTCCACACCATTGGATAACATCTTTTGTTAAAACTGCAGTTCTTAGTGAGGAAGCAGTCAAAATGTCCAGGCTCCTCGACCCCTGGGCAGTCAGGCATCTTGGAAAAAGAACTCTTGGTTTGATACCTGGAGCAGAGGAGGGAAAAGCAGCCCAGGGCTGTAGAGAGTGAGGAGGGAACCTCTGTGTCCCAGTACCTCCAAGACTTTCTTTCTGAGTCCCCAGTCCAAAGCTGGCTTTATTTCCGTTAACTCTGGTACTCCTGCATCTCCTGAGTACCCACTCCATGCATCTCTTCTCTTCATTTTATTGCCCTCTCTGGACTTGGGGAAGGGCAGCACTGAAAGCTTTGGTTTTTGGTTTTAATTCCTTGGTCAAGAAAATAAGACAATTCCAAAGTGTGGATTTGGTCCCTGATGTGGGTCTTGCAAGATGGGAGAGTAAGTTTTGGTGGGCCATACTGAAGAAATAAAAGATATCTTTTGTATTTTTCTTCTCTCGAGCCCTTTATTTTCATAACTTTGTTCTTGTTGGTTTAATTAAACATAGAATGGTAAGGTGATGAATCCACCTGCCTTTGATGAAGCAGACTCAGTTCCTAAACCTTTACCAGTTCTTCCCACATTTAACTAAGGATTTGAAACACACAATCATAGGTTATACAGTTCAGTTTCAAGAAATGTTTGAAAGCATAATTTTCTGGTAGTCATTTTGGGAAGAATCCAGTATTATTGAAAATTATTGGTAAAGTTAAATCTACTTCCTGTAACTGAAAGTTTTTAGAATGTTTAAAAGTAATTGAAAAAAGGGTGATGAATTAATATTTAGGCCAAAATAATTTATTCCAATAAATCTTTCAAAAGCCTTTCCTTAAAATGCTGTTAGTAAATTTCTGTGATTTTTTTCATTTATTTCGTTTTGCTGAAAGCATAGCAATTTGTTTCTGTTTTTATTGTAAAACAACAACAATAATAAAAAGACTCTTCTAGTGTGTCGTGTGTGGCTGGAAGCTAAGGCAGTTTTTTCCAAAGGTGCCAGCATTGAATCTTGATTTTGTGTGTACCATTTTGGTTGAAGTTTTTTCCTCTTCCTTGGATTGGGAAATTTTATTTTTCCTAGTATTTATTTGGAGAAGGCAGGATTGGATTTGTAATCCCCTTGTATCTATCTCTCATTTTTTCATGGAAAGGGGAGAGAAAGCTCATTTACTCCTTGAGTTATAGTTTTCTTTGAATTGCATATTGTATACACTAAAGGTGACACTAATTTTGCATATTCTTATGTTTCAGATGTGTGAAAAGAGAAGATTGTTTGGAGTTAATTTTAGTCTTCCTGTTTTATTTGAGACATTGGAATATGGTGGTATGACAGTGATCAAAACAGAAATGTCTTACATAGCTTAAATGACCCAAGATGAGAACTCCTTTGCACCTAGAGTCAAGGAAGGATTCTGGGCACTATACTGTATTTTGGCTTTTATCACTTCTTGGGAACAAATGGGACAGATGCTTAGGGTAGTGGCAGGAGGCCAGACCGGTGTCCTGTTAAATCTGGCAGGTTTCCTGACCCATGACTCTTGGGCCTTCTGGCCTGTGTGCAGGGCTCAGGGAGCTCTTCCCCTTGCTCAGCCCTGTAGCAGCAGAGCTGAGGCCCTGCTGCCCGTTCAAGTCTGGAATGGAGAACAAGGAATCTCAGGACAGGGCGCTCTGGTGAGTTGTGACTGAGTTGCCCCTGTTATCTCCAGGGTTTTGGAATATAGTGTGTTCCTTCCTCCATTTTACTATTACTCTGTTGATATCTTGGGGTCTCGTTCTTTTTTTCCCCTCCAAATTTTGAGCCTTTTTGTGACCCATAAAGAATGATGGTCCATGTAGATGTGGTGGTTTTACTTGTATTGATATAAATCCTAGGTGCTCAGGTGGCCACATTTTTATCCTTAGTTAGCAGAAGCTAACTAAGGATAAGACTTGATCCTTTCTGTGGTGTGGCTTTTCCTATGACAGGAAAGGAATCTGAAGGCTCCGATGCAGGACACAGCGTAAAAAAGGGAATGATGGCTTTGCTGACAAAGTGGCTGGCAACTCTCTGGCCTGACCTAGAAGGCCCTTCATTATCTGGGGCCCCTGCCTCTCACCTCCTTGCCCATGTTTTCTGTTAGGTGAGCAGTGCTCTCATCCTGGCTTCACAAAGCAACCACTTATGCAGCTTTAATGCAAATAGGGCGTGCTCCTGGTTCTAATTTCATTGATCTTTCCCTTGCATCCTTCCCCAAAAAATGGTCCAGAACTCTTTTTTAAGAAAGATAAGGCAAAGAAACTTCTGATGGCTTTATCGAAAAAGCTCATTTGAATGTTGGGGAAGACCTGTTAGAATATAACCTTTTAGAGCAATTCAGATCCACCATATGTAGAACAAGTGATGACTTTCAGTCCTCCATCTGGACCTTGATTTGTTCTCCTAGACAGCGTTAAGAAGTCAGGTTGTGGCCATGATTGCAAACCATTCCATCAATAAAGATGGTTGTGGGTCTTCATCTGCAGATAACAGTTGTAGGGGGTGGGGGGAGCTGGTGGGGAAAGCACTGGAAAAGAGGCATAGCTTGGCTTGCTTTCAGGCCTATCCTAGCAGAGGAGGTCTAAGGAGTGCTTGGATTGTTTGGCTTGGGTGCTTGTTACAAGAGGGAACTAGCATCTTTTAATTTCAGTCTCTGAAGCAAGATGAACCTCAGCCTCCACCCCAACTAGACTCAAAAGACTACTGGAACTTGATAGGGAGAGGTCTTCCAGAGCTGATATGATAATTCACATTTGTAGGGTTGTGGAGAGGAATACCAATTACCTGACCTCTTTGAGGCCCTCCCATCTCATTCAGAATGGCATGATGTAACACTTGAGTGCTCGGTTAGTAAGCTGCACATAGATGTAATGCAAGGATTCTAGGGGATTGCTGTGTCCTTCCAGGCCCCAGTCTCAAGTGATTTCTTAGTTATTATAGCAAAAACATGGCCACTTAGGGGAGAGGTAGGGAACCTGGCATCCAGGTACAACAGGGGAGGCAAAGTGCTTGGCCTTGGCTTTTAAAGATATCCCAAGTGAGTGGTTGGAACTTGTTGGGTGCAATTTGGCCTCATTCTTGGGACTACTCATTCTTCCACTGTGGTAGAACTACTGGGTGCAGAAGAAAGAGGATCTCGTATTAGCAGGAAATACTGGATTACCTGTCCCCTCCACCCCCTTTCCTTTCCACTGCTTAGAGGCCCTCTAAGCAGAGGGCATCTGTGGACAGGAAGTGACCTGTTCCTCTGCCCTCCTTGTTCCAAGGGGGCACTGGGTCACCCACCATCCCACTGACCATGCTCTCTGCTCCTTTGATGATAGCACTAAAGGGGGGATGGAGAAGGGAACCTGAGGGGGAGGAGGCTCCTCCCCCAGGCCTTACAGCTCCACCCACCAGACTCCCATTGTTGGTGGCCAGGTCAAATCCCTCCTTCCCTTTCCTGCCAGAGTGATGCCCACTAAATAACCATAGTCTGGAAGCCATAGGGTGAGAGACTCAAGAATACAGACAAACATTCTCTTTATTGAGCTACACATGAATTTTCCATTAGAGAAGTAGACTGGCAGTGTGTAAGATATCACAGAAACCTCACCGATTGGGAATAGAAAGGCTTAGAAAGACCCGTGGGCTTTTTTTTTTTTTTTTTCCTTTTTTTTTTTAAATTTTTTTTTTTTTTTTTTGTTTTTTTTAAATTTTTTTTTTTTTTTTCATTTTTCCCTATTTTTTTTTTTAATTTTTTTTTTTTTTTTTCCTGTATTTTTAATTTTTTGTGTGTTTTGTCGTTTTGCCCTCTCTTTATTTGAAATGGCTGTGACTGGTCTTCAGCAAATATTAAATCTTAAAAGTGAAACTGTGAAGAGGTTTGGGGTTTGGATACTAGTCAAAGTAGAAATGACATAGGACTGGTCATGAAAACTGTGGCTTTAATGGAAACACTACATTCCATCTTTTTTTTTTTTAATTTTTTGTATTTTTTTTTCCATCTTGAAGGTATTTAAAAATTTTTTTGTTGTTCTTTTATCTGCAGCACAAACGTCCCCATGTGAGAAAGAGCGAACACAGGTCACTGAAACAAAGGAAAAGGTGGAGAGGGGAGCACACATACGAAAGGAGAGCATCCACCAGAAAGACTGAAAATCTAAAATGTAAAAGGGGAAAAAAAACCACAACCCCATTTCCCAAAGACGAAAGTTCTGGTATGTAATATGTAGTACTCATCAGGACAAAATAAAAACAACAAAAAACTGAAAAAAAAATTACAAAGGAAATCTTTAGAAAGGGGGTCAGTGGGAAAATTCTTTCCTATAGGGCTGTATTTATATATATGATAGTATTCTTTTTGGCAGCTACTGGCCAGTGAGAGCTGTGCTTTTTCTCTGCAAACCTGGAGTGAGTGTGTGGTTGGGCGCTTATGGCTGGGAGAGCGGGAGCCCCTGCTCGCTGGGTATTTTTGGGGTAGCTGAGGGCAGTGGGGTTCACAGGCGACTGTGTGGCTCCGGCAAGCCCGGCCTGAGCACACTTCCCACAAACCCACGTGGGCACGGTGGCCCCCTCTGCAGGTGGACCTGGGGCTGTGCTGTGAGGTGGAGGAGGGGAGGAACAGATGCAGATGTCTATGTTTATTTTAAAAACAAAGAAATATGGATGAAATGGTGGCTTTTCCTTTTTCCGCTTTCTGTAAGCTACAGAGTACATGAGAAATGCTTTTTTTTCTTTCAAATTCTAAATGTAAAGACTCAACTAAAACCAGATTCTACAGCATTCTACAGAAATACACAGCCGTCAGTCACTCTGGGGTCGTAGGTTAGACAGGGGCTTGATAAAGAAAGGCTGTGTGTCTTACAAAGGCCAAAAGGTCATGCTACCAGGAGGTCAACGCCAACAGCAAAGAGTCCATGAAGCAGTCTGCAGAGAGAGAGATAAGGGGGTCCGGTCTGACCATTTTCTTAAAAACCAACCAACCAACCAACCAAAAAACCCTAGAACATTTTTAATAATGTTGGGGAGGGGCAAAATGGGGCAACATCACAAGGGATGAAGAGCCCAAGTGAGCCTGTGCCAGGACCCTGGGGAAGCCTCCCCCATGGGACCCTGATCCTGGCCATCCAGTCCCTCCTTGGCAGCTCCTGCTCCCCTACTTCCTGGGTGCCTTCTCAGGGGGGTCTGGCAACTCTGCAAGTGAGTTGGAGCTATCACTGGCATGTTAGCTTCCCACGGCTGCTTTAGAAAGCACACTCCCTTTTCTCTGACTCTTGCCTTGTTAATGGGAATAAAGAAAACTCAGGAGACAGTGGATTGGTCAGAGCAATGATTCTAAATTCTTGAAATCAACCACCACCACCCAAAAGAGACGTATCCTTGAATTTTGGGGGGCATAGGGTAGGGAGGTGCTTAGGGTGTTGGCTGTTTTTTAAAAGGTTTTGGAATTTGTACAAGAGCAGGACAGAACTGAGAGCACACCACCTCTGGGGGAATGCAGAGAAGCAGGCCCTTCTCTGCCCTCCCCTTGCTCACAGAAATAGGTCTCAGAGAGTAAACTCATGCAGTTGCTCTTAAAAGGATGGACTCCCAAATCAGGGCTTGCATCATGACGTGTGTGTGTGTGTGTACACGAACGCATGCACATGTGCTGTCCCTAGGAAAATCTTGAGTCATGGGATGGTGGTCAGTTCTGTCTGCAGCTCTTTCTATTACAAGCTAAAAAGATCTTTTAAATATATATTTGTATATATGTTTTTGTTATGCTTTTTAAAAGTTTTTTACCAACTTGCATTTTGTTAATGGTGTGTGTGTGCGTGCGTGTGCATGTGCAAGCTTTCTGTGAGTGCTGGAATCATTACCAAATAGGTTGCTATACAGGACGAGAGGTCAGTACAAGCCGCAGCCTCGGAGGTTGTTGGCAATGATGATGTCAGTGACGGCGTCGAATACCACCTGGATATTATTCGTGTCTGTGGCACAAGTCATGTGACAATAAATTTCTTTGTTGGGTGAGCGGTTTTTGCTTTCAAATTGTGCTTGGATGTAGGCGGCTGCATCTTCATAGGTATTGGGGCCTGTAACAAGACACAGAAGAACAGGGGAGGGGACCTGGTGAGAGTGGTGGTGGGCCCGCCAGGAGGACACAAAGGCTGAGCAGTGGGCCGCAGCATTTTCCAGGAAGCAGCTGAGCGACCGGGAAGGGAATGGAGGAAGGCCACAGTAGGATTGCTGAGCATTTGTTCTCCAAGATGTAATTTTAAATTAAAGACTACATAAGACTTGGCATTTGCCTGGCTTTTGGCTTTTTGGGCTGTTTACTGTGTTTTCACACTGGTTCTATGCAGGAGCCCTGGGAGGACTCAGGCCACAGACTTTCACTTCTGCTTTCTTCATGAGCAAATAGAGGCCCAGAGAGCCTGGATTTGCCGATCACAACACTTCCCAGGGCCATGACCAGGCCTGCTGCTGCCGAGAAACCAGGGAAATACAGTCTGATGAGGAGCTACTGAACAGGGCTGGTTGTGACCCAGGGCTCATGAGACCAGAGCATGGTGGGTACAGGCCTGGGCCTCTGTTCCTTCCATGCTGGGCTCCTCTAACCCTTGGTGGGTTTCTCTAATGCTTCCTTGGTGGGAACATCTCTCACCAGTCCCAGTTCTTAAGTGAGTGGCCAGGACGTAGGCATTGGTGGCTTCAGCTTGGGAGGTTTAAGGGGATATCAGTGTGTAACACTGGGCTCCCTCACTGTCCCCACCAATTTCTTGGGTGTCCTCTTGGCCCTGGCTGGGACTGGGTGGGGATAACAGGGCATATCTGTGGATGATATAAGCAAGTTTTCCAACTGGTGTCTAGCAGCTGCCAGCCAAACCATCATGACCCTGCCCTTATACAGCTTTTGATGAAATACCATGAAATATGGATCAACACAGAAGTGTGTAAAGCCCAATGCAAGGAACGTGCCCACTGCAGCATGGAAACAATGTGATCTTATTTGAGGTGTTGGATGATCTCTCCCTGCCCCACTCCACCCTGCCTCATTCTTTCAACTGTAGGCCGAGGTGTTAAGCCACAGGGTTGGAAGGTGGGGGCTTGGCCACTGGAAGGCTTCTGAGCCAGGATCTATCTCCTTTCCTTTAAAGATGAATCAGAATAAGACTCCAGCCCTGTGCTCCAGGTCAGTGATAAGCAATGCAAAGGATGCTCTGGGGTAAGGGGTAGGCACATCTCGGGGGAGGAGGGAAGCTGCCCAGACCCACAGGGCAGAGCCTCCTCCTTGATCACCCTCAGAGAGAGACAAGAGTAGAAGTAAACTGAGTCCCGAGTTCACAGCAGAACTGTCCACTGTATGTGCTTCTCAAAGACTAGAGAAAGCACCAGACCTGGACCCAGTCAAGGAGCTTCCCTCCAGAGAGAGGCAAGACAAAGGCCCAGAGCATAGAAAAAAAAAGTCCTGTGATCTCCTGGAAGGGCCTTCAGAGGCTGTGTGGAGGAGACCCACAGGGGTGTCCCATCCAAATGTTGGGGACACCCAGCTCATCCCTCCTTGGTGCTTGCTGAGTCCCGCACCTTCACACAGCCTGTGTGGTCCCCAGAGGAAAGAAAGGCAAAGGGGTTTTAAGTAATTTATGCAAAGTTGCAAGTGGTCAGTCTCCTGAGGCTGTTCCAGCCCACCTGCTCTACTAGAGACTTTGTGCTCCTGGTATCTGTCTGTCAGGATGGGGGGTCCTGGCATCCAGGGCACAGTTCCTGCCTTCACTCTCCTCTGCTGCACCCTAGGATGGGCAGGAACCTTGCAAAATCACAAGCAGCATGGAGCATCAAGGAGGATGCAGGCTGTGCTCAGAACTTTCGATTGCCTCTTCAAGGGTGAGGGCCAACGTGCTGTCTCCAGTAGCAGAGAAAGGTGGAGAGTCCAGGGTAGAACTATTCTGGAATTTGGGACGCCCTAGCTGGTCTTGGGGACCTGTGGAGCCCTGGGACCTGAGCCCATGCTCATAGCCTCAATCTGCAGTTCCTCACGGAGCCAACTTGCCCCTTACCTGGAAGGCAGGACATCTCCATAGCAGTGTGATCAGGTTCTGGTCCTCTGTGCTCCTCAGTATGCAAAGTGACACCACCTGGGTCACCTAAGAAGCTTCCCAGTCCCCAGAGGGCCAAGGGCTAGGCTCTAGCATCATGAGCACAGCTCATCCTGAGCAGTAGCCCCCTCCTTGGGATCCCCACAACCCTAGACTGGTTGATCCTTTGGCAGCCACTTTCTCTCAGCTGCCAGGCATTGCGTGATGCCTCATCCACCCATTTGGGAAGAGCTTCATTGTTGGGGACGGGGGTGGGAAGGGCCTGTGATACCTTTCCCTGGATGTCAGAACAGAGGAAAGGGCTCCAGAGAAGGCAGAAAAAGAGGGAAGGTGAGAGTGAGAAGGCTTTTGGATACTTGGAGTGATTTGATTTGGGGCCATGACCAGGGGTGGAGGGAGTGGGGACAGCAGGCATGGTGGGGTGGGTGGAATGACCTGGCCGGGTGCAGGCAGGGCTGCAGCACATGGAGGCACAGGATGTTCGGTGCACGTGCTGGTAGTAGAGAAGGCAAGTCGGGCTGAAATGCAGCCCAGGCCCCACCTGTAGGCCTTGCGCTCCCCAGTGACATGAAGGAAGGGGCACCCTTTTCTAATTAATGCATTCATGGGAGTGGTGACCGGGGGCTTGTGAGGGGAGGCCACGGGTGAGATCCCGAGACCTCTTTTAGAGGGGGACCCAGGGAAGGGGGAAGGGGAAGCCTGTGGTCCTGTCCTTCCTCCTGATCCCTGCCATTTCACTCCTGAGCCATGTGGTCACAACATCCATGGCTCAGGAGGGGACATTTGCCACCACACCCAAGGCTGTGTCCTATAAAAAGCCAAGCCTGGTCATGCCCCAAGTGTCCCCAGGCACCCTGTCCTCAGCCACAGAGGTGCTGGCTGAGCAGCATCCCTGAGCTCACAGGCAGTTGGGCCCTGGCCCTTGCTTCTGCTTGGGCCTTCTCATGGCCTTCCTACTACACAGGGCCTCTATGACACCCACCTGTGTATTCAGGAAAGCAGATGGTCAAAGGTGACTTCTTGATCTTCTCGCCAAAGAGATCTTTCTTGTTGAGGAAGAGAATGATGGAGGTATCGATGAAGAACTTGTTGTTACAGATGGAGTCGAAGAGCATGAGAGACTCGTGCATGCGGTTCTGCAGCCCCAGATGGGGAGGAAGAGAGAGCAGGACAGACAGTGAGAGGGAGAGACATGGAGATAGGGAAAGAGAAGAGGAGAATTAGATTTAAGAGAGAGGAATTGGGCTACTCGGTAGCTTGTGAGGGCTCCTGTGCCTACAGGCCCTGACGAGGCTGATGGATGGAACCTGCAATCCTCAGCAGCTTGCTGTGCATCTCATCCCCAACTGTCAAAGCCCAGGGATACCCTTCCTCTCAGGGCTAGTGCTGGACTGGGGAGAGGCTGAGGACAGGCTCTCTCCACTACAGAGATTCCCCAGCCATGTGAGGGCCTCTTGGTGTATGTGTGCATGTGTGTATAGGGTGGGGTGGCCAAGAGCCTGGGATTTTGGTTTTGGTCCCCCTTGTCTGGACCTTTCCTCCTGGTTCCAGTTTGGCGGCACTGTCCTCTGGTTGTGGTGAAGGACTTCCAGGACCTTCCTGTGGTCTGAGAGGAAGTCACGCCAGGGTGCTCCTCTGGGAGTGGCTGGTGGACGAGCTCTGCTGCCTCTGGAGCGGGGGGAGCGGTCCCACTCAGCCACGTCTGACTCTCTGAGGAGTTTTTGAGCAGTTTATATGAGGTACTGCCTTGTACACAGAAGTTTGCCTTATCAAATGAATGGATGTGATGGCCACCCCAAAAGGAAGCAGAATCCAAAGACAGTAGCTCACCCTGGACAAGTCCTGACTTCTGCTTTGGGGTGTCCAGCACATTAGCTGGGGTGGTCTGCTTCTGGGAGTGAGGAAGGGCATGCCTTGCTGCGAACTAACCTGTGACTGCATGGGAAGGTGGCCTTCGTGGAAGGCACCACCTGGGGGAGGGACAGCCCCACTTGTTTTCCCTGAGAACCCTCTCTCAGCCTTAGGAACTTGCCCACCACAAACCCAGCTTCACAGGCCTTAAGGCCTAAGCCCAGAGGTAATTCCCAGCTGAACGCTACCTCTGAAGTAAGAAAATTGAAACAAACACTAGGAAAGAGAAGAGAGTTGGTGTGGGCATTCTTTGCTGAGAGATGAACTCCTCCCCCAGGGATAAGCCAAGAACAGGAGCTGAGTAAATGGCTTCTTCACTTGGCATGGTCTTCTGCCTTTGTCTGAGCAGGAGGGCGAGGGAGGTGATGAAGCAGCCACCACTGGTCACTGAGGCCACTCTGCCAGCACCATGCACGGCACTTTATCTGCTTTGTACCATTTAGCCTTTTCAACCCCGAGGGGGCACCGAAAGGTGACACAGCTAGGACTCAGGAGAGCAGAGACTTGTACCCAGCCCTGGGCCAGATCCAGAGCCTCAAGCCCTGTGCTCTATGGCAGGGGGCTCATCTGGGGCTGGAGGAGTTTGAGGACCCCATGTTGAGGTAGGCCAAGCCCCACTGCCACAGACTCCAGGGGGCTGTCCACACTGCACAGCTGGGCCCTGACCTGTTTATGCAGTGGATTTCTCCAGTGAGTGCCATTGGTGTGTGGCCTTTCAAGGATGCATAAGAAAAAGCATCATGACTGGCTCAGCCTCTTAGGTTAGTCCTACAGTAATTGCTTCACTGACTGCATCATTACACCACCCACCTGGCAAGGGTCTTGGCCCCTAACCCTTGGTCTGATTGGCTACAGCCAGTTGGCTCCCCTGGGAGCCCCTCAACAACTGCCACGGTTTTATTACCCCCCTGGGATCTGTAGTAAATGACATTGTTCTATTACTTTGCTAAACAAATTCAGTAAACTCTTATGCTCTTATTACCCTTCTAGCTTCAACCAGTAAATTGCATTCTCAGTTCCCCCAAAAAGTCTCTCTCATTTGCCCACTCAGTGAGGCACAAGACTCATTTGCCTCAATGAAATCTGTTCAGAAAAAGACAGGCGGAAGTTTCCCAGAAGGCTAAACGAATCCCTTCGCAGGGCCTAAAGCTGAGAGCACTCAGTCTCACGGGGCCACCCTGGGGGCAGAAATGGAGATGCTTGAGACCCCATGGATTCAACCAGAAAAGGCCAGAGATCAGCTCCTCCCAACTCCACGGCAGAGCCACCTCATCCTATAGCTGCTCGACAGAGCTGGAAACCCACAGCCACAGGCAAGCTCCCAACACCATTTCTCAACTGTTCCAAGCCTTCCTTTGGGGGGATGAAATGGGGACATAAACCCAGGGCATCTCCAGGAACAGAAAGGACTCAGGCTGTGGCCACCAACATGGCTGGGGCTGAGCTTGGGGCTATGCCCCTTTGGCTCAAGGGCTGGGCTGAAGGTCTCTTCCTCAAGTAGCCACCGAGCTTCAGTCTGGGCCAGTTCTCCCAGGCAGGCCCCACAGCACCACTCTGCCAGTGCTCAGGCCCACCCCCGCCCCAGCCTCAGGGCTGCTGAGCATCCACTCACACGCCCAGCCATTACTGACCGGCACTTGCGTGCAAGGCCTTCTACTGGGCAGCTCTTGGGGGGCAGGAAAGACGGGGTCCAGGCCCTGTTCTCCATGAGCTCACAGGCTGGTTGGGGAGTGGCAATGTGCACACATTCAAAAGGTCTGAGGTCTCAGGAATGGAACAAGGGAGGAAAGGGCCTTGGAGTGGGCAAAAGAAGGTTTGATCCTGGAGGTCAGGGAGGGCAGTGAGGAGGGGAGGGGGGAGGTGCTGTCACTGGCCCTGGTCCACGCCCCCGCGGCCATCCCTCTGCACACCGAGGTCCCATTGCCAAGCAGCCAAGAGCACAGATGCTGGAGTACACTTAAAATTGCAATGCCACCATTAGAGGAAAGAGAAAGAAGTCAGAGGTCACAGTCAACAGCTACTCCCCTGCCCACCATCACCTCGCGGAGCCACTGGAAAGCCTCCTGGGGCTGGCCCCCCCAATCCTCCAACTCCTCTGCCTTCCCAACTCAAACGGAGTCAAGCGATGCCACCACCTGCCTGGCCAGCGACCCACAGGACAGCAGCGTGGCTGGCATCAACTGTGGGGCAGGGGGTTGGCTGGGCACGGGACACCAGCCTCTGCCTGCCCCACAGCATGGTGCCCACCCTACCAGGCTGCCCACAGCTCCAGCTGGGACTAGGCTGGGCAGGGCACGAGGATGCCACATGCAGGCGCCTGGGGGAGGTTCCCTGGGCACTGACACAACACACCACACGCTAGAAAAAAGCTGGCATTTTTATTAATGGTTGGTGACTAATAAATACATTATGGCAGCCAATATAAATTATTACAGTAACTAGAGATTTATTAAACTAAGTCACTCTTCTTACAAAATTACAGTTAATATGGGGTGGGTGGCAGCAGCGGGGTTGGGAGGTGCGACCACTGCACCTAAGAGAAGGCGTTGCTAAGGAGGGAGGGGGCGCCCAAGCCCAACCCGCCTGGGACGCAGAAGGGGGAGCAGAAAGGCTGCAAGAGACAGGGTGTGTGGGGGGGCATGGGGAGCAGGGACATGTGCAGTGGGTGGTTGGGCCAGGGGCTGGGTCAGAACCAGAACCAGCAAAGAATAGAGAAGATCAGGAGGCAAAGGGCAGCTCCTATGGGGCTGTCACTGCCTCCAGCTGGGGAGGGGGATGGAGGGCACCAGAGAAACGAGCAGAGGGTGGGCTGCAGGGGAGCCGGTGCATTGGAGCCACTGGCTCTGCTGAGAAGGGGTGTAGGTAAAGCTGGGGTCTTGATGCCTTGAGTCTGGGGGCAAAGCTTCCCTTCCAGAAGGGTCCACTCTGCCTGAGAGGGCCCAGGACTTTGGACTGGGGCTGTTCTTTCTGCTCCTGTCCCCTGACAGGGGCCGTCATCTGCTGGCTGGCTGGATGGGGTGGGTTCAGGGTTCTTCACACAGGGCGGGGCCTCCCTGACACCCCACTGCAGCAGCTCCTGCCCCAGTCCTGCTTGCTGGCTCCACTGCCCTGGGCTGCTGGTGTCCTTCACCCTGTAGGCCTATGGCCTGGCACAGGGAACTTCCAGGGACCACCAGATTGAGTTTCTAGTGGCACGGAGCCTGAGCCTCAGACGTCGGTTCCTGAGAACTACTAGGTTACACCCAAAGGCTTCCAGAGGCAGCCTGGAGAGGCTTTTTTTGCCCAGACTTCTCAAAAAGGGGGCTGAGCAGGTCATCCCTGGTCTGGAGGAAAGAGACTGACGGCTTGGTTAATGACCCTCACAGACCATGGAGGGGTTTTCTTACCAACAGGGTTAAAGCGCTCACTAGATCAGACCAAGAAAGTAAGGGGGAGGGGTCAGGAAGGATGCAGCCTAGAGATTCTGGAAGGAAGACCTTCCAGAATAGATCCTGGGAGATATAAACTGTAGTGGGTGTCACTTGGAGCAGTGAGATGGTCTCCCCCTGGAGAAGTACAGGACCCACCCTGGCAGAGAGGGAGAGGTGATGACTCCTGGGCCTTCCTGTTTGGGCCCTACAAACAACCTGGTGACGGGGGCTCAGAGCAGGGCTGGGGACCCCACTGACGCCCAGTTTATTCACCAGTGGGGTGCGGAGGCCAAGCTGCCTCCTGGGGCTGGGCCTTGTGGTGGTCTCCTGCCTGGGATCTGCCCACTGCCCAGTGGGGGAGCATGTGGCACAGGCCCTCAGGCTCTGCTAGGGCCAGAGGAAGAGAAAGGGATGGGCAACAGGCATCTGGGGCTCCATGGAAGGCAGCCATGGAGCCCGAAATGTCCAGCCCCGTGCTTGCTGCTCAGCGCTGGGACAGAACCCCTGCAGAGACCCTCCTCAGGCCTCAATGCACCCACCTCCCTGCACCCATCAAGCCAGAGAGCATTGGGGACCACTAGGGTTCTCAGTGGGAAGGTCAGGCCCCTCCTGGCTCTTGCAACGGCAGTAGGTGCTGGGTCATGCATGTGGGTGACACAGTTTTTGCGGGTTTGGCAAAGAGGCCTCTACTAGAAATCAGTTCCCTTCAGCCTGCTAAATTAGGAATCCTGAAGAGACTTAATGCATGGCCCCTCAGGGGTACACGCAGGCTGCTGCAGGTAAGAGCTCCAACATGTCTCCATGCAGGTAAGAGATCCAATGCAATCCCCCCCCCCCCCCCCACGACGGAGCCAAAACTGACCTGTTACCTTCAGTCACCCTCCCCATGGTGGAGTCGCAGGAGAAGACAAGGATGAGGTGGTGTAAACAAATTCTTGTGGGTTCCTGGGCTCCCCGGAAGCCTCTGGCTACCCTTTCCTTGAGGACTTAGCCTAGACAGCCAAGGACACCCTTTGGCAGGTCAGGGGCAGGAGGCTCAGACCAGCCCACCAGGTAATGGTGTGTTTGGAGGAAACTGAGCAGGGCAGAGCATCTAAAAGAAGGAAAGGGAAGCCAGGGGGTGGTAGGGCGGGGAGGTTCTGAGTAACCTGCTCCTCCCATCCCCTAACTCTGCGGACTAGGAAGGGCTGGGCCCTGGGTGCTGGCCTCTTTGCCACTGGGTTTGAGGGAGGCAGGCAGGGCAGACGGAGGACTCTGGTGGGCCAGTGACTCCCACCTCCTTGGCCAGCATGTTCCCTCCTGCCAGCTGTTTTTAAGTCTGAGTGAGGTGCCAGGGCAAACTTGGGGGCACATCTGGCCACACCCAAGGTGGTGATGCTGGGAAAACAGATGCTTATGTCTTCAGTGTTGGTGAAATGGCCCATGGCAAGACACCGAGATGACTGACTCCAGCGGCCTGTCCTCTACCTCATCCCAGCCTCTGGTACCATGTCAAAGGCCAATACAACTGGAGAGGTCTTGGGCAGATGGGGTGGTGGGGGGACTCCTGCCAGTCTGGCTGCCTTGTGATTTCCCACAAGGTCTTGGGTCAGCAGCAAGACAGCCAGACAGGGATGGGGACTTACTCCCAGTGGCACCCATCCCTGCCAGCATTTTGGCACTTGGGAAGGACCCTGAATCCCCCAGGTACCACCCAGAACTCTGTGCTTGCTGGACCTAGGAAGTGCAGAGTTGCTGGAACGGGGCTCCTCCTGGGTCCAGGCAGTCCAACGGCTGCAAGTGGGAGCCCAGGGTCCTGCCTGCTTGGGCCTGAGGAGTGCCCAGCAGGAAGGCTGAGCAAGCAGAGGACCTGAGGCAGGGGCAGAGACAGCCCTCCCGTGTCACTCTGGGCAACCCTGGGTCCCCAAGAAGAGCTGGCAAGACAAGCACACAGGGCCAGCCCGTGCCGCGGTAGTTGCCCAGGAGCGAGTCAAAGGCCTGGGGTCACCTCCAGTGGGCCCTAGGGCTCTCTCCCCAAGCTGGGGCAGGTGCTTGAGCCAGCCTGGGCCCCTTGCAGCTTCCACTGCAGGGTCCTGGTCCTGTTCTTTTCCATTCCTCTGCCCCTGCAGGCGGGGAGGACACTGTGGACTGTGGACAAACACCCGGATTCCTTCACCAAGACAGGGAAGCAGGGGCCGCCCCCCCTCCTGGGCCTCCCCAGCATCCCAGAATACCGACCCCAAAGGCTCCTCCCTGCTCCTGCTGCTTTGAGTTGGATTCACTGTGAATCAGGGAAGGAAAAGCTCATCTACTCATGCTTCTGAGCAGCTGCCTGAGACCAGAGAGATGGGAGAAGGTAGGTGGCTCAACCTTGGGCCTGCAAGGACCGGGGCGTGAGGCCCCCACACGAGTCAACAAAAGAGCGATTTCCGTCGAGGCTCCCCCCCTCCTCCACCTCCCGTTCTTCCTTAACCGCTGTCCAGGCATAGGGTGCAACCCCTTTCACCATCTACCACTTGCCTTTTCACTGAGTCAGTCTCAGAAGCATTGCCAGACCTAGGAGGAGTCAGTGATGGGGGTTCCCAGGGCGGGCAATGGGGAGCTCCAAGGAAAGAATGGCTCCCGCCAGAGGGCTAAGGTCCAAGGGGGTAGAGAGGAGGGAGGCAGTAGCGAGGCCTGAGCCCTTGGACTGACGCAGGTGGCTTTGTCTGTCTCACCCTGGCTTTAGGTGACGGAGCTGCCCATAGCCAGAGAGGCCCCAGGAAAAGCTATGCAGCAGTCCCCCCCCCAGCCTCCAGCCCAGATGACGGGAGGAGGTGGTCATGTCCACCACCCCCACTTGTGGAAAAAACACTTTGAGAATTCGAACAACAGGTGGAGCAGAGGCGAGTGAGCCTGGCCGCGCTCAGAGGGCTGAGTCTCTGCCCCTGTGGCATGGTACTCAGTCCCCCCAGTACTCCCACCCCCCATTACCGCAGGAACTGAGGTCTGGGCAGTGGCACCCTTGGAGGAGTGGGGAGGGATGGGGAGGACGCTCCGACGCTCCCTCCCCCTTGGTGCCAGCCCCTGGGTTCTTCTTCCTCGGTTGCAAAGAGTGGTTGGAGAGGTGGCAGAGCTCTGGCCTGGGGAGGGGGCGGAGGCAGCAGGCTGGCAGCTCAGTAGAGTCCACAGCCCCGCAGGTTTTTGGCGATGATGACGTCCGTCACGGCGTCAAATACAAACTGGATGTTGTTGGTGTCGGTAGCGCAAGTGACGTGGGTGTAGATCTCCTTGTGGGCTGACTTGTTCTTACTCTCATACTGGGCCTGGATGTGAGCCACGGCTTCTGTGAAGGCGCTGGGGCCTGCGGGGGAGAGCAGGCGGGCAGGTGAGGCCAGGTGCCACGGGGGCTGCCCAGCAGCCACAGCCCCAGGGCTGTGGGCCATGACAATCAGAAAGGCAAATTCTGTGGTGGTGGGCAGAACTTGTGGGTTCAGTGAAATCACTAGTGGGTCAGAGATGTTAAACTAGACCCGTGGGCATGAGGGCTACCTAGCCCTGCCCCCATCTCTGGCTGGACACCCCTAGTCAGCGCAACTTGAGCGAGGGGGACATGGAGTGGCAGAAGGCAGAGCGAGCTGCCCCGCCATGGCCGGGGCTTACAACCCCCCAGTCCATCTCAGGGAAGTGGGGCTCAGCATGGGGCTCCCCCGCAGGCCTACCGGCCTATCCTGCTGGGTCCCTAACTGGCCCCTGTCATCCTCAGCACCCTGCCCTGGGTGGCCCAGGTCTCTACCGCTTGCAAAGCTCTGTCACCTCCAAGGGCCCACTGGGATCTGGTGAGCAGCCCATGTGGGCAGCACTGCTGTACTTGTTGATTATGGTCATAACGTAACAATAACAGCAAACAGCAAGCGGTGACTAGGCGCCAGGTCCCACGACAGCTCCCCGTGACCATGAGCTCACTGACCCTCCCCGAAACTCTGTGAGGGAGGGGACGGTATCCCAGGGCATGAGCCAGCTCACAGACAAGCTGAGGCCACAGAGAATTTAAGAAACCTGCCCAGGCTGCTAGTCAGCCGCAGGGTGGGCCCATGGACCTTGGGCTGCCTGACTTGAGCCCCTGCGCTTAACCCCTTCATCACCCTGGGGTTCCCACTTTACACATTACCTCTAGAGACACGAAGCTGAAGCTCAAAGGGGCTGCTTGAGATCACATGGACCCTGTTTTCCTTGACCAGGAAGCCTCTGCTCCCAACCCCCTTTACTACAACGTGTTGTGGGGGCGGGGGGGCGTCTTTGATTTTGTGGTAGAATCTCGACTATCTGCAGAGCACACTGGAAGCGAACTGAGCTTTGACACAGGGACCTGCTCCCGCAAGGAAATTAGCGTTGCCAGAAGGGGCTGTGCAGGCCCCCTGCTGCCCTGGGCTGGGGGTGGGGCCCTACCTGTGTACTCAGGAAAGCAGATGGTTAGTGGGGACTTCTTGATCTTCTCTTCAAATATGTCCTTCTTGTTAAGAAAGAGGATGATAGACGTGTCTGTAAACCATTTGTTGTTACAGATGCTGTCGAAAAGCTTCAGGGATTCGTGCATGCGGTTCTGCAACAGAGTGGAGAGGCGTGTGAGGGGTGGCTGTGCCCGGGGCCCTGACCCACCGCGGCCAGCGACACAGAGGGACAAGCAAAGGGGAGGCCCACCAATGCGGCTGAACGCACCACCAAGGGATGGAGACGGGAAGACCCACACGGACAAAGAGGACGTGGCCCCTGCTTCATTCCACACGCAGGCAGGGTGGGGTGGAGCGGGGTGGCCAGGGTGGGGACACTGCCCCTTCCCAGGAGAGTGGACCCTGGGTGGGGCGGCGAGGCCCCTGGGGGCTCCGGCTCGTGGAGGACATGCACCATGCACGCAAGGGGCAGGGGCCACAACCACCATCGCACACTTCGACACGGACCGCAGCTCATGCAGATCTCTCTACCGGGCTCTCATTCCGTCTCGCCAGCGGGGTTGGGGGGTGTGCGCATTCAGTGGGAACATTAACCGAGGACTAGGAGATCCTCGAATTAATCCAGAGTTGGAAGCAGACACCAGGGGGACGGCATCTCAGGGGTGATCTTGCTGTGGCCTTGGTGTGGTTGGGTGGGTGGGTGGCCGGCTGGGCCCCAGCTGGGGGAGGGGGAGGCCTGGGGAGAGCTGGCTGCTGGGGCTGGTTTCTCAGTAGAGGGGCCAAAAGAACCCCAAGATGAAACACAGCACAACAGATTGAAACAGAGAGGAAGATAAAAATCCAGCAGAAAACATGAGAGAAAGAAGAGAAAAAAGTGCAAAATTTGTTCAACCAGCCTCGGGGCCAGGAGGTCGTGGCCAGTCTCTGTGCAGGCTCCCAGTGCCCGAAGTGGCCGGGGGCCGTGGCCTGTGTTGTTGGAGGTGGAAGGCAGAACTGGAAGGACAGACCTAAGCCGAGCGGCTGGTGAGGGGTGTGGGAGGCGGAGGGGCTGGGACAGGTGTTCACAGCAAAGTCACCCGGCGGCACCCTGGGAACCTGCTGCTTTCAACTCGAAGCCGACGGTTTTGATTGGAGGGAGGTGGTCATACCTGCCGGGCTTGAAGGCTCTCTCAGAGTCTGCTCATGGTTTGGCCTTGGCTTGGCCAGGTAAGGCCCTGCAGGCGGTGGTGGTGGTGGCGGAGAAGCTGTGCAGGCTGAGCCCAGTGCCGCTGGGAGCCACGAGCCCAGGGCCTGGCCGGGCGGAGCTGAGAGCAGGCACAGGACAGGATGAGGCCCTCGGGGTCCCAGGCAGTGGGCAGCGGGCAGCCACTAGGCCCAGGGCCCTGCGGCTCAGCCCCAGGAGCTGTTTCCAGACACCCTTGTCTTGGGCAGCTCCACCTCTCGTCCCAGGCCAGGGAGGGAAGTGCAGAGCTGACCAGAGAGGGAGACTGAGGACCAAGGACAGGGCCACCGACGCCTGGCTCCTGCTTCCCGGGCCTCTGGCCGTGGAGTCTGGTATGGAGTGGTGCTTCCTGGGTGCCGGCGTTTTACGGCTGTCATGCCACGGGTCCATACTGCTGCCCCGGGGATTGCACGCCACCATCACCATTTCACAGAGGCTTGGGGAGGTCCAGGGAGCAACCACGATCACACAGTTGGAAGACCCTGGGCCAGGCCCGTCTGACTGCCAAGCTGTCCACCACTGCCATGCGTCCCTGGACACACAGACATGCCTCTGGGGCTTGTCAGGTTGCAGGACCAGCTTCCACGCTGCTGCCCTTTCCTGGGCTGTGAAGGCGGCCAGCTTTAGGGAGGAAAGACCCCGGGAAAGGACCGTTCCTGCCCTTGGCCCCATGTGCCTCTACTCCCCTCAAGGTCCTCTGCTCTAGCCCTTGAGAATGGTGGGGAAATGGGGAAGAAAGGAGGAGAGGGAAAGGGATGAGAAAGAAACAGCACAGGAAGGAAGGAGAGGAGAAGGTAGAGGAGACTGGAGGGAAAGGGCTCCAGGACGCGCACCTGCTCACAGTAGGGGGGTTGAGGAGTTCACCAAGGGCAGTTCACAGAGGGGCCGGCTAGCCTGCAGAGGACGGGTGGGCTGGGGAGGCTGCCCGGGGGGAGAACGGGCACCACGCCCAGGCCCCACACTCACAGGAGACCTCAGGGCCAGAGAACTTGGTGCCCCGTGGCTGCCAGGCCCACCTGGACGTCCCTCTGCCTCTACGTAGACACAGGCCTGGAAAGACGTCTGTGCTCCCCAGTCGTGGGGCCGGGACTGTGGTTTAAGCTGTCTATAGCCTGGCCAGGGCAGGTCCCAGGGGACAGAACTCGTTCCAGACGGAATGGCCCTCCCAGCCTGCGGCCTCCAGTTGCCTTGCGTCCTTTGAATCCTATGGCTGGGATGCAGTGTCACATTTACCGTACCAGCCCTGCTTCCCACACCCGGGCTTTGCAGGGAGGAAACACGAGCCAAGCAGAGTTCAGACCACTTAGGTGGCCAAGTGGACTGTGAACAGTGTCTCTAAAAGCATAAAGTCACCCAAACGAGCAGTGAAAGGTGCTGGGGTAGCCACTGTGAACGACGGCATCGTGCGGCGGCCAGGAGCATGGCCTCCTGGGCTTCGGGAAGGTCAGTGACCACGGGTCCAAGTGCGGCGCGGGGCGTGCCCCAGCCCTGCCCCAGCCCCTGCTCCGGGTCAGGCTCAGGCCCCGCACCCAGGACACGGCTGCCTGCCAAGGCCCGGAGCCTCGGCCCTGGGGAGCTCGGCTGAAGCCCAAGCAGGGCTGCAGCGGGGCCTGCCGGGGCTGAGCGAGGTGGCGGTGCATGGGGACCCGACCCAGCCGGCGGCTCCAGCCCCACCTGTCAAAAGCCCCATCACTCCATGGAAGTCCTGCAGCCGTGACTCTCTCCCCTGCACCCCTCCGTAGCATTTCTGCACCTTTCCAAGCCTGCCCGACACCCCAAACGTCCTCAGACCTTCACAACAGCCCCATGGGATGAGTGGGGCCAGGACTAAGGAGGAAGCTGAGGCCTGGAGAGCAGACAAGCCGTGCTCAAGCCCACCATGACGACAAGCCTTGGCCCACCTAGGACCCTCAGGGTGCACCCAGGTTTGGGGCGAAGGATCTGTGTGTTTCCAGCAGTCGGGATGAGAAATGCCTACAAGCCCTTGCTCCCAGGAGGTGGCTTCGTGGGTGCACCACCCTCGGAAGCCCGGCTCCCTCTGCAGACTCCAGAGACAAACCGACGGGCCTTGGCAGGGAGTGGCCCGCCCAGTGGACCTGCCCACTCAGGGCGACAGAGGGTGACACCACCACCGTCAACAATATGCTCGCCGTGCCAGAAACTGTTCCCCACTTTGCGGTGGGTAGCGCGTCCCCTCAGCCACGAGCCCCACGAGGGAGGTGCTGCTTTATCCTCATTTGACAGGTGAGGATAACTGAAACAGACGGATCCTGCCAAAATTCAGCTGCAAATCACCAAGTGGCAGAGCCAGGCCTAGGCCCCAAGGAAGGCAGCACCTCTCCCTAGACCAGGGCCTCCTCTCTGGGGCCGGGGCCAGCAGCTCTCAGAGGCCCCAGCTTGAACCGATGTGGAGACGGAAGGTGGGAAGCTGGTCTGGAATCCTCCAGAGAAGGCGTCCCGAGCCACAACTGTCACTCACAAGCCATCCCTCCTGGCCTGCCAGCCCCACATGCTCTCCTAGCAGCACCCAGGCCGGTGCCCCAGGGAGGGCTGCCAAGGCTAAGGATGGCACTGTCTGCTTTACACACATGCTTGCTTGATTGCGCCCTGATTTAATTTAGGATTTGCTTAATTTTGTTCTGGCCTGGTGGCCCCTGCAGCCTGCAGAATTTATTGAAGAGACACTTATTTGTTTGCATGCAGGCTGAGTCCAAGTGCCTCCACAGTTGCCCTTTGCACCCTGGCATTACAGCACCTTTTTCTGGTGATGTACAGTTGTCGGAGTGGGCCACTGTGGGTGACGGAGGCCCAAGTAGGGCAACCTGCCCTTCACACTGCCTCTGTCCTGTGGGCCCAGGGTCACTCACCGTGGTTTCGTCTTCGTGGAGCACCTGGTCATAGCCGCTGAGTGCGACGCAGAAAATTATGGCCGTGACGTCCTCAAAGCAGTGGATCCACTTCTTGCGTTCGGACCGTTGGCCCCCGACATCGAACAGCCTGTGGGGAGACAGGGGAGCTAGGAGGGGAGGGCAGCGGGGCCAGGCAGGCAGGGGGCCTGGTAAGGCCTCGGTGTGCTCTGAGGGCCATGAGGAGGGGCTGTGTGTGAGCTCCAGGGGCAGGGCCCAGTGCCTCCCGGGAGTCCTCACTCCAGTGCCATGGACAGACTGACAGACCACAGGCTCCCCTGGGCGGCCTTTGCTGCCTCTCCAGGCTCTCCACAGCCTTAGGCCTCAGTCTACCCCACAGCGCTGAGAGTCTGTCCCACAAGCAAGCTGTGGGACACAAAGGCCTGACCTCGCATGTGAAGAATGTTACTGAGGGATGCTCCATGGCTGGCCCCCAAGAAATGCCTCCCCACGCCTGCTCCTGACTCCTCCGAGTGAATTTGCTCATGTCTATGATCTGGGCAAACGTCAAACCAGCCTAGGGAGGGAGGGAGGCAGGCAGGACACGTTAAAGCTATGCGGGTGGGAAGAGAGAGGCACAGAGGGAGAGGGGTCAAGAACGTGCCCAAGGTCGTGGTGAGAGGCCGGCAGAGCGGTGGTAGAGCCAACTCTGACCAGGTCTGCTGCAGACACAGCCTGCACTCTCACCTCTGTGCCAGCCCTCCTGCCCATCGGCCGCCTGCCTCTTACCCCTCTCAGACACTGTCCCCTAAGAGGCATGAGGGATGTGGGAGGAGAAGGTGGGCAGAGGGACTTACGTCCTGGGAGTAAAAGGTCAGTGTCAGACCCTAGACCCGTGGGTGCAGAGCGCTGCAGCCCCCCAGATGCAGGAGGCCTGTTGGCACCCGGCTGCTGGAGTGGCTCTGGCCAAGCTGGGCAGGCCAAGGGCTCCCACTCGGGCTGGCCCCACAGGCTGGGACCTGATGCTGCGTGGCCTGGGACCCTGGTCCCTCCAGATGTTAGAGAACAACTGTAGGAGGAGAGCAGAGTGGGCTGTTGGCTCCTGCCGCCTCGTCTGAAATACAAGGGTGGTGGCCGATGGCCTCTACCACCCCTCCAGGATGCTTGCTTCTCTAGACTCTGCTTGCTGGGCAGGGCTGAGCGAGGTCCCCATCCTGGACTCCAAAGGGGTGAGAGGTCCAGTGGAGGCCTGGGGTTTCCTGGGCCCAGCCTGGCCCCCACAGCCCAGCAGAGGCAGAGCCTGGGCCCCTCAGTCTACCCAGGAGCAGGCAGGGGGCTGGGGAGGGGGAAGGCCAGGGACCAGAAAACAGGGCCTCCCTCTTTCCCTCCCCCTCTCCTCTTGGGCTCTAGCTATGATCTGTGTCCGGGGAAAGCCCTTGCTCCTCGTGGGCCTCAGCTTCCCTAAATGCACAGGGAGGGGGTGGGCCAGCTGATGTCCAAGCCCCATCCAGCTCTGGGGTTACTTGGGCCCTCGGGGTCTCACAGACATTGCTTGGGCTTACCCACCTCGCACAAGGTGATCCTCCTCCTCACGAGTCACGCCAGGGGCAGGCGTCCCCAACCTTGTCCATCCAAATCCTCCCCGTTCCTCACAGCCCCATTCTGGTACCCCTCTTCCAGGAAGCCTCCCCAGTGCACCACAGCCCCCGAGCTTGACAGTAAATGAAGGTACAGAGGGGTGCTGTCTTGTGTCTGCCTGTCCACCAGTCCTGACCTGGGCTCCCGGGGCCTCACCTGAAGTGGAGGTTCTTGAATGTGAAGTGGGTTTCTACGATGCCGGTGGTTTTGACCCTGGTTCGGAGGATGTCCTGCTCCGTGGGCTGGTAGTCGGCCGCTCCGATCCGATCCAGGCTGTCCAGGTAGCTGGGGAGAGCAACACACCAGGGACCATGGACCAGGGACATGGGGCACTGCCTGCCCTGCTGGGCCCCCCACTGGCCTGCTGGGCCCCCACCTTCCAGAGTCCAGTCCCGGCCCTCTGTGGAAACGTCGGGGTCGGCAGGGGAAGGCCTTATAGGTCTGGCCTCACATTCACAGAGACCCTCTAAGTCGACCAAAAGGGGCTGTACATGTGGTTCCAGACCACATGGTCAAGATCAAACTTTGAAATGATCTTAAACGTTTACAGTGTTTATAACCCTGTTTCATCATTTCTTCATTTAAAAACAATAATGCCCAACCCTTAGGCTCTGTTCTTTACGTGCATGATCACGTTTCACCCTTGTTTTCCAATGAGTTAAATGTACATTTCACAGATTAGAAACCTGAGGCTCAACCCTGCTCAAGGTCACAGAGCCGTGAGCAGGATCTGAACTGGGCGGCCTGGCTCCAGGGCTGATGCCCTTATCCAGGCCTCCATCTGGCCTCCACAGGCCCTCGGATCGTCTGCCTGCCTTTCCCACACCAAGGGGTCTATGTACATCTTCCCACTGGCTGCTCTTGGAAGGGAGGCTCGAGATTGCACAGGTTGGAACCCAGGTCTTGGGAACTGGGGCTCTCTTCCCATGACACCACCTCTCTGGATAGACACCAGGCCTTTGCAGTTCATCAGCCTGGGCCTCAGGCCGGGCCCCCAGAAGACAGTGCCTGCCAGGGCTCTGGGGACCTGGATGGGTTAGGTGGACTCAGGGAGATCAGGAGGGAGGGAACCCAGCCAGGCCTGAAGGGCAAGTTAATGATGCACCCGCCAGCCAGGGGAGCCCCAAGTGTCTGAGCTCTTGTGCTGGGGTAAACTGCACACAGCTTGCAGGGGAGCCCCAAATGTCTGAGACCCACTGGCCGACCCTCATGGACAGCCACAGGGTGGGGAAGGGTGGACAACTTCACCAACGAGAGCGTCCACTGCTGAGCCAACAACCCGGCAGCACCCAGGCCCGTCTCGGTGACTTGTAAGAGCTTCCCTAAGGCCATAGGAGAGGATGGAGGCTTCCAAGGCTCAGGGAGCTTAGGCTTGAAGGCACACTGCTAGAAAGTGAAGAGAGCCATGACCCGAGCCCAGGCTGGCCTGACTCCAGCCTCCTCCCCTGAACCTGACTGTGTATCTGTCCCTGGGAGCACACACCGAGTCAGGGCAGGGGCTGGGGGAGGGCCGAGGTGCAGAGCAGACCTGTGAGTTCCAGAAAGCCCCTCCCAGCCCCTCCATGACTGCCCATTAGCCTCCAGTTTGGAAGCTGTGCCCATCTCAAAATGACTCCCCTCTTGTTCTCTCTTGCTGGAGACCAGGGCTGGGGGAACCTGGCCTGGCCCCTCCACCCCAGCTGGGGCAAACCTCCTTTTGATAAACAAGCCTGGCTTTCTGGTCTCATCTCACCTGACAGAGCCTCGGGCAGGGAGATGGCAGTGGGAGGGGAGTGGTTCCACCTAATGCAGCCAGTGCAGGTGAATGGGCGCCTCCTGCACTACCCCCTGGCCCCTGCCCCAGGCTGGGGACGTGGCATTGCACAGGCTGATGGAGCCCATCCCTTCCCAGTGCCTGGCCTCCAGCATTTGTATAGGGGAGATGAGAGACATGTAAGGAAAAGTCAGAGTCTGTTAGGAGGTAGTGAGTGGCAGGAGGAAAAATCTAGCAACTGATAAGGGGGAAGAGCTGCTGGGGTTGCTTTCAGATTGGGGGTGCAGACAAGGGAAGGCTTCTGGGGCAGAGGGCATTGGGGGTGGAGGCTGAGGGAGCAAGGCTGTGGGCCTCGTGTGGCCCTGCCCAGGGATCAGTGGGTGCCAGGACCGTGCTTGGGTGGTGGAGCCTGGAATGGAGGTGCCCTGGGGCTTCGAGGCCTGGAGGGGTGGCAGGAAAAGGTAGGCAGGTGGCACGGACTGGGGTGGCAGAAGGTGGGAGTGGCCAATGAGGTCAGGGAGCTGGGGCTCAGGCACAGCAGCAGGGCCTGGAGGGTACTGTAAGGCTCTGGGTGAGATGGGAGCCCTGGAAGGTGCTAACCAGGAGAGCTGCTGCTCTTGGAGTGAGAGGAGACCTGGAGGGTGGAGCAGGGACACCTGCTTGGAGGTTGTTGCAACCGGCCAGGTGGTAGGTGATGGGGGTTTGGACCAGGATGGGGATTTGCTGATGGCTTGGATGTGGGTTGAGAGAGAAAGAAATGAGTGAAAGATGCTTCCATGTGGCAGAGTGGAGTGTTTACTGGGCAGGAAGAGTAGAGGCAGAGCTGGTTTTGGGGGGAGAGTGGGAATCGGGAGTTGGTTGAGATATATTACTTTGAGGTGTGTTTAGATGTCCAAATGGGTACTGAGCAGGCACAAGAGTTTGGGAGGGAGGGCTGAGCTGGTGACAAAAATGTGACAGTTGTCAGAGCATACAAGGAATTTAAGACGATGAGACTGGAAATCACCAAGGGTGTAGGCATTGACAGCAAAGAGGTTCAAGGACTGAGCCCTGGGGACCTCCAGTGGGCAGACGGGCTGGGAGCAGTACAGAAGTCCGAGAGGGGAAGCCCAGGGGGCCCAGGGGCGAGTGAGAAAGTGCTGCGAGGAAAAACGGTGAGCAATTGTTTCAAATGAAGCCGAGAGACTGAGCAAACCAAACCACAGAACTGTCCTTTGAAGGCCCTGGTTGGATTTGCCCAGGGTTTCTGGGAGCAGGTGGGTGGAGCGATGAATCTCCCTTGTCTCAGAGGGGAGAAGCAGAAGGCTGCGGGGCGGGTGCTGGGAAGAGCAGGGCTGCCTAACAGCCCCTGCGACCCCCTTTCCCTCACTGAACCCCAGCCCCCTGGATAGTAAAGGGAAAGGGTGGTCGGACTGCGGCAGGGGCACCGGGGCTGGGGCCTGGGGCTCTGGGCCTGGCGGAGCCCTTCACCTAGGCTAGGATGCAGACATGCAACTGTGTACCACGGCAGCCCTGCTAGGTCTCCTCTCCCTTCTCTCCCAACAAATTTTTTATCTGTTCTACGTACTGGGCTTCTGCCTAAGATTCTGTCAAAGGGTAAAATGTGGCTGCAAAAAACAATGGAAGAACCCTGGTCTAGAAGCCTTTTAATGTCCTTCTGGATCTGCCTGTCTGTGTGTCCTTCCTTCTTGCTGCAGAACTCTCTCCCACAGATAAAAAACAACCAGAAAACAGAGGAGTGGATGTAGCTCAGTGTTTGAGTGCCTGCCTCCCACGTAGGAGGTCCCGGGTTCAATTCCCAGTACTGCCTTAAAAAACAAAAAACAAAAAAACCAGATGACCTAGCCCGGAGACAGGCTGACGTTATAAACCTTGGCAGTAGAAAATTTGGAAGGAGGCAGGGAAGAGGGAGAGAAGGAAGGCTGGTTCCCTCAGCTTACTTGGTATGGAGCTGACAAAGACTGACTCAAGTTTCTTATTGAAAGTTAACAAGGTAACTGCTAGAAGAACTACAAATAATTCTGTAACTAGCAAAAAACTGCAGTGAGGTGGAGAAGGGAAGAGGAAGGAAGGAATGGATCTGAATCCCTCAGATTTCATTGTGGGGGGTCAGTAAATACTATTTTCAGTTGGAGAATCACTGTTTGCTGGAAACCTTGAGGACACATACATGGAAAGATTTAAAGGAGGGAGTAGGACAGGGCTGGGAAAGTTTACTTTTCATTTTATACCCTTCTGTATTGTTTAACTTCTTTTCAACAATGTATTCATGATGTAATTGGTTACAGGGGTAAAAATTTAAGTGGAGGGCAGGAGGTGATGAATCACCAGAACAAGGGACTCAGGCAGGGCCTTGGAGACAGACAATGGCCAGCTCGTCCTGAGGGGCCTGTGGTGGCTTAAGATTATTTATGAATCTCAAAAAGAGAAATGTTATTTGTAAACTAACCTGTTCCTCTGGGTATGATACCCTTTAATTGCATTAAATACTGCTGAGGTGTCTTTTATTAGATTACCTGTTAAGGTTAGAGCTTTTGATTTGACTTGTCAGAGGGTGTGACTCAGGTTGAGTCCCCACCCCTTGCTGAGTCTGATATAAACAGACACTCCCTCAAGTGTCCTTAAGAAGTCAAATGGGAGGAGAGAACTCAGTCATTTCTGATCCTGCCATGTGACAGAAAGGAGAAGTCTCAAACAGCTAAAGCCCTGGGGAGAGCTGAGGCTGATATAGGAAGCCCTGAGAGAAAAGCCCTAGGCCACCCTACAGCTGAGAGCGGGAAGAAGCTGGGCCTACGAAGCCTCAGAGGAAGAGGAAGCCCAGAGGGGAAGGCTGAAACCCGGCAGAGCTCGCCTGCCATCTTGTTCCAAGTACCTCTTACGGTACCCCGAGTTGGACTTTCCATGGCCTTGCGACTGTAAGCTTTTATCCCAAATAAATACCCTTTATAAAAGCCAACAGATTTCTGGTACTTTGCATCAGCACCCCTTTGGAGGACTAATACAGGGTCCCTGTGGGTGCTGCTGGCAGGGGTGGCACAAAGAGGGAGAGAAGGAAGGAGGGGCTCTCTGGCTTCGAGGCTGCAAGGATCCCCCACCCCCTCCTTGGCACTCTGGGGAGTCCTGAGGGAGCCAGAGGCACAAAGGTCCCCTGTCCTGGCCCAACTGGTTGAGGTAGGAAGTCCTGTGTCTGGGTTCCATGTGAATGTGCACAGGGAGCTGTGGACACTGAGCCTCTGGGCTCAGACCCCTGCTCACCAAGGTGTCCACAGGCAGGGCCAGGGCTCCCAGGACGTCAGCACTTGTTCTATGCACAGTCTAGGTGTGTGGACCTGGGAAGAACTGCTGGCCTTACTCAAGACCCTGGTTTTTTAGCTGTTCTTGCAGCCAATGGGAATGTCCAAATGTCTACCAGTGAATGCTGTTTCCTTGGCTCCAGCTTGTGTCACCTCAGCATTGCATAGACCAGGGAGTCTCAGTCTCGGCTCTACGGACATTTAGGGCGGGATAATCCTTTGTCGGGAGTGGGGATCATAGGATGTTCGGCAACGTCCCTGGCCTCTACCCACAAGATGCCAGAAGCACCTCCCTAGTTGTGAGCATCAAAAATGTCTCTAGACATTGCCCAGTGTCCCCTGGGGGCAAGTGGCCCTGGTTGGGAGGCGCTGGTGAAGAGCACTGACTCAGACCCGTGTCAGAGCACACACCCCCCGAGATGGTGGGCTGAGCCCAGAGGCTCCTTGGCAAAAGCTCCCATGAAAACCTGGGCACAAGGTGTCAAGGGCAAGTCCTGCTGCGGTCCCAATGTCTCTGTTACAACATGCCCCTGACCAACATGGACCATCCCAGGGACCCAGAGCCTCCGATCAGGGCCAAGGGCATGTAGCCACGAGGACGTCCTTAGTGAGTCAAGGCGGGCAGTTCTGAGACCCCATTGTCACGCCACGGAGAGGCTTGAGGCTGCCTTCTCTGCCCTTCCCCCTTCTGCCTCTTCAACCACACCTCTTCCCTCTTCCTCATTACCTCCTCTTTCCTTTCTTTCTCCCCTTTATTTAGTTATAACACAGAACTAAAGTACATATTTTATTTATGATATTTATTGAATGGGGTTACATATGCCTTATTTTTAATTTTTAAAGATAGAGGAATGGAAAGTTTTTTACCTTCTCTAAAGCAAAGCAAAATGGTACCATATCAAATTACTTTTGGCCAACCTGGCCCTTGGTTTATATTAAAGAGGCCAAATGTTGCTATACAGAAGCCTTCATCTGGG
Organism: Tolypeutes matacus; assembly: GCA_026826555.1. Taxonomy (NCBI): domain Eukaryota; kingdom Metazoa; phylum Chordata; class Mammalia; order Cingulata; family Chlamyphoridae; genus Tolypeutes; species Tolypeutes matacus. Next base: position 7,191,778 of record JAKSZT010034297.1, read on the forward strand.
GGGGCCACGCACTCTCCAGAACAGGCAGGTGACCAGGCCCCCATCTCTGGGAGTTCTCAATGTCTGGCTGTCTCTTGCGTCTCGGCCTTCCCCGGCCTCTTCCTCACTCTGGGTGTGGGAGAAGCAGCACCTGCCATTCCTTCCTGGCCTTTGGTCCACGTCACTCCTTGGGGCCCTGTGGCAATTTGATGTAATTATGAATTCCAAAAATATAATTGAATCATGCTTGTAAACTGATCTGTTAATCTGGGCATGATTAGGTTAGGATTAGGGTGTTGAGCCCCACCCCTTGGTGGGTGGGGAATCGAATATAAAAGGCAAGGCAAAGGACAGTTGAAGCAGTCTTTTGAGAAGCAGTTTTGATGTTGGAAAGAAGGCCCCAGGAGAAGAGAAGCGAGCCGTTGGCATGATTGCCTACAGCTGACCTTGGGGAGGAAACAGGCGCTAAGCCCGGAGAGAAACGCAGCCCTGGGAAGAGAGGAACCCAGAAGCCTGAACCCTGGCAAACGCCGGCAGCTGTCTTGCTCTAACACGTGGCGATGGACTGTGGTGAGAGAAGAAACCTAACGCTTTATGGCCTGGTGTCTGTGGACTTCTACCCCAAATAAATACCCTTTGTAAAGACCAACCCATTTTTGGTATTTCACATTAGCACCCCTTTGGTTGACTAATACAGGCCCCTTCCACCGGCCCCCACCCTGCTTGCCTCCCCCACCTGCTGGACACTCACTATTTGGCAGAATCGTTGAGCTGGTACTCCCGAGATCGGTTGAAGCACTCCTGGATCCCTGAGTCGCCCCAGAGTCGCATCATGGCAGAAAGCAGTTCTGGAGAGAAGGGCTCGGTGTCTTCCATCCGGCTCACCACGTCACACACCATCTTGGCATCGGCCTGCGGGGAGAGACGGAGGGTGGGGTTGAGGCCTCAGTGGGCACAGAAGAAGCCCTGGATGGCCAAGGGTGGACGATAGGCTGGGCACCGGGACGCGGCTCGGCGCAAAGCCTGGTCAGGAGCAGGGGGCCGCTGTCTGTGCACTTCCACAGGCCTGCCTGCACAGGCACCGCCCTGGATCCCGGGGGCCTGGGTCCCAGCCTTCGAGGCTTCCTATCACATGGAGGATCTGAAGCTGTGGTTTCAAGAAGCGCCCCACAGAGCCCGAGCAGGCAGGAAAGCCCTGTTCTCCAGCCTCCAAACCAACCTAGCAGCGCTGCTTTCATCTATTTTGAGAACTGGGGTTTTTCACACTGTTTTGATAGGGAAGAAAAAATTTAAAAAATCAATGTTCTCGGTGAAAGCTGTATTTCCTATACTTCTTGCCCAAGGAGGATCAAAATCCCCAAAACTGGGCTTGATCAAGAAACGGGGTGTTTGGGTTATTGGAGAATTCGGGATGGCCGAAGGATTGGACGGCGGAGAAGCTGTACTGTAGGGATGTCGGTGGTGGAGTAGAGAGTTTCATTCTCAAGTTAGTGCATGTGGTGAAACTCCTTCTATCAATATGAAATCTGTAGCACTTAGGAACTTGGACGGCCCAAAACTAAAACTTCATTACATTAATTTATATTTATTTGCCTTTGATCTGTGGCCTCTTTTCCACAGGAGCACTGGACGCCCAGGTCTAGTTTAGCCAAGGGAAGGCTACAGGGCAAATGGTGGGATTGGGAGCTCCCTCTTTCTCTGCCTCTTGCCCCTCCTTCGCCCGCTGTCTGAAGGGGTGACATACATGTTGCTTAAGACACACACCTGCAGGCTAAGACAGCACCGGAATCTGCATGGAAAGCACTACGCACTTGGCAGGGATCTTCCCCCCTCCCCTCATCATTTCGGATATCGAATGGGGGCCGCCCATTTTCTAAGACTCAGGAAAATATATTTAACATCAAAATCAGGAATATGAACAGCCTTTGAAGACTCAGAGGCTCTCAGAGAAGTCACAGGACCTCGCCGTCCCCACCACCCAGGCACATGCGCCCTGTTCCTGTGAGCTTCCCAGCAGCCTCGGGAGGGAGTTGTGGGAGACGCACTAAGGTACCCGGCTGCTCCCCGCCCCCCGATCCACGCCCTTTGTCAGGGTCTCTGCAGTACCTCTCACTATAGGCAGAATATATTTCCTTGTCCCTTGACTTTGAGTGTGGCTGCGTGACCCGCTTTGGGCCCTGGAACGACACAGAAGTGGCGGTGTGCTGGTTCCAGCCCCAGCCCCCGAGAGGCCTTGCATGTTTCTGCTGGTCCTCTTGGGCTTCTGTCATCATCAGGACTATGCCCAGGCTCTCCCACTTGTCCCGGGAAGAGGGCAAGGGACACAGGGAGTAGAGTCAAATCACCCCAGCTGAGCCCACCCTGGACCTCTGCCCTGCAGCTGAGCTCCTGCCCTAGGAAAACAAATGGTAGTTGGTGGAGGTTTGTTATGGGGCATTAGCTAACTAATACCACAGTCACTAAGTATCACTATCCCCATTTTATAGGGGGGAAACGTGAGGGCCAGAGAGAGGAAGACACTCGCCTAAGGTCACAGGTGGTAAGTGGCAGAGCTGACACTCAAGGTCAGGAGCCTTCAAACTCTAAGGCCAGGCTCTGTGGTCAGGTCCACATGTGCTGAGGCAGTCACTGACCCCAGCACCTCTGGTGGCAAACGATGCCTGAAGGAGGGCATCCAGGCCAAGGTGACATGCTTTAGTGGCAGGCGTGTGCTCCACCTGACACCAGCACTGTCTGCCTACCTGCATCGGAGCAAGGGAGTGGGCCGTCCGCTCCTGCCCCTCTGACTGAAGAGCTCTCCGTGCCCCCACGGGTGGCGCAGGCAGCTTGGAGGGGGGGTTGGTGCCCCAGGACAGGTAAGAGTTGGTGGTAAATGCCCCAGCTTCCTTGCCCCACAGGGAGACAATTCCTAGACGTGTTCTACACTATCTCTCCGAGGCTCACCGGGTGGACTGAGCCCCAGAGGCCCCAGCGGCAGCCCCCACACCCACGGATGCACCCTCTATCGGTCTCCCACTGCTCCCTTTGTTGCTTCTCCACTCCCTCACTGCTTCCTGAAATGACCCCCCAGGTGGACTCTGTGTCTCACCCAAATCCTGCCCCAGGGTCGGCTTCTGGAAGACCACAAACCAGAACAGCCAGGGGCCTGTCTAAGCCCAGGCTCTGGACAAACCCTGTCTGCTTATTCCTCGCTCATTTCCTTGGGTGACAGGACCTTGCTCACAGTCTTGGTTTTAGAGCACACGCATACTTTCTGACCACAAAGCAAGGTGACTGCCTCCCATGTGGCCCTGGCCCTCTCTCTGCAGGCCCTGGGGAACACCCCTGCACTGTGCCCGCACCTCTGGACTGCCACTAGCTGGGTGTCACCATGTCCCCGCAATAGGGAAGGAAGGTGTAATGGGGGCACAGGCCAGGTGGGGCTGGACTTTTCCAGTCCAGAAGCCCCCAGTGTGGCGGGGGCCTGGCCAGCTTCTGGACCACTGGAGGAGGCATCTGGCAGGCATGTGGCCACGCTGGCACCTTTCCCTGGGATTTTTCAAGTGGGGAGAGCTTATGATAGTGTCCCCAGAGTCACTGGTGTCACCAGGACCCATTCCCCACCTCATGGAGAAGACTTGAAGAATAAAGCTATGAGAAAGAAGCAGGAATGTCCAGGTGTTTGGGTGCCCAAGGCTGGGTCCTTCACCCCCTCTGTGCTCTGGCCCCAGGAGCCCCTTCAGGTTAGTTTCGGCCACTTGCAGCCATAAAAGCCCCAACTGACACCAGCTGCAGACAAGCCACATAGCCCTGGAGGAGGCCGGTCTAGAGGGCTGGGCTGGGCGTGGGGTCAGTGGGCCCAGCAGGCCCACCTGGGTGGGGGAGTTGGTGTCCAGCGCTCCCTGGACCCTCCCTCCACCCGCCTCACTCCTGGTTTTAGCCTGCACCAGTCCTGGAACTTGAGGTGAGACTGAGCCCCTGCTGTGTGCTGGGAGGTGGGGTGACCAACCCCGCCGCCCCCTCACAGGCCCCCAGGATCGGTGCAGTAATTATTACTTGACTATTACTCCATCACGAGGTCCACCCCCAGGCCTTCTAGTAAGCCAGGGAGAGACTCCTGGTCCAGTGTGAGGCACAGGAAGGGGGTGGGAGGTGCTGAAAGCTTACAGGTATCTTTTGGGGTGGGAGAGACACAAAGGAAATGAGGTCAGCACTGCAAGATTTGTGGCCAACAATAGATTCTGTACAAAAGGTACACAGGGCCAAAACCTTCCGTGAAGAGTTTTCCAGAATTGAGCTGTCCAGCTAAGTAGCTATTTACATGTCAGAGTCCATCTACTGAAGGCTGATGGGAAAGTTGCGGCAGCTGTGTCCCCTCCCCTGCTGTCCCCCGGAAGCTAGAGGTGAAGCCCTCAAGGCTAGCCCAGCCCCAGCTCCCTAGGGACAGTCTCCCCCAACCCCAGGCCCCGACAGGGAGCACTGCCTACCAACACAGCCTGGGCAACCAGGTTCTGGGCTCGCCTGGGGGCAGAGGCCTGGAAAGCTGGGCCTGGGCCTGGGCCCTGGCTGCCCGGAGGCAGACAGTGACTCAGGGAGGCTGCGGGTAGGTGGGAAAGCAGGAGGTGGTGCCTCTACCTGGGCTAAAAACGGTGCCGAGGTGCGTGAGTCAGGGCCCCCACTTTGCCGGTCCTGCTCCCCAACTGACTGGGCGACCTTGGAAAATCTCTATCTCTTAATGGGGTTGGTGGACCTGGTCAGAGTCTCCTGAACTTCCTCCTTTGGGCACCCTCTTCATGGCCTCTGCCAGATCTGTGGAGCACCTGATTCAGAGCTGAGTCAGGGCCTGGGGGGCGGTGGGGTAGGAGAGGAAGATTCCCTGCTGGGCACGAGAGACCCTCTCCAATCTGAGTGTCCAGAACCACCCACACCCCCACTCCCCACGCCAAGGTCATATGTGTGCCACTCTCAGGAGGGGGCGATTTATCAACTGGGGGCACTGAGGAGCCACGCGTTACTCTCATGTTCATTCCCAGGAGTATCACCCCAAACGTCTCAATTCAGTGGGATGTAGCCCGCGGTTTGGGGAAGGCTGGACTAGATGATTTCCTGGGAATTCTCCAATGGCCAGCCCAGAAGTCTGGGGCCCTCCTCCCAGCCTCATCTCATCTCCCAGGCGCCCTCTGCCTTAGCTGTCTCTCCCCACCCTCCCAGCTCAGTATATGGCCCCACCATCGGCCCTACTGCTCAAACCCAAAGACTAGTCATCCTTGCTCTCCTTCACCCAGTGTCCTGTCGGTTCTTTCAGGTATGTTTTCAATCGGTCCACTTCTTCCCATCACCTCTCTCAACGCTGGTTCAAGCTATTCCTGTCTCCTCAATGCCTGCAGTTTCCTTTCAAGGGCTCCTTGTCTTCCTCTTCCTTCTCTCCATTCACCACACAACAGCCAGTGAGAGACTGCTAGTTTCCCCCTAACATAATTTTCTTCTTTCTCCTCAGAAAAAGAACCCCCAAAATTCTAGCTGGGCACACTGACATCTAACTAAAAGGCTGCATTTCCTAGTTTTGCTGGCAGCTAGGTATGGCCATGTGACAAGTTCTGCTTAATGAGAGGTAAGCTGAGGTATAGTGAGGCCTTTGGAAAAGACTTTTTAAAGAGAGGGGGCACCCTTTTCCTCCCACTTCTTCCCTCCTGGTGGCTGGAGTTTGGATGTGAAGACTGGAGCTCTAGCAGCCAACTTGGATCATGAAGACAAAGCCCACATCCTAGGGATAGTGGAATAGGGATCTGAAAACAGCTGTGGTCTTTGACAACTTTGTGGAGCTTCCATACCATCTGGACTTAAAAAAAAAAAAAAATTCTCTCTCATTTAAGCCACTATTTTTGGAGTCTCTGGAATTCACCATCAAACCTAATCCTGGATAACAAACCTCTCCCCATTTAAACTCTCTCAATAGCTTCCCATCATTTCTAAATTCCAAACTCCTTACCAAGCCCATGACTACCTGTTCTAATCTCCTCCCACCTTCCCCCTCTCATGAGGCTCCAGGCACACATCCCTTCTTTCTGTTCCCCAAATTGCCAGGGCAATCCCACCTCAGGCTCTCCATCTGCCTGGACCACCTTTGCCCTGGGCCCTATCACGTCCTCGGGGCAGTGTCTGCTCTCACGGTGCATGAGTGTACCAGGCTCCAGCTGGCGCTGTAGGGGCCTGTCCTTCGTGGGCAGGGGCAGATTCCCGATTTCTCATGGCACCCAGGCCTCTCACAGTGCTTTGTGTGTAGGTGGCGCTCGGCAATGTTTGTGGGATGAATGGATCCTTGGCATTTTCATATTAGGCACGGCCCTTGTTTCTCACTCCACCTCATCCCCAACCTCTTCTCACCTTGTCCACTTCACCTTCTATGTACGTACATATGAACCACATTTGAATCTCTTTTAATCATTTATAGCAGCCCTACCAGGGCTACCCAGCCCTACCATCCTGTTTAACAGATGGGGAGACTGAGGCTCAGAGGTGAAGTAGCATTCAGGACCACTCAGCTAGTAAGGAGGAGAGCACGGACTCAAAGCTAACCTCTACTGGGCTACAGGCCACAGCCCTGCACTTGCACCTCATACAAGGTCTGGTCCCCTGAGGCCAGAGCTCAGGACCCACTGGTGCCCACCCCAGCCCCCTTAGCAAAGGGGAAGGAGATGAGTAAGGAGAAAGGGCCAGGACTGACCCAGCCCTGTGGGTGCCCACAGCAATTGAGGCCCTTGTCCCTTGGTCTGCCTGCCTTTGGGGACCTGGGGGACAGAGCTCACACTGGGCCTGACCTTCCCATCCAGGTCTCCTCCTGAGCCAGTGGTGGGGGTCGCTTTCCAGCACTTTCCCCTCTGCTACAACCCCCACGGCACTGCCGCCTCTTGCTGGTCAGAGCATGCCCAGTGTTCAGGCACTATGGGGCAAAGCAAGACACACACAGGGACTCACCAGGCCTGCCTACGGGGGTTTTAATCAGCGGGGGTTGCCGGGGTCAACTTCTCCAGAAACACACTGCGGGTTCCTGCCCAGCAGTGCCGCAGGAGAGGTGACAGCAACCAGCTTGGAGGGGGCAGCCATGGGCCCACCGACCTCTCTGCCCAAGCCCCTTCTGCTGGACAGTGTCCCTCATGCCTATGTGACTTATTCCCTCATTTTCTGGCACTAGAGCCTCAGTTTCCCTGTAGGAAAGTACCCTTCCCTGGCTGAGTGGTTTAGGGGGGCTGACCTACCTTCTGTTCCCGGGGTGGACACATGACTAGGCATGGCCAGGGCAGCCCAGTGGCCTCAGTGAACAGCTTAGCTCGGGGTGGACAGAGAGGGCGATTTGTCCAAGCAGACTAACAATACCCTCCCTCCCAACCAGCCGCAGGCCATTTGTCAAGACTGTTAGGAAGAGAGGGCACACCTGAGTGTGAAGCCAGCCCCAGGCTGAAAGGGAGAGCTGAGAGGAGACACCTGGAGTCAGGAGACCATCATGGGAGCACCTGGCCAGGTGCCTGCTGCCACGAAAACCTCTGGGCTTTCCAGTTACTTGAGTCAAACAATCTTCTGATTTTTTCTTAATGCCATGGAGGATTTTTATCTGTTTGGTTAATTTTGCACTTGCACCCTCGCCAAGGCCAGGGTCAGGGCCTCCTCCTCCAGAAAGGCCCCTTCCTCTACTCCAGCCCAATGTTCTTCCAGCATCTAGCTCCCCTCCTCTCTCCGGTCTGGGTGATGCCCTGGGTGCACACTCCTGCTGTGCCGTTCCTGGGGAGGGATCCTCCGCCCTTCTCGCTCTCACCTGGGTGTGGCCACTGTGTTGTGGGCACTGACTGCACCTGCACAGTAGAGCAGTTTGGTGGGATTCTGCACAGTCCCGTAAGGAGTTAACCAGTTGTTCAATGACAACGTGCGCCTGGCAGGACCCTGCCCAGTCGAGTTGGGTACAGGACATCTGCCACTGTGTGGTACTAGAGCACAGGAGCCTGTGACCACTACATGCCTGCAGCATCCCAATTGTCACTACCAGACACATCCACACATTTCCAAACTGTCCCTGGAGGTGGTGGTACTTCCACCCAGAGTCACAGTTAGAGAGTGGCTTGCCAGCCCCATGCCAGGCAAGCCCCTGGCTGAGGTGAGGGGGATGGGCCCCCTTTTCTACCAAGGACCCCCAATGTTCTGAGGCCCAGATGCAGAAAGATAGAGAGGTGGCTTTCCTCTGTGTGCAAGGGGCCTGTCCCCTCATCTTTAGATGTTTAGGACTGTGGGTGGCACGTGCTCTGACAGTCGTCGTGCGCCCAGGCTGCCGCCTCCATCCTCCGCCTGGTGGGCCTATGCCAGTGCTTTAACATCCAGTTCTCACGCTATCCCCACACCTTCTGAGGAGCCTCCTCTCACAGACCCCTTGGGCCACCCCCTCCTCAGACTTCCCACACCTGCTCCGTGTAGCCTGCTGGGGGCTTTGGGCCACCGACTTTGGGGCCACCCCACTCTGCTCTGAACTGGCCTCACAACTTCAGCAAGGGCCTCGCCCTTCCTGAGGCTCAGTGCCCACACCTGGAAACTGGGGTTGACTTCTCAGGGCCACCGTGGGAGCCAGCAGCAAGCACTGAGCTTGAAGCCTGGCAGAGACAGCGCCAAGGGCTGTGCTGGGCCAGTGCCAGCCCAGTGGATGAGTTTACCCTGCCCCATCTGCTGAGCTGCCAAGGGGCCAGGAAGAGGCCAGTCGGCCCCCTGCGTGGTGATTGGAAGGGGATGCTTCTTTGGGGATAGCTGAGGCTGTGCATTTTGAAGGAGGACCCACAAGCAAGATGCCCTTGTATGGGTTTAGGATCAGTGGTTTAAAAATAGCAGCTTACTTTTTTTCATCTTACCCAGTACAGTCTTTTGGGCCAAATGATATCTTCCTCATAATGTCAAAATATAAACTGCCTGAAGCTGCCCTGGGTGGAGAAGAGGCACTTTTGGGGAACCCCAGGATGCTGGGGAACTCTCTATGAAAACTTCTGCGCCACATCCATGAGCTGCTAGAGAAAGGGGTGGGCAGAGAGGGGGAGGGGCATGTGGGGATAGGGCCCAGAAGACATCTCCAGTGCATGGGGAGCTCAGCACAGGGTGACCACTTCCCCCCAGAAGCGGGCTGCCTTGGGCTACTGCTGGACAGCAGGGTACCTGGGGTGATGGTGGTGTGGCCTATGGCCTCTGAACTGGCAGCACCCAGGAAGCCCCTCACCGTGCTGCGCAGGCCAGGGCCTCCTGCCACGATGTGTGCTGCTGGGTACTGGTAATGAGCGTGCTTGGGAAGCAACACCTGAGGTTCAGGGGACACCTCCTGGGATAGCCCGTTGGCACCCAGTGGTGAGGCCACTGCTTGCTGGAAGCTTCCTCAAGTGAGCCAGCTGTGTATGTGAGGTTCTAGGACCCAGCTAGGACCTTGCCCACCTACTCACTCTGGCTCTACCTGCCAAGCCACAAGACAGCCTCACTGCACCGATGCCTGCCCTAACATCTCCTTGTCACCCTTCTCAGAGATGTGGCCTGTCCATGCTGTGCCACCCTGGGGGGGGTGTGTGAGGAGTGAGCAAAGGAAGCTGGCATCAGCCCGCCTGAGCTGTGGGCAATGAACACCACACATTTTCCACTCACACCCAGGCACCCCAGGGCCTTGGAAGGGCCCAGGTGTATTCACTGTCTGAAACTGTGAGGGCTAATTGCACCTTTAACACTTGGGTCCTCAAATCCCTTCAAATCCCTTCCCTTATATTCAGGACAATAAGTGTGGATTTTCAATAAACACCAGCTACAAAGAGACCTGGAGCTAAATATCAAAAAGGAGCCTTTTTCCTCTCAAGAGATGAGGTGCAAAGGATATGGTGGGGGAGTGAATGGGCCCTTTCAGTCAGGTGATACAGGTTCAAATCCTGGCTCTGCAGCTTTTTTAGCTGTTTGACCTTGGGCAGAGCACTTACCCTCTCTGAGCCTCTACTGTTGTGAGGGTTGTTTGTGCAGACAAAATGGGCTAACGATGCGACAGAGCTTTGCAACATGAAAGAGCCCTGCAAATGTTAGTTATTATAAGCAAAGATGAAATGTCTCAGACACAAACAACAAGCTGACATAAAATAAGCCTGCTTTGTTCAAGACTTTCAGGCAGGCATGATAATCATGATAACAATAATCATAGTAATTATAATAATAACCCCTTACATTTGAAGAGCTGCTTTGGATCTATCAGAGTTTTCTACCATCTCTAATCTTTTAGGCCAAGTGAAGTGTGAATGTGCGTGCACACGAATATACACACAACTCCCAGTCCTCCTGTGGCAGGGAAAAGTCTCTGTCCAGCCTCGCCCTGTGCAGTGCAGTTGTCCCTGTGCCCACCAGAGGGCAGGAGCGCACAGATCAAAGGGCCAGGGAGTGCCCGCAGAAGCTGGGCCGAAGGGACGGCAGGGCAGGGCCACGCCCAGTGGCCATCGCTGCCTTCCTTGGGCTGCTGACGTCGCTCAGTGCGGAAAGGGCAGGGAGGCTCGTTGCTGGAGGCGGAGGATGGGGGGCAGGGCATCTTGGCACTCAGTGACTGTCAGAGCATATGAGCATCTGGGGTCATGGGGACAGACCCCGCAAGCACGGAGGAGAGCCCCTTGCCTCTCTCTGCAGCTGGGCCTCAGAACAGTGGGGGTCAGTGGTGGGACCCTCAGCCCTTGGCCAGGGGCCTGCTTGCCTGGCTCCCTGTAACTCTCAGTGGAGGAGCCACCACCTCCAGGGGCATTTTTGGAAATTTGTGAGTGTGTCTTTGGCAGTGGCAATAATTGGGGCACTCAGGCCTTTAGTGGCCACAGGCCAGGCATTCTTAGGGCTCTCTTCTCACTTGGGCTTAGGAGTCTGGGCAAGGCGTGCACCCCCTGCACACAGGGTCTCTGGGGGAAGCCTGGGGACCTCATGGGTCCACCACTTGCCCTCGGGAAGGGTATCTGCCTGGTCCCCAGAGGGATCCTGAGGCAGAACCAAGGGTTTGGTGCTGTTTCCATCCTTCCCTTCCTTCTCCGGTTAGAGGATGACGATCCCGCCACTCCCTCTTCTAAATCCACCCATCCCTTCTCCAGCCACCTCACACCCACCCATCCATCCACATATCCCTGAACTACCTGTCTAGAATACCTACCTGTCAAAAATCACGTGTCCACCTACTGCACCACCCACTCCCCCTTTACATCCATCATCTACCCATCAGCCTCGCTTTCATTCATTCACCCACTCATCTGCCCATCTACCCCTCCACATGCTCGTCTTCCATAGCTTCTATCTACCCATTAATTATTCATTTGTTCATCCATTCCTTTCATCCCTCCTTGTTCTGTCTAGCCACCCACCCATTTATCCACTCCTCCACCTACTTTCATCCACTGTGTACGTACCATGTGCCAGACACTGGGTGGAGGGCTGGCCTTAAGACTTTCTGATGTGGCATGAAGAGAACTTACGGCTGATATCCCAGTCCACGAGCTGGTGCCCTGAACACATGAGGGAAGAACTGCTGCTTTGACTTTCCCTCCCTTTGTCTCATGGCTCCAGCTTTATCAGGGCCTGGGGCCTTGTTAAAAAAGGTCTTCCTAAGGTCTCCAGCTGGTTAGTTCAAACTTTCTGGATTCCCCAGGGATTCGTCCAAGCCCTCCCTGCCACCCCTGCCTGTTTTTTTTAAAGGAGGTACCAGGAATTGAACCTAGGACCTCGTACATGGGAAGCAGGTGCTCAACCACTTGAGCTACATCTGGTTCCGTAAGCTCTTTTGAGAAGCATCTCTGTTGTGGGCCTAGGCTGCATCCTATGGAGCTAGGGGAGGCTGGGGATTTTTATCCTAGCTTTCTGAAGGGCACACCCTTTTCAGCCTTCAGAACCATTGGATCTTCCACTTGTTTGGAAGCAGCTTTTTTCCTGGATAGAAGAGGGCTGGTTATCTATTTTCAAGTACCTGGGGTTGTTATGGGGGTGGGGGGAGAAGAACCTGGGGTTGGCGATATATGTGTAGGTGGGAGATGGTGTGGCCTGGCTCCTCTGAGGCCTGTCCCTGGTTCCAGCACTTGATACCAGCACATGTCCACTCAGAAGCCCTCTGTCAGCCCTTGCAGTCGGTCTGCTTCCCAGCCCTGGCCCTGAGCATCTCCGACAGGCTGAGCATGTCCCAGTGCTGAGCCCAGAACAAGTCACTGGAGACAGAACAGCCAGCAGGACCTGGACGCTGCCTTGCTGAAGCTCGCAGTCCAGTAGAGGCATTGGTACACTGCCCATGACTGCAGGCATCAGGGGAGGCTCCTCCAAGGAGGCGGCCACGGAGGAGAGTCTGGGTCTCAAGGAGAAATGGGTGTGTGGGTGGGGCTTGCGAGAGGGGTATATCCGGGAGACAGGCAGTCATGGGCTGGCTGTGGCCAGAAGGCAGGGGGCACAGAACACAGGGACAGACACTGGCCTTTCCTGTGGACTCTCAAGGAGGGGAGGAGGGCATGAAGGTGAATGGGCAAGGCCCTCGGCATCAGCCGGGAAGCAGTGGGTCCTGGAGGGTCCGAGGTGCTGCCTGAGCTGTCAGTGGGGCCTGGAGGTCTTTGACCTTAAACTAAGGCAACAGTCCTGCCGGCATGCAAATGGGCCCTGGGGTCTCACACAGACCAGCTCCCGTCTGGAGCAGCCATCTGCGTGTGAGCTCGCACACCTTGGGGGCAGGGGACCCGGGAGGCAGGAGCCTGGTGTTCCGACGTGGCGCAGCTCTGACTGTGTGAGACGACCCCTGGGGTGTGGAGCGAGGACATTCGCTCTCCCCCTCACCCCTCATCTCCTAAAATCACCCTGGAAGGGCCTGGTCCAGTGCCAGGGCCGGGCAGGTCTATTGGAGGGTGGAGGGCGAGGGCAGAGCGGCACTTCCTCCAGGTCAGTGTCTGTGTGGAACGGGCGTGAGGGCCTGCCCTAGGCGGGTGGCGGGCAAAGACACGGGAGGGGCAGTAGGGAGGCTGCACCCACTGTCAGCAGCAACAGGAGAGCTGTCCTGGGCCTGCAGGGGCAGTGGGTGTTGATGTCCCCAAGGCTGCCGGTCACCTCGGGTCCGGCTACGGAGTGGCAAGCTCTGCTCACTTCGGGACGGCCTCTGGAGGCCCTGCTTTCTCTTGGTGCCCTTCTCCCCTGGGTGGGCCCTGGGCATTGCTCTTAGACGGGGCCTCTGAACCATCAAGCAAGCGCTCTTCAGTCAGAAATAACCTTTAAGGTGATTGGGACAGAAATTTCCAAATTCATGATGCTCTCACCCTCCGCCTCCTTTCTCCTGAGCTCAATGTTCTAAGATAGGAGAAAAAAACTAAAATTGGATAGGCTAAATTTCTACGAAACGAACAAGGGCAGAATGAAATTACCCACACAAAGCTCAGTCAAAGGGAAAGAAAAGTGATAATGGCCAACCTCATCTCTTCAGAACACGAAGTGACGATGGTGAATAGTTTAATTAGAGCTGCCTAGGCTGGGAGATATTAGCAGCCCAATTATGGGAGAGAAAAGATGGATGCTGGAACACTCTACACATGGCGGGGTGGGGGTGGGGGACCCAGGCGAGCCCCGAAGCTGACCCGTTTGGCTACCTGGCGCCTCTCCCCAGCCTCGTTCATCGACATCCCCTCCTGTCTCCTTGTCCCTTCACTGGGGACATCAGGCCCCACACCACTCATCAAAGCGATCAGAAGCTGCTTTTGTTCATAAAAGAGCACATCACCTTGCTTCCAGGACTCAGGGCCACGGCCTGGAGCAGTGCACCAGATGTCACGGCCCACCCTCTGCCTCTGCCTTGCTCTGTGACCCTGGGCAAGTCCCATCTCCTGTCTGCCTCTCGGGGGCCCCCATCTGCCCAATAAAGGGGTTGGACGAGAAAAGGGTGATCTGAGGACCCCTGGGGGTTGGTCTCCGAGGCCCTCTTGGGTGGTCCATAGGATCAAAACTGTTCCCACAGCAAGACTAAGCTATGATTTGCCTTACTAACTGGTGGAGCAAAAGCAATAGTGGGTAAAACTGCTGGCCCCTGAGCAGGAGTCAAGGCAGTGGCACCAAGCTGCACTAGCTGTCATTGTATTCCTTACTACCATGCATGCGTAGGAAAACAAAGGTCAGTTTTCTTAAGGAGATCCTTGATGAAATAGTAAAAATTAGTGAGTTTTATTAAATCTCAACCTTGAGTGCACAGCACATCTTTTTAATATTCTGTGACAAAATGGGAAGTACACAGAAAGCACTTCTGCTAAATACTGATTGGGAAGCGGCTGTGGCTCAATCAGTAGGGCTCCCATTTACCATATGGGAGGCCCCGGGTTCGGTTCCCGGGGCCTCCTGGTGAAGGCAAGCCCGCCCGCACGGCGTGGTTAGCTGACCCAGCGAGCACAAGCAGCAAGGGGGGGATAAATGAATAAATAAATAAAATCTTAAAAAAAAAAAAAAAATACTGAAAGATATGGTTGTCTCGAGAAGAGGCACCTGAAAGAATGCCTGATGGACAAAGATGGCCACTCAGTCTTGGGTCTTTCTCGAAAATGAACCAGGTGAGCATGTCACTTCAAGAAAAATAACCAACAGTATTTATTATCCAAATAATAAAGTCTCGCTTTCAAGTGGAATCAGGGTTTTGGAAAACTTGTATTTAACCACATAAGCCTGTCACCTTCCCAATACTTCAAGACTTTTCTGCTATCAATGAATGTGAATTTTTGATATTGTATGCTGAAATGTGTCAACATTTGGAAGACATATATAACTCAAAGAACCAGTATTTTAGAAATAACCAATGTGTGATGTTACAAAATCATGCTTTAGTAAAAGATCCATTCAAAGTGCAAGAGACATCAATAGCTTATCCTGTAACAGAGAAGGAAAGGTTCATTGATATAGTCTCAGATTCTGCATTTATCCTTTAAGAAACTACCACTTGTCCAGTTTTGGTGAGTATCAAAGAAGAATTATCTGCAAAGACAGTAAAATACTCCTTCCTTGTCCAACTACGTATTTGTGAAAGTCCAAATATTATTCATATTCTTCAAGCAAAATAATACATTACAATGGCATGATGCAGTAGCAGATATGAGAATCCAGCTGTGTTCCATTAAGTCAGACATGAGAGGTTTGCAAAAAGGTAGAATATATAGCAATTTTTCATAACAGCATGTCATTTTTACTACCTTTAATGGGTTTACTATAGTTATTTTACATGAACAAGTATTTTACATTCTTCTTCGCTTTAATTTCTAATACAATAAATATTGATGGATATAAACCATATAAACAAAGGTTTGTTGGGCTCCTCAATAATATTTAAGAGTGTAAAGGAGTCCTAAGACCAAAGTTTGAGAATTGCTGGACAAGATTATTCTTTCCCAAATATCATTCCCTAACACCTTCATGATTTCTGCCAAAGCTCTATGCTACCTGGTGACTACAATTTATTAATTTTCTTAGGCACATCTTTGCACTATATAAACTTCACATCCTTAAAAGTAAATGAAAAACAAAGTGTACAAAGAGTTTGAAATACAAGATACCCATAACAAGAACCACAATGAAACTAGAACACTATTGTTAAGCTCTAGTGGGATCCTGTTACCTGCTGAAGGCTAGGAGGCCCCTTCTCTTGTTAACAGGGAGCTGAAGTTCAGAGGGGTTAAGGCAGTTCTGGCACCAGACTAAGACTTTCTTCTTGAGGTTCTCAGGGCTGAGGGAGGAAGGAATTACTTTCTGACTCAGTGAATCCATGCTACCAAATGCTGTGACCCCGTCTCCTGAAACCACCTCGAATCACATACTGGTGGCATGTGCCCTGCCGTGAGGGACCCTGGAGGATGGTCTTTTGGGGCCTTCAAGCCATCCCATGTAAGGGCCAGCTGATGAGACCCCCATGGTGCTTGAGTGCATGGACACCACCTGCTGAGGTGGGACAGGGCCACAGGAGACCTCATGGGTCTGGGAGGTAGGGCTTAAAGCTACCGCTAAAACCTGAAAATCAGGTATTATGAATTTTTGCCAAAGACCAGTGGTGGCAGGAAGGCTACCAGGGTTGGGGTCAAGGAGGAACCTCTGGTTCATGGGTCAGGGCAGGCTGAGCCAAACGGCCTAGAAGGCCAGTGAGCCTAGGGTGTGGACTCCCTGGTGTTTACTGTGAACCTTGGAGTTGGCAAAACACACACTCATGCATGCACAGACTTGCACACACATGCACACGTGGCTCAGAATCTTGGTAGCCAAAGAGGTGCCCTAGGAGATACTAACAGCAGCTTGTATTTATCGAATGCTTACTCTGGGCTTTATTTCAGTGAATGTTCACAAGTATTATCATTTTCCCCATTTTATAATAAAAGAAGCCAAAGCTCATATGGGTTACTAGACTTGCCAAGGTCACTCTAGTAAGTGGTAGCACTGAGATTTGAAGTCTGGCTCCAGAGACCACACTGTTGTCACCAGGCAGCACTGCTCCCATCTAGTTTAATGACCACATTTTCAAGGGGGTAAAACGAGGTCTGGGTGAAAGAGGTGGGGACAGAGCTGGTGGCAGAGCTGGGCCCTGAGCCCTGGTATTCCGACTTTTCCCACTGGGCCCCATGGCCCCTGCTGGAGCCCATCAGCCTGGTGTGCCCTGTGAGCAGGGTCTGGGAAAGGCTGGCACCTGGGCTGCTCCCTCGCTGCCACCACCTACCCTCCTTATCCCTGCCACTGAGCGGATGGAGCTCCCAGAGGGCTGGCTGGTGACTACTCTGGGGACCAGCGTTAGTGTGTTGATGCATGAGACAGGTGGGGTGGCGACAGGTGTGAAAAACAAGGGTGACAAATGCTCCCACCAACCAAAACACGGGTGAGGCAGGGTGGTGCTGGCGGCTGGGCACCAGCTGGGCTGGGCAGAGAGGTCCCAGAGGGCCAAGTGCAAGGCACAGTGGGGCCAGGGCTGGAGCATGGGGGTAGGGTGGGGAACCATCTCTCATGCTACGTCTGTAGGGAGGAGGGAGAGGCTGTGGTCCAACTCAGGGCCAGGCAGGTGGGAGCTGTTGGAGCCCGGATGCTTCCACATCAACAGCCTTCTCTGAGGCCTTGGATCAGGGTGCCTGGCTTGCCCTCACCCCTTTGTTCCTGCCATTCTCATCATCCCTGACATTGACACTGGGTGGCCACAGCCCCCCACCCCCCAGGCCAAGGCACTGACCTGGGTTTGGGAGAGTGGTGAGATGAGCTGCAGGGCAATGCCTGAGGCCTCAACTCTGCCCCAAGCTGGAGAAGAGCTGCCCAGCCATGTGCTTCTCTACCCAGTGCCAGGGGTGGGAGGCAGGGAAGGCACTGGCCCAGGCTCCACTCCCCACAGAAGCATTTCTTGCTTTCCTCCTTCCCTTTCTCTGTCCTCTCATCCATTCTGCACACCACCCCCTTCCCACCCATCACCCACCAACCAGGGTAGAAGCCAGCCCATACAGTACCTTCACTGGTGTTAGGAAAAAAAAGGAGTTCCTTCTCCAGGTTGCATGGCTTGGCAAGAGGAAGGTGGGCTGGATTTCCCCTTGGTTGGGAAGTCGTCTGCAGGTCACGACCTGTGCGGGGCCTGAGCTGTAATCAGTGGAATGTGAATGTGAAGCATGCTGCTTGTGGGCCAAGGCTCTTCAGACGTAAGTATGTGCCCCGGATATAGATGATGACAAAGTCCTAGGGGGCGGTGATGCCATAAGATGGAAAGGGCTGGTCCATGAGTCACCGTGTGGAAGTAAGCCACCTACCTGCCAAGCGCACCCACCTGCCCTGGACTATTAGATGAACAAGAAATAACCTTCCAGGGAATTTGAGCCATGAAACTTTTTGGGTCTATTTGTTATAGCAGCTGGTGGTACCTTTACTAATACATCCTGCTAGTATCCTTCCTCTTCTGGCATTTGTTCCCTGTGTGACATCTGGCCTCTGCTCAGCTCTAGATTATGGATTATCTGGTACTCTCTTCTATTGTTTCAACTGCCCTTTTAGTAAGATTGTATGCTGTTGAAGGGCAGAGATAAATTCTTAATCTGTATCTATGAAACTGCTGAAATTATATGCAAAATTATATGTTTGTCGATGAACATTTTTTTGGAGTCTGAAAGAATCTGACACCCTGCTCCCCTTCACCAATCACGTTCCTCAAGCCTCAGTCATTCACATACCTACAATGGACCTAATTTTTGTTCAGCACTGTATCCACAGAACACTGCACAGCACATAGTGGGTGTTCAATAAATGCTTGTTAAATAAATTTTTGTTGTATTTTTATACCACCTGCACTATAATTTACTTAAAAATTTTCTTTAGTTTTTTTTTTTTTTTACTTAATCTTATTTTCAGAGGAAGGAGACTTAGTATCACCAAAAACACCTGAAAAAGGACGTGTTTGATATGCTATTTTTAATCTTTTCTAAATTCTATTAAAATAAATTATTAACTATTGAGATAAAAGTCCGCACGCTCATCCATTGTGCTAGCAACAATCTCCTGCTCCCCCTGCTTTGGGAAGCCCTGCCCTACAGAATCCAGCTTCATACACACTCAAGGGGCAGTGAATCCAGGCCTGGCGTGGGAACAACTCACTCCACCAACCTGTTCTTCAGGACCTGGCCCCCCTCCCACCTGCAGGGCCTGGGTTTCTGGTTTTGTGAAGCCTGACTGCTCAGGAGAGTATATTGCACAGGATTTGGGGCATACTACTGGCTCCACTGGCTGCAGGACTCCCGTTTCTTTCTCTGTCCTTGCCTTCCTCCTTGGCTTCCTGATCTTGGTTTCATGGAAACGTGCTGTGTGGCAGCCTCATGGGAAGGGAAGAGGCTTGCTTGCCTTCCTTGCCGCTGGTGAGCAGGTGGCAGCAGCGAGCCTGCCCACTCCTCCCACCACCACCTTCCACCCCAGAAGCCAGACTGAGGCCTCATCTTTGTGGAGAGAAGATCGCCCCAAATTGCCTGGACACAGATGCAGGGGAACTAGGGGCTCTGGTCTGCTAGGGAGCTTTGTTGTCATGGCGACCTCTGGTCTCCTGGCTGCTAAAGGCCCCTTAGAAGGGAGCCAGGAAGGCGAGTGCCCAGCCCCAAGGCCAGCCCGGAGGATGAAGAAGGAGGGCCCACCGCCCACCTGACCCCAGCAGCCCTGCGCCTGAGAGGGCACTGGAGCCTGAGTGAGGGGAGCATGCAGAGGGCAGACCCCTCTTCCTTCTGCCTGCCTGCCGGGAGGCCTGAACAACCTTACCCTGAGAGCCAAAGCACCCAAATCCAGGACGGCCCGCTCCCCAAGCCCAAGGCCCTGCCCAGGCACAAATGAACTTCAGTCCATCCCCCCAAAAGGCAAACCACTGTGCCCTTCAGCCCTGGTTAGACTTGACCTGCTGAAAAGGCAGGGGGTGGGGGTGGGGGAGGGGGTTCAACCAGACTCCATCTCTGTGGGCTCTTCCTCCTCCTAGCTCCTCCCCTCCCATCCTGCCCTCCATCCTGTTCCTTTTGTGGGGCCTTCTCTCCTTTTCTTCCTCTCAGGCTCTGGCCTCCTTGTCCTAACCCCTCCTCTGACCCTGCCTCCCCCTCAAGCTGCTGTCCTCTCCCTCTTCCTCTTTAGGCTCTGCCCCACCCCCCCTCGCCCCCCAGGCTCTTCAGGGCCCTTTCCACCGCCAGAGTCTGCTGTCTTCCCACTTCTCCTCTTTCCCTGACTTCCCTAAGGCCTGTTTGCTGGGGAGTGGGCTCTCTTCCGGTTCCCTTCATTCCATAGGGCGCCCTCCTCTGTCTCCCCCACGGGCTCCTCTTCCTCCACCCGACTTTAAGGTGAGAATGTTCCCAAGTGCTGGGTCGCCAACCCCCTTCTTGCTTTCTCAAGCCCCTCTCTCCCTGAGCCAGTTTTCTACTGACCCTCCTCTACAGGGGGCTTCCGAGTGACCCCACCTGACCCCTAGGTACTGGCTCCTCAGACTCAATGTGTCCCCAGTTTCCCCTCTACCTGTTCCGGCTCCTGGCTTCCCATCCCACAATCTCTAACACTGTATTCATCCTTGTCTCGTTCTATGATTTCTGCTGTACCAGCATTCCACCATGACTGTTTACTCTGGTTTTTTTTTTAAATTGACATTAAATGGACTTGCTTAAGAAATATAAAAGCTTATTCTAAACAATAATATCCATGAGACCAGATGCTTGTGTGCTATTTTTTTCTAATATGCAATAAAATACACAAAACTATCAAAATAAAACATATTGCTCTGTATGACGCACCAGATCATCTGTGTGCCCCCCAGGAATGGCTGCACCATCTTTGGGGGTACACAGCCTCTTTTGAATGGCATTTATGTGCTTCCCATAACATAGGCTAGAGACCCCCAGGTCCTTTCCACCGTCTTCTCTTCCTCTTCCTGTATCCAGATGATGCCCAAGAAGTATCATTTGCCCCCAGAAAGGGTCTGAGCTCTGTCCCTTCCTCTTACCCTCCAATGCCTCCCATGCCAGCCTCACCTCTCCTACATGAGTGACAGCAGCGGCTCCAGGCCAGCTTCCTGGCCTCCAGAAGGCTCTTACACACACCACTCTGCAGCCTTCCATGGCTCCCCACTGCCCAGGGAACCAAGGCCAACTTGCCCACCACCAGCCGAAGCCATCCCATCTGTTACCCCCTGCTCATTAGCCACCTCATCATCCTGCCTCTTTCCCTGTGGAGGAGAGGCAGAGAGATGCAAACTGAGGGAAGGAGTGGAACGGAGACCTTGGTGACTGACCGGGAGCCAGGTGGGCAGGCCAGTCCAGGGGGAGCAAGTAGGAAGTCGTGATGCCAGGGGAGGTCGCCGGAGTGTGGGAAACACAAGGATCTGCCTCAAAAGACCTGAGCAAATCATTTCAATCCATTTCAACTTAGTTTCCTCAACTGTAAAGAGTGGCATTCTCCATGGCAGGCTCTTCCCACAAGCCTTCTGTGAGAACCCAAGGCCTGGTGAACGTGCCTTCTGAGCTATGGTGTGCTTGTGAAGCACTGTGGCGTGTGGGGGGTGTTGTGTGTGTGTGCTTGTGCGTGAGCATGCAGTTCCACATTAGCAGTATGAGTAATAGTAACAATAGCAAATGGCTACTTAGCCAAGCCATCTCTGTGGGCTGAACTACGTCTGGACGAAGGGACAGACTTGCAGGAGCTGCGGGTGGATGGCCCCTTACACACTGGTCGGCTCCGGTGCCGGCTCTGCCCAGACAGGAAGAGAGCAGCAGCCTGAGCCTCAGGCGTGTCCCTGGGCCCATCAGCCAGGCCTGCCCCCTGCCGCCCGTGTTTAAAGGGTAGGGGCTGCCACCCCCTGGATTCTGGGAAGGAGGATGTGAGCTTCCTCCATCTGGTGGGCCTAGGGGGCTGGCAGGGAATCACTGGAGGGAGCAGCCCCCTTCCCAAGAGGGCGCTGAGCAGTGTTTCACAAGAGCCAGGCCTGTTTCTACAGCACCAGGGGGAGAAGAGTGGGCGGGAGGGGACGCCTGGGGCCGGCCCAGGCCACAGCTCTGCCCAGTGAGTGCCCCCAAAATGGCCCAGGCTGGACAAAAGCCCTCTCTCCAAGGACAAGGCCACTGCCACAATTAGCTCTCCTCCCAGGAGCGGCTCCACTGATCCCTGTAAAGGCGCAGCGGGCTCCGGAGAGCTGCGGCCCCCCGCGGCCCCCCAGGCTTTGCTGCGCGCTCTCGGCCACATTGTGCCCAGAGGCCCCGTGCTGCTCTTTTCACTCCCTCTGCCTGGCCAGCGGCAGGCGGTGCCTTTGAAGCCCTGTTTTCTGTTCCAATTGGAAACTTTGCTCAGAACCAAAATTAGAGAGGCTGCACGATCTGCTTGCAATTTAAAATGCCACCCAGGCCCTCCCCACCCCTCCTTTTAAAAAATGTCATCTTAATTAGATGGAGCATAGCTTCATGTTTTCGGAATTTCAAGGTAATTTCTCCAGGACACTTCCCTCCTTGTAGCTATTTTTATCTTCACCTGAGGAGGGAGTGACGGCTCATCTGCTGGTCTACTGTGTGGGGCCCAGGTTTGAGGGTTCTCGGGAAAGGCAGGCTGGAGGCCTGTGCCAGGTCCTGCACTCTGTTAAACTCGGCACGACACTCTTGGAGGCTCTCCTGGGGGCACAGGGCTAGCGGCATTGGGAGGAAACACCCCAGGAGCCTTGGGGACCTGGCGTGCTCTCCCTCTCCCTTCACTGGTCACCCACTGCGCAGCCCTGAGCCACCTTTCTCACCCACTTTCTTGCCCCAAAATGCTGATGACCCCCACAACTTTTAAGGGGTGCTTCCCAAAGTGAAGATTCTAGGTTGTTCTGGGTTCCTGCACTAAAACCACCAAATGACAGCCAGAAAGTCTTTCAGTTCTTTTTCAAGGATTCTGACTAATTGTGGAGGTGAAAGTCTCCAGTTTGTGCCACTATGGCTCTGACACCCCTAACCACTTGCTATTCACCCCTTTTAACAAAGACAGAGCAGGCAGCTTTAGTACTGGTCTCCTCTTACCCCCCCCCCGTGGCATTTTGTATGTGCAGATGCCAACCCACAACCCCAGCTCACAGCCCACCTGGTCCTGGGAGACAGGCTCTTCCGGGTGTATGTCAAGGAAGGCTCCCAAGATGAGGCTCACCTTGGGGATGGGAATGGGGCTTCTGGCTCCCTCAAACTACACTCTGCCTGGAAGGCCGTGGAGGGTGCAGCTGCCCCCTTCCCCCACCTCCTCTTGAACCTCATCCCGAGGCACTCCTCCTCACTTACCTCTGGTCAGCACCAACCCCCCTTTCCAGGCCTTGCACAGACAGGCCAAGCTCATTTCTACCTCAGGACCTTTGCACTGGCTCCTCCTGGTACCTGGAATGCTCTTCCCTCCTTCTCATTTTCCAGTTTCAGTTTAAATATAATCCCCCCCTAATAAAAAATAAATATAACCCCCCAAGGAAAGGCTTTTCCTAACTCCCCTAACTTCCTAACTTCACCCACCCAAAGCACATTTCCTGTTGTCCCAAACCCTGCATTCTCTCTTTTCTTTAATAACACTAATCACAATGGGTAATGAGATTTTGTTTCCTTGTTAACTAGTTCTCTTCCTAGGGAGACTTTGGGCTCTACGAGGGCAGGGCCCTCACCTGCTTTGTTGACTATCTGGTTCATTCTCAAGGTGCTACTTGCAAAATGAAGGAACGAATGAATCCCAGGCTACGAGGCGAGATGGGGACCAGGGCCACCTCCTTGTCCCTGGGAGGCCCAGCAGCACCAGGGTGATCTGAGGGTGGGGGTAGGAAGCAGAGAAGAGACTGCCTGGGACTCGTTCTCAAGGTCTCTGCTCACCTCCCAGGAGAGCCGGGTTAAGGGCAGACCAGCCCCGAGAGGAGTGAAATGTTACAGGTGCGATCAGAAATAGGATGCTGGAGAGCGCAGCCTGTTCCGGATGCTGACTAGATAAAAGTACACTAGTCATGACCCAACGGAGGTGCCCCTTGGTGCCAACAGTCAGCAAATGTTTACTTACACAACCACCTATGTGCAAATGGCATGTGCAAGGACAGACCAGGTCACCAGCTCTGCCAGTTGAGGTGGGTGGCCGGGGAAATTCTGAGACTGAGTCATGTATGGAATAGGCCTGTTTGCTGGGGTGAAGGGGTTTGTTTTATTATCTCACTGTCAAACACTCTAACATTCCTCCTAAGACATCTGGTTTTGTAATTGTGGCTACATGGGCCCCTTCTCCCCTTGGGGGCTGTGAGGAGCCAGTCTTCTCTTGTTATGGACAATGGACCTGAAAGCCAGTTCCCCAAAAGTAAAAATGTGCTTCTAATATATCCCTTATTTTGAAAAATAAAGACAAAGGTTTTCATCAAGAGAAAACCAGCGTCACCCTGTACCTACCCACTGAACACAAGGTGACCAACACTTCAAGAGCACTAGCCTGAAGGGGTCCCAGGGATCAGCCTATCTGGGATGGCTCACGTCCTGGTCAGCCCTAGGGACATGATTGGGATTTGGGGTAAGGAATCCAGCAAAGAATAACCCCCACAGGCAAAGTTCCCGAGAAGCACGTGAAACAGAGACCAGGGCTCACTGACATTGCCGGAGGTGACATGGAGGGTGGCGCCCCCCACCTTCTAAGGGGTGTGTTTACAGGCCTCTCCCCTGGACCCTTGTATCCAGGATCTACCACCAAGCTGTGCATACAATAGGTGATCATTAAACATTTGCTGAGTGAGTGAACCCTGTAGGGAACGAGCCAAAAAGCAATGAACCACGGGGTTAGAAAATAGGAGTGTCCTCTACTCTGTGGCCTTTCATGTCACGTCCCCTTGCTGGGCCTGTAAAATGAAGGCGCTGCCCTGGATAGCTCAGAGATGGGACACTGGCTCAACTTGAGGCCACTCTGATCAGCTAGCTGGAAGGGGCTGCCGGGGGCCCTGAGGCCAGGTTCAGGGCTGCGGTTGATTAACAGCGACTGCCAGGGACAAGGATTGGTGGTCAATGGGAGCACATGAGGCACATCTGTGCCAATTCTTTGGCTGTGATACCTTGAGGTCGTTGTTAGTCACCACACTTTCTGATGCTGCAACAAAGGTCCAAGTACTTAAGATGTCTGACCGTCATGGGGGCAACGCTGCTCCAGAAGGGAAGGGCGAAGTCTCTACCCATGCCTCAGCACCTAAGATGCCAACTTAAGCTCTGTGTCCTTGAGGATGGCGCTTCAGGGTCCAGGCAGAAAATGATGGCATCTGTGCAGTATCTTGGCGTGAACCTAGCAGATGAGTCCTGGGGCACACCTGTAACTTGTTCCATGTGCCAGGACACCTGATGGAGAGTCTCTGCCCTGGAATGCTTTGCACCAGGTTCCATTCCCAGCTCTCTGAATCCCTACCTGGCCTCTGAACCATACCAGTTGGTCACTGAAATGGGAACCTGTGTGTCCAACTCATCTTGAAAACAAGGTTGTGATCCCTCTGGGAGCAGGAGCTATGACAGCCCAGCCTGGTCATGGTGTGGGGCACAGAGCTGGGCACACCGAAGGAGGTGGTGAAATCACGTGAAACTGTCCGGAGGTGGGCAGAATTAGCGGTCAAAGGCTGCTTCCAACTCCTGTAGCCCTTTTCCATTGACCCCACCTCAACTGACCTTGGAGGTCCTGTTTCAGCACAGGGGGAGCTCCAGACATGGTGTCTGGATGAACATGAGCCCGTGTTGGGGAGAGAGAGGGCAAGCATCGGGTGTGCGCCGGGGGCTTGTCATGGCAGTCTAACCTCCCAGAAAAATTTTAGATGGAATTATTTATAGGCAGAAAAAGTGTTTTTCCATGATTCATTCAATTAATTATAAAGCAGCTGTTTCTAATAACTTGGAACATGTAAGAAGAGGGAAATGTCAGGGCAAGCGGTAAACATAAAGTTGAGGTCAGGGGGCTGGGTGAGGAATCAGTGTACACAGTGATGACATCAGTGACCTGGGCAGTGGATAGTACAGCAAGTAAGTCTGGGAAGCCAGCTGTGCTCAAAGCACCGTCTGAGCTAGTGGCCAGCGCGGGACCCCCAATCACGTGGGGCACTGTTGGCCATGGAAAGGAATGTGGCTTTTATTCCAAATGTGGTGGGAAGCATGATGGGGTTGAATAGGAGGAGAGAGAAATAATACTGTGTTTTTAAAAGATCACTCTGGCTGCTACGTGCAGAATGGACTGGGCTGGGGAGGTGCAAGAGTGGCCATGGAGAGAATATCAAGGAGGCCACTGAAGCCGTCAGCTGAGAGATGATGGAGGTTTGAAGGGTGTTTGAATTGGAAGGGCCCTTAGAAATGATCCTTCATCATACAAGTAGGGAAACTGAGGCACAGAAAGGAGAGGGATAGCTCAAGGTCACCAGTGGTGGAGCTGGTGGCTCCCAGCAAGGAGGTGGGAGCAAGCTCAGGCTGGCTGGGAAGCAGGGATTGGGGAGAAGGGCAGGTAAAGGTGGACACCCCTTAGGGAGAGGCCAGCAGTTTGAACCACCAAGTTGCTGGGGCCCAGGGAACCTGAGTCCTGGTCCCTGAGAAATGAACACCACAGATTGGGGGTGGGGGGAGGGCAGGGTGGTCAGTGGGGCTAGAAGGAGCCAGATTCTGAGCTACAGATCAGAGAAGACTGTTCACATCAGTGTGAATCTGGACACAGGTGCTACTGTCCAGGATGAGGCCGGCAGGACCCGCGGGCAGGGGCATTCAAGGCCCCCGAGGCTTTTTACTCACACCCACAGCTCTAGGGAGCAACAGAGTGAGCAGTAAATGGGCTTTGGAGTCAGGCCTTGGGGCAAGCTACTTAGTCACTCTGAGTCTCACTGCCTTCATCTGTAAAATGGGATAATAACAGCATACACCTCATAGGATGAAATGGTTAACGTGGCCAAGCGCACAGCATCCTAACTGACACCGAGGAAGAGTCCTTCAGAATGGCCATTCTGGCTTATTAATCACATATAGCTAGAACTGCTGTGACTAAAGCTCATGATCAAGTGGGATGGTTTAGCTGGGTTCCACTTGGAAGAAAAGCAAAACAAAACAAGTACAAGTCAGGGATTTGGTTAAAGATAACTCACCAAAATAAAACAAAACCCAATAACCCCAGTCTCTCTGCATACACACACATCATAATAATCATTTCAAAAACGACCTGTTTCTATGATAAGTGCTTAGAGGATCGACAGAGAAACAGTCCTACCTTCTACAGCCTCTTCACCCCCTGGTTCAATCACCAAGAGCAAGGCTGAGGAAAACAAAGGTCTAAGAGGAGGCCACTGGTCCAAGGTCAGAGATCCGGGAAGCCGGCACTGGGCTGTGAGTCTAGATCTTTCTGACCTACCGCACCCCTTCTGGAAGAGTCTTGATCCTCAAAAGCAAATCCGAGTCCCCGCAATGTACTTACTGAGGTGTACACAGAGCCGCAATAAGCCTCAGTCAAGTGGTCTGCTAACATGAGCCTACGTGTCCGTTTTCTTGACCATTGTGGCCATTTGATATTTTCTTAACTCGTGCCCCAGCACTGAGCTGGCCTGTCTTCACACTGGCCCCCCAGGCTAATGTCAGCCCTCTCAGAAACCGGAGGGAGCCTGGTCTTGCCACTCCACAGTGAGGGGGCTGGTGAGGACTCTCACCCCAGGGGACCGGTGGGGGCGAGTTTCTTGCTTCTGGAATGAAAACTGTTGTTCAATGGAACTTTGACAAGTTAGTGGGAGACAAGTCAAACTCTAATTTGTAAAATGAGGTTATGGTAAAAATCCCTCATCTTGATGGCTCAACTGCTGGTCCTGAAGGAGTCCAGGAAACTCCGTTACCTCTCAGCACAGCCACAGATGTGCGCACAGCTCCGTCAAGAGCTCCCGCGTCCAACACAGGGCATCTGATTTTTCAGACAGACCTGTTTAAATACAAGTTTATATATATTTTTCAAAATATTCTCCTTTGCTTCTCAGGGACAAGCAAAGCAGGAATCAATCCATTTTACAGTTGAGAAAAATGAAGTCTGGAGAGGCAAGTATTTCATCCAGTGAAGCATCCAGCAGTGGGTGACCCCAGATTTCAGACCCGGCTCTGCCACTAACTGCCTGTGACGGCGCCAAGCCTTAGTACTTCCTTCTGCTAGCTAGTCGCAGCTTCTTAACTAAGAGCTCATTCACTTAGGACCGTGCCTGCATGTCGTGAACCGTCACTAGATGTTAACTGTTATTCTAGCACATGGCTGGCCAAGGGTGAGCTGCGGCAGGAAGCCAGCCTTCACCTCAGGGGCCAGTAGCCACCCATTGCTTACCCTGCTTATTTAAATTCTCTGCATTGCACGACCACTATCTGGCACTTCTCGTGATTGTTTGTTTCTCTTCTCTAGCCTCTCTGAGGTACTCTTCTCAGGTCTCGGCTGGCAAACTCCATGCCGTGGCACAGAGCAGGTCTTTAGTGGAACCGTTTTAGGATTATGGGCCTCTTTGATAAGTGATGAAAACTGGAGCCTCTCTTGGAGAAGGCACATAGTTACACACACACACACACACACATACACACACACACAGCCGCACAGAACTACACACTTAACTACAGGTATGTACGTGCATGTATGCATGCACCCGCTCACCCCCAATTTGCCTTTGATTTCTAGGTTGCAGTTTAGGAACCTGGCTGATTATGCAACACAGAAATCCAAATGATTTCTAAGCCACAAAATGTGTTCTGACTGTCTTAGGCAATGCCACTCCTCCATGCCCCTAGGTAAACTGTGCCCACTTATCCCGGCAGAGGAATAGAACTGGCAAAGTTGCTTGTTTACGTAACTATTTCCCTCCTGCTAAAGATGCTGTTTCCTCCTCGGCCATACTGTGTGGAAGTGGCTCCTCTGCTAGCTCCCCATGCAAATTTAATAATGTCTTCAAATCTTGGTTTCACATAAACATAAATGTGTTTTCAACTCCAAGGCTTCAGTTATCAGGAGGCCTTTGGAAATCATTCAGGGAGTTATTTGATATATCGAGCCGGCAGCTTATTGGGAAAAAAAAAAAAAGATTCAGAAATGAAAGAAAGAGAAAAAGGGAGGGCTGGGAGAGACCAAGGAAGAAAGGGGAGGGAGAAAGGAGGGCCCTTTGGGGGGTGGGTGGGGGTAGGGGCAGGCCCTGGAGATGGCGGCACAGAGAATCCTTGGCAATCACGCCCCTGCCAGTCACATGCAGTATCACGCCAGGCCCTTTCTGAAAAGGCTTTTATTTGAGGGAATTAGATGCAGCAGACTGGAGGAAGCAGGCCCAGGCCTCCACCTCCCCAGAGCAGACACTGCTTCCATTAACCCTTCAGTTGGAGCAAGAAGTCTTCTCTCTCCAGTGGACAGCCCTGGGAAGGCTAGCTGGCCCAAGGCCAGGGGAGGGGGCTTCAGAGAATGTTCACCTTGGCTGTGGGCTCTGAGACCTTGCGGGGCCACTGACCTGCCTTTGAAGTCAGCCAGGCCTCGGTCTTGGTCCTGGCTCTGCCATCTATCAGCTGTGTGACCATGGGCAAGTCACTCAACCTTTCTGAGCCTCCGTTTCCTTATCTGTACAACGAGGATAATCATATCACCTAGCTCATATAGATAAGGCAAGGTTTCCCAAACCTCAGCTATTTCTCATAATTTCTGCCCAATCTGTGTAAAAGTTCTGCCATTATACTCATAATATTTTTCTTTTACTTGTCTCACATAAAAAAATAAGTTAAACGCTTATTCTGGCCTTATTCTAATACCTGGGCAATCATGGGCTAGAGGGCTACATAATTTTTCTGGAATACGACTATTAAAAGGAATGTTGGTTAGTGTGACAGTTTGAAATTCTTTCGTGAATCCCCAAAAGAGAAAGATTATGCTTTTGAACTAATCCATTCCTGTGGGTGTGAGACACTTTTGATTGGACTATGCCCTCTTGCTGGGTCTGATAAAAACAAGCACACAGGAAAAGGGAGCTCTGCCATTTTTGACCCTGAAATGTGAAAGGAGGACTCAAGGACAGCTAGCAGCCAAAGCTTAAGCATGAAGCTCCCAAGAGGTTCAGCCTACGGACTAGTTCAAGACTGAAGGGATGAACCATATATCTGATAACCCACACACAGCTCAACTCGGGAAAAAAGCAGAGCAGCTGAGACCGGGAGAGAAAGCCTGGAAAGAGACAAGCCCTATGACTTGTGCCCACAGCTGAGCTCCGGGAGACGGCAGATTCTGGAGAGGAAGGCAGGGACCGGCAGCCATCTTGCTTTGTCACGTGGTAGGACCCTGAGAAAGCATCTTGGCTGATGCTTTGATTTGGACGTTTCATGGCCTCAGAACTGTTAGCTTTTACCCCAAATAAATCCCCTTTGTAAAAGCCAACCCATTTCTGGTAATTTGCATCGGCAGCCCTTTGGCAGACTAAGACAGGGTAAGAACAGAAACAGGAAGTGCCTGGCCCAGAGCCTGGCACCTACATGCTCAGCCCATGGTGGTGGCTGTCACCACCCTTTGCTGTCTTCACTGATCCTGGTAAGAGCAAGCTGGAAGTGAGGGTTGGTGGGGTCTTTCCAGGTATGGGGTTGGAGACCACCCCATATGGAGTTCCAATTCCCTTCCTGCCAAAGCCTGGGCTCCAGCTGGGCTCCTCCCTCACTAGTTTCCTCCTCACCTTTCCCACACTACCTCACTCTGCACATGTAACACATCATCCTACACAGAGATAACTAATTTTTTACTGCCTGGTTCTACACAGAGGAGGGAAGACACAGCCCCTGGCCCAGCCCAGCTGCAAACCATTTCCCCCATCACAGCCTCCTCCCCACTCCCCCCAATTTGGCAAAACCTAAATTTCTGAGGAGGAGCAAGTACTCCATCCAGCACTGCCTGGTTATTTTCAATTCTGCCTAGCTGACTAACCCAGAATTTCCTAATTATAACACCACCAGGAAGCTGTAACAGTTTCATGAAAAAAATAAAAAATAAAAAAAGAAAGAAAGAAAAAAACCACACCAAATCCAAACCTTACAAAAAATTCTCACCTTGTAAAAACAAACAGACAGACAAAGAAGCCAGCCAATCAAACAAAGCAGGTGCACTGTGCTCACGGCAGCGATACAGCTGGAGGCCGTAGGCCTTGGCTTTGGGCACAGAAATCCGGGGTCCCAGCCCAGAGTCTGTACTCAGCAGCAGTGGGATGTGGGCGAGGCACGTGACCTCTCTAAGCCTGGGCTTCCTCCTGTACAACGGGGGCAGTGGGCTGTTGGGAGGAGGAGGGGCTGGGGTCGGGTGTGAGGGGTCACATGAAGGCCTGGCGTCAACTGAGCTGGGAGGTGAGTAGAGTTAGTCTCCTCTTGACACCCCTAACTCTGCCCTGGGTACAGGGAATCACATGTTCTATTCCTAAAGGGAGGCCTTGTCCCCTGTTTGATGGCTAACCCCCACTGCTGGATGCTTCCTCTTCCGTATTAGTACTTTAATAAGGATGCCTAAAAAACAACAAGTCTTCAAACCCTAAAGGGCTCCATCTCTAATTGTGGAATTTTAGACGCAGGGGAGGTCTTTTTGAGTGGGAAATCCATCATCGCCCTTAGTAATATGTACCTTGTTGGCAGAGTTCTGGGACCCACTCACTTTATTCCTAGGGAAGGAACTTGACTCTCTGGACCCAACTGACTATGACCTGTAGCTCAGACCCAACTCTCATTACAGGCCCTAATGGGTTTTCCAGAAGCACTCGGAAAAAACAAGGTCCTTTGGCTGGAGACAAAGGTTTGCTTTCTAATCCCCATATGCCCTGGGACCAACTGTTGGGCCCAGGGCATGTTGGTGGTAGTTACAGCCAACCCTGCAGGCTCTGGGGAGGGGGACCACGTGGGCAGAGGTACCCCTAAGAGTTCCAGTTTCTGATCTCTTCATTCTTGGCCTTAGGGTCTGTATGTCACACTAGGAAGGGGCTGGAAGCAGTCAGAACCCAGCCACAGTGCAGCAGATATTCCAAAGTGAACAGTGAACCACTTCTATGCTCTTGTTCATGGGCGTCCTTGAATGCAGCCTTGTCAAGGGCCGCTATAACTCGACTCCACATGGGAGACAAACGCTTTTCCCTTCAAAGCTGAAGGACTTTGTTTAGCTGAGCTCAAGTCGAGAGCCCGTTGCCCTGGCAATGGGTCTTTGGGGGATTTACATCTCATGCATCACAACAGGGAACAGCCATTCAGCAAATAAGGGGGTAAAAAAATAAACCCACAATACAAAACCAATGTGCCTCTCCTCCCCCAAGAGTGCAGCCACAAAACTAAACACGGAATCAACAACCACAACAAAAACCTCTCATAAGCCCATTTGGCCTTGGCTGGCAATCAGCCAAACAGGAATTCACACTTAATCAAACTTTCCTATCTTCCTTGTAAAGATCAGGAAATCAGTAATTGGTTTTATAATTGAATTTTCTGATCACTTATCAAAGGAATGGGTACTGTCAAAGGCCAAGGAATGGCTGGTCTCCAGTAAGGGCAGCAAAGGTCTCCGATGGAGGCTCTGGAAGGTAGCGGAGAATTAACTGCTGGTTGGCTAAGAATAGAGCCTGTTATTTATAACCAGAGAGGAAGTGAGTGACAGCTGAGGCTTTGCCCTTCCAAAGTGGTCTCCCCCAAAGAGCCACCCCAGGAGCCCCAGGTTTCTGATTCAGAAAGAAGCCTTTGGCCATTGGAATAGCCACAACCAAGATAGAAGACGGGAGAGGCAGAAGGCAGGGAGATATGTTGGTAAGGAGCTATTCCCAGGGCACTGGGGAGAGGTAAGGAAGCCTGGCTGGCAGAGAGAGGAAGGGGCCGATTCAAGACCATGCTGGGGCGGAGAGTAGGACAAAAGGGGGGAAGAGGAGTCTAAGGTTTTCGGCTTGAGTGCCAGGGAGGAAGGGGGCACTTTTGACATAAAGGAGGAAGGCAGAAGAAGCTTGCTTTGTGGGGCAGATGACCTCCCTGGTTTTGCATGGGCTGGGCCTGGGGTGCTGACAGGCCGGAGCTAATAGGGACAAGGCAGGTTCTGTGTGCCTGGCTAGGTGCTAGGCTCCCCAAGCTATGCTTCGCAATCATGACCTCATTTCATCTTCACAGCAGCCTGAGGAGGTAGGTGCTTTATAAGCTCCATTTTACACATGAGAAAAGCAAGGCTCCCAGAGGAGAGCTCAGTGGCCTGCCCACTCATGAGCCACGGAGCTGGGACTAGTGCTCAGACCCCTGGGCCTAGGACTGTCTGATTCCAGAGCCCATGGGCTCACCTGATGACGCCAGATTGCCTCTTGACCTGCAGATAAAGATATCTCACAGCCCAACAGACATAGTTAGAAAAGGGTTCCCAATACTCCAAAGACAGATGCGGGCTAGAGATGGAAGTTTGAGTCAACAAATTCAACAGTCGTTAATGAATCCATTTTAAGATGTTAACTTTAAGGCAAGCCGCAGACTGGAAAAATATACAAAATTTAAATATCTGACAAAGAACTTGTTTCACAGATTTACATATACATATATATATATGCTCTTACAGCTCTTTAAAAGACAACCCGATAAAAGGGAAGAATAAAAGATCTGAACAAAGAAGATATATGAATGGCCAAAAAGCACATTAAAAAGTGCTAAATATCATTAGTCATCAGGGAAATGCAAAATTTCTTATAAAGTTAACATATCCTTACCATATGACCCAGCAATTTTATCCCTAGTATTCACCAAGAAAAAGGAAAACATATGTCTCCACAAAGAATTTTGTATATGAAAATTCCTAGAAGCTTTCTTCAAACTGGAAACAACCCAAATGTGCATGAACAGGTGAATGGTTAAACAAATCTATACAATGGGATACTACTCAGCAATAAAAAAGGGACAAATGACATACACTAAAGAAGTCAGACACAAAAGAGTCCACACTGCATGATGTCACTTGTATGAAATTCTAGAAAAGACAAATCTTTAGTGGTACAAAGAAGCTCAGTAGCTTCCTGGGGCTGGGGGTGGGGTTGCCTGGGACGGGGGACAGTGGAAGACTTGGAGGTGAAAGAAATGTTCTCTATTTTGATTGTGGTTGTGGTTCTGTGAGTGATACATTGGTCAAAAGTCATCAGAAGTTGCACTCGAAATGGATGCATTTTATTCTAAGTAAATTTCCCTTTGATAAAGTTAATTTTTAAAAAGTTAGCTGTCATTTACCCAAACGGCACAGCTCACAGGAGCAGGAGGCGGCGGCACAGGGCTCTGTGGCAGGTGGAGCACAGCGCTGAGCCCGGGGTCTGAGCACTAGCGAGTCAGACAGCTGGAAGCATGGCCTGGGGATGTGGGTTTGAGGATAGAATCATGGGACATTTAAGGGACAGGAGGGGAAGAGGAGGCCATAAAGCACATATCCCCATATACATAATACTGTGTATTATGTAATAAATATATCACACCCACACTAACACATCCCCACAAGAATAATGTTTTTTTTAATTTCAATTCAAGCTCACAGACCCCTTGTTAAGAACCCCTGGTCTAGAGATTGGCCAGCTGAGGCCCAGAGCAGGAAGTGACTGGGGCAAGGTCACAGAGCCAATGAGTGTCAAAGCAGACCTAGACCAGACCAGTGGTGTCCAGTAGGACTTTCTGTGATGATGGAACATTCCAGATCACTAGCCACATGTAGCTACTGAGCACATGAACTAGATCTTGTGTGACTAAGAAAGTGAATTTTGAATTAAATTTTAATAATTTTGATTTACTTCTTATTAGAGAAGTTGTAGGCTTACAGAAAAATCACGCATAAAATAGAGTTCCTATATACCCCTACCCCCAAACATGCAGTTTGCCCTATTATTGACACTTTGTATTAGTATAGTACCTTTGCTACAATTGATGAAACAAAAGTATTATAATTACACAATTAACTATAGTCCATAGTTTACATTTGGGTTCACTGTTTGCATTGTATAGTACTATGGTTTTTTTTTTTAAATATTATTCCAGTTACACATATACACCCTAAAATTTTCCTTTTGAACCACATCCAAATAAATAATTCAGCAGTGTTAATTACATTCACATTGTTGTCATATGGTAATTCTATACTTACCTTTCTGAGGAATCACCAAGCTGTCTTCCACAGAGGCTGCACCATTTTACATTCCCACCAAAAATGAAGGATGTTCCTATTTCTCCACATCCTCTCCAACACTTGTTATTTTTTTTTTTTTTTTTTTTTAAATAGTAGCCATTCTATTTGGGAGTGAAATGGTATCTCGTTGTGGTTTTGATTTGCATTTCTCTAATGGCTAATGACGTTGAACATCTGTTCATGTGCTTTTCTAGTCATTTGTATACCTTCATTTGAGAAATGTCTATTAAAGTCCTCTGCCCATTTTTAAACTGGGTTGTTTGTCTTTTTGTTGTTGAGTTGTAGGATTTCTTTATGTATTCTGGATATTAAACCCTTATTGGATATATTCTTTCCAAATATTTTCTCCCATTCTGTAGGTTGTCTTTTTACTTTCATGATGAAGAGCTTTGATGCAAAAAAAGTTTTTAATTTTGATGAAGTCACATTTGTCTATTTTTCCTTTTGTGGCTCATACTTTTGGTGTAAAGTTTAAGAAACCACTACCTACCACAAGTTCCTTAAAGATGCATCCTTATATTTTCTTCTAGGAGTTTGCATATGTATATACAGTTTTCCTAGCAACATTTGTTGAAGAGACTATTCTTTTCCCAATGAACAGACTTGGCGCCTTGCCAAAAATTAGTTGGTCATAGATAGGAGAGTTTATTTCTGAACTCTCAACTCTATTCCATTGGTCTATATCTCTATCCTGGTGCCCATACCATGCTGTTTTGATTATTGTAGCTTTGTAATTAAAGTTTTAAAACTGGGAAGTTTGAGTCCCCCAATTTTGTTATTTTCTTTCAAGATGGTTTTTGGCTATTTGGGCCTCCTTACTCTGCCATATAAATGTGATGATTGGTTTCTCCATTTCTGCAAAGTAGGCTGTTGGAATTTTAATTGGGTTGTATTGATTCTGTAAATTGCTTTGAGTAGAACTGACATCTTAGCAATATTTAGTTTTCAAATCTATGAACACAGAATGTTCTTCCATTTATTTAGGTCTTCTTTGATTTCTTTCAGCAATGTTTTGTGGTTTTCCGTGTATGTCTTTAGTTAAATATATTCCTAGATATTTGATTATTTTAGTTGCTATTGCAAATGGTTTTTTTCCTTGATGTCTTCTTCCAATTGTTCATTATTAGTGTATAGAAACACTACTGATTTTTGGGTGTTGATCTTGTACCCCACCATTTTGCTGAATTTATTAGATCTAGTAGCTTTGTTGTGGAGTCTTTGGGACATTCTATATATAGGATCATATTTTCTGCAAAGAGGGAAATTTTTCCTTCTTCATTTCCAACTTGGAAACATTTTATTTCTTTTTCTTGCCTAATTGCTCTGCCTAGAACTTCCAGTACAGTGTTGAATAACAGTGGTGCCAGTGTGCATCCTTGTCTTATTCCTGATCTTAGAGGGAAAGTTTTCAGTCTTTCAATATTGTATATGATACTAGCTGTGGGTTTTTCATAACATGCTGTTTATAATGTTGAGGAAGTTTCCTTGTATTTCTAATTTTCTAAGTGTTTTCTACCAAGAACAGTGCTGGATTTTGTCAAATGTCTTTTCTGTGTCAAACCAGATGATCATGTGTTTTTTCCCCTTCATTCTATTAATGTGGTATATTACATTAATTGATTTTCTTATGTTGGATCACCCTTGCATACCTGGGATAAATCCCACTTGATCAGAGTGTATATAATTATTTTAATGTGCTCTTGGATTTCTGTAGCTATATTGGTTGGTAATTTTCTTGCGGTATCCTTACCTAGCTTGGATATTAAGATAACGCTGGCCTCAAAGAATGAGTTAGGAAGTGTTCCCTCTTCTTCAATGTTTTGGAAGAGTTTGAACAAGATTGGTGTTAATTCTTCTTGGAATGTTTGGTAAAATTCCCCAGTAAAGCCATCTTGCCATGGCTTTTCTTTGTTAGTGGATTAGTCAGCCAAAGAGGTGCGGATGCAAATTACCAGAAATCTGTTAGCATTTATAAAAGGGTACTTATTTGGGGTAGAAGCTTACAGTTACCAGGCCATAAAGCATAAGTTACTTCCTTCACCAAAGTTTGTTGCCACGTGTTGAAGCAAGATGGCTGCAGACATCTGCCAAGAATTCAGGCTTCCTGGGTTCCTCCCTTCCCAGGGCTTGTTTTTCTCCGGGCTCAGGCTTGTTTCTCTCCACAGAGCCAGCTGTAGACTATCAGGTGAACGGTTCATCTTTTTTCCCGGGGCCTTCCCTCCTTCCACACCACCAAGCTCCTGTGTGTGCTTACTTCCCCGGGCTCCAGCATTAAACCTCCAAACTTCCTGCTCTGTAGTGCAGTTTTTCTGTGAGTCCCCGTCCACCAAGGGGGCAGGCATGCAATGTCCTACTGACGTGGCCCAATCAAAGCCTTAATTATTATTATTATTATTTATTTATTATTATTTTTAAAGATTTTATTTATTTATTCATTTATCCCCCCCTTGCTGCTTGTGCTCGCTGGGTCAGCTAACCACGCCGTGCAGGCGGGCTTGCCTTCACCAGGAGGCCCCGGGAACCGAACCCGGGGCCTCCCATATGGTAAATGGGAGCCCTACTGATTGAGCCACAGCCGCTTCCCTTAATTATTATTTAATCAAGTAAAAGTAAAACCTCTGAATCCAATACACTCTAATACACCCAGAGGAAAAGACCAGTTTATAAACATAATCCGATATTTCTTTTTGGAATTCATCAATATCAAACTGCTACAGTTAGGATTTTCTATTTCTTCTTGAGGCTGTTTAGGTAGTTTATGTGTTTCTAGGAATTTATCCATTTCATCTATGTTATCTACTTTGTTGGCATAGAGTTATCCAGAATATCCTCTTATAATCCTTTTTGGTTCTGTGGGGTCCAACCTTTCATTTCTGATTTTATTTATTTGTGTCCTCTCTCATTTTTTTTTCTTTGCCATCTAGCTAAAGGTTTGTTGATTTTATTGATCTTTTCAAAGAATCAACTTTTGGCTTCATTGATTCTATCTATTGTTTTCTTATTCTCTATTTTCATTTATCTCTGCTCTAATTTTTGTTCTTTCTGTCCTTGTGCTCACATTGGGTTTAGTTTGCTCTTCATTTTCTAGATCCTCCAGTTGTGAGGTTCAGTCTCTGATTTGACAACTTTCTTCTTTTTTAATGTAAGCATTTAGAGCTAAAAATTTCCCTCTGAACATTGCTTTTGCTGCATCTCATAAGTTTTGGTATGTAGTGTTTTCATTTTTATTCATCTGAAGATATTTCCTAATTTCCATTGTGATTTGTATTTTGCTGCTTTTGGGTAAAATGTTATTATATATGTCTGTTAGGTCTAGTTGGTTTATAGTATCATTCCAGTCTTCTATTTTCTTATTGATCTTTTTCTAGCTATTCTATCCCTTAATGAAAGTGGTTTATTGAAGTTACCTACTATTAATGTAGAACTGAATTGTCTACTTCTCCCTCCTTTCTTCTGCCAACTCTAATGTGTTTACAACTGCTATGTCTCCTTGTTGAATTGACTCCTTTATCAGTGTAGAGTGGCCTTCTTTGTCCCTTGTAACCGTTGGGGAATTTGATGTAATTATGAATTCCAAAAATATAATTGAATCATGCTTGTAAACTGATCTGTTAATCTGGGCATGATTAGGTTAGGATTAGGGCGTTGAGCCCCACCCCTTGGTGGGTGGGGAATTGAATATAAAAGGCAAGGCAAAGGACAGTTGAAGCAGTCTTTTGAGAAGCAGTTTTGATGTTGGAAAGAAGGCCCCAGGAGAAGAGAAGCAAGCCGTTCGCCTGATTGTCTGCAGCTGACCTTGTGGAGGAAACAGGAGCTAAGCCCGGAGAGAAACGCAGCCCCGGGAAGAGAGGAACCCCAGAAGCCTGAACGCTGGCAAATGCTGGCAGCTGTCTTGCTCCAACATGTGGCAATGAACATTGGTGAGAGAAGAAACTTAACG
Source organism: Tolypeutes matacus (assembly GCA_026826555.1). Classification (NCBI taxonomy): domain Eukaryota; kingdom Metazoa; phylum Chordata; class Mammalia; order Cingulata; family Chlamyphoridae; genus Tolypeutes; species Tolypeutes matacus. The sequence goes on from JAKSZT010034297.1 coordinate 7,230,320, forward strand.
CTTTATGGCCTGGTATCTGTGGACTTCTACCCCAAATAAATACCCTTTATAAAGACCAACCCATTTTTGGTATTTCACATTAGCACCCCTTTGGCTGACTAATACATCCCTCATAACAGTTTTTGACTTAAAGTCTATTATATTTGATATAAGCATAACTACAACAGCTCTCTTTTGGTTACAATTTGTATAGTATATATTTTTTCACCCTTTAACTTTCAACCTACTTGTGTCTTTGAATTTAAGATGATTTTTTGTAAACAACTTATAGTTGGATTATGCTTTTTTATGCATTGTTAATCTCTGCCTTTTGACTGGAGAGTTTAATCCATTTACATTTAAAGTAACTACTGCTAGTGCAGGATTTTCTTCTCCCATTTTGCCATTTGTCTTTGTAAGTCTTATAACATTTTTGTGTCTCAATTCTTTCTGTTAATGGAATTTTTATTGGAATTTTTTGTATTTTTACCATTTTGAGTCCCTTCTCATTTATTTCTCTCTATTTCATATATTTTCTTTATGGTTACCATGGGGCTTAAATTTAGCATCCTAAATTTATCACAATCATATTTGATTTGACACCAACTTAACTTCAATAGCATATACACACACTGTTCTTATACACCTCCATTTCCCCACCATTTTCTCGTACTTGTTATATCTTTATACATTTTATGTCCAGAAAAATAGATTTATGATTGCCTTTTGTGCATTTGCATTTAAGAACCTGTAAGAAGTAAAGTGTAGAGTTGCATACCAAAAAATACAATACAATAATACTAGCATTTATAATTATCTATTTGGTTACCTTTACTGGAGGTCTTTATTTCCTTTTTGCTGCTTGATCCACTGTCTAGGTCCTTTTCTTTTAGGCTGAAGAATTCCCTTTAGTATTCCTAGTATAGCAGGTCTAATGGTGACGAACTCCCTCAGCTTTGGTTTATTTGAGAATGTCTTAATCTTTCCCTCATTTTTGAAAGACTGTCTTGCTGGATATAAAATTCTTGGTTGGCCATTGTTTTTTTTCAGCATTTTAAGTATTTTTGTCTCACTGCCTCCATGGTTTCTGATATGAAATTGCCATTTAGTCTCAATGGGGCTCCCTTGTACATAACATATTGCTTTTGCCCTGCATGTTCCAGAACTCTCTCCTTGTCCTTGGCATTTGATAGTTTGACTACTATTTGCCTGGGCATGATTCTCTTTGAGTTTATCCTGCTTGGGGTTTGTTGTGTTTCTTGAATGTGCATATTCATGTCTTTTGTTAACTTTGGTAAGTTTTCTCTCATTATTTCCTTTAATATTCCTACTGACCGGTTCTCTCTTTCTTCTCCTTATGGGACTCCCATAGGGCATATATTGGTATACTTTAGGGTGTCCCACAGAATCTCTTAGGCTCTGTTCACTTTTTATTCTTTTTTCTTTCTGCTCCTCGGCCTGAAGCACTTCAGTTTTCTTACTTTTCAGTTCATTGATTCTTTCTTCTGCCAACTCCACTGTGTTGTTGAAACCCCATAAGGAATTGCTCATTTAGTTACTGTGTGTGTCAACTCCAGTCTATTTTTGAAAAATAAAAAAGTTTTATTTCTTTCTAAAATGTCTATCTCTTTATTGAGATTCTAATATTGCTCATTCATTGTTTTTCTAATATCCTTTAGTTCTTACTCTGTGTTTTCCTTTATCTTCTTAAGCATACTGAGGATCAGTTTTTTAGAGTCTTTAGTATGTTCAAAGTCTTGTCTTCTTCATTGATGATTTCTGGATTTTTATCCTGTTCCTTTGGATGGGCTGAAATTTCCTATTTCTGTCTTTGCTTTGAAATCTTTTGTTGCATACCCTACATTTTAATATTTTAAAATATTAACTCTGGGATTTTAGTCCCTGAGCTGTCTATTCCTTACGTTTGTATCCAGAGAGTGGTATGACAAGAGATTTCCTTGAGTGCTAGGATGTAAAATAAATAAATAAACCAACCAATGCAAAAAACAGCTTGCATAGTCTTTGCAAATTGGCTCTGCATTAGCTTATTCTCTCCTTCAGAGATTAGCCCTCCTATCAAGAAGATAAGTCCATGGCCAATAGGAAGTGCAGGGTTCTCTCAGTCTTTTCTGAGTCATTGACTTATCCTGGACTTATGCTTGCACACAACCTTAGGAATTTCTCCATTTGCAGGAATTCTAATGCCCCCTCTATTCTCTATGAAGTAGACTCTTTTTCCCCTCCTGGGCTATTGTATGACTTAAAGTAGGCAATCCTTTGCCCAAAGCTGCTGTTTCTTTCGCTGATTTAGTTGTAGGCAAGCTGCTTTTGCCTGCAGGGCACGTTCTGGGAGGGCAAGCCAGAGAAGAGCTTCCTGAGTCAGTCTTTCAGGTTGCCATCTGATAGATCGGTACCACCATACAGATACTCCATAAGCTTCTCTTACCATTTTTAAAGCTGTGTTTTCTGGATTCAGCATTCACCCAATTACTGCTATCCTTTAATTGTTTTCCAGAATTTTGAGGAAGACGGCTTGGTCAGTTTTTGCTAGCTATTCAAAGATTCTGTGAGGGAACAGTACCTAGAGTGTCTTATGCCACCATCTTAGTCCAGCTGTACATGTCCTTTTTCTAATTTAATTAATTTTAATGTAAATAGCCACATGTGGCTAGTGGCTGCCATATGGGACACCACAGCTGCAGATTCCCAAATCCATACTCTCTCTTGACACAGTCTGCTGCCTCATTCGTTTTTTTACTCAATCTGACCTGGCCTGGAAACGTGGGTTGGTCTGAGGTCTGTGTTTCATGCCCAGCTACGTCCCTCAAGGTGGGACTGTACTGTTGTGGTGGCCCAGGTGGAAAGTGGCATTTCCCTGCCTCAGTCCGCTGGCTGGTGACTGGACACCTGTGGAATATGCCAGTGCCTTGACCCGCCATGCAGGAACCTGGGGTACTAGGTTTTGGTGGGGCATCTCTCAGATGGAAGGTCCATCAATACCTGGGTAGGTTTGATGCTTGGTCCCAGTGAAGTACCTAGATGTTGCAGAGAGGGACAGTAAAGAGAATCCAGAGCCAGGCAGAGGATCTTGGAGGGGTAAAGCTTATAGACCCTTCAGATCACTTCTAGTCCACATTTTTCTTTCTTTCTTTTTTTTTTTTCATAGAAAAGGCTTCTGGCTGTTGGAGCAAGGATGGCAGCCTTTCCCCGCACAAGGCACTAAGCTGATCTTCCACCCCATGCGCATGGGAAGCTTGAGGCTCAGAGAGGAATGGGACCTCCTTAAAGCAGACCCCCATGTTAGTGACAGAGCTTGGTAGAGCCCAGCGTAGAGTTCACTCAGGCCTGGGGTCAGAGCCTGGCTCTGCTACTACTCAGGCAACAGCCTTTCTTTGCTTATCTGTAAAATGGCTGTAATAATACTGATCACAGGATTGCTGGCTCAGTGAAATGATAATATGCGGTGTTTCCTAATAACAACATTTGTGACTAATGCCTATTGAGCACATAATATGTGCCAGGTACCACTGTCAGTGATCTGACACCCCTGTGCCTTGTCACCTATCTATAGAGGAGAGGATGCCCAGAGAGCCCACGGACAAGCACTGGGGGTACAGTCCAAATGGGGCAGCCTGGCACCTGGGGCTTACCACTCTATGCAATGCTCCCAAACTCTCATTCAGGTGTACTTTTCTTTTCCTTATCAGTATAGCTGTGAAATTAGCTCCATCTTGAATGATAGTATTTGTGAAATTATGGGTTTGGTGTGCTAGTGATTTTTTTCTAGTACACATTAAAATAGATATGTAACCATGAAAGTCAAAATAAAAGGTTCACCCATGTATCACTTAAAATAATCTCATATTCCACCAATACCTGAGAAACACTGATAGAACACAAAAGAAGGTCCTAGAATATCATCTGGCACACAGTAAAAGCTGAATCAATGTTCCAGACTTGTCATGCATACCAGCATTAGAAGGGCACTACATTTTGCAGAGTTGGGATAAAGGAGATGGAGTGCGAAGGGGAAAGTTCCACGATAAGCATCACCAAGAAGTGAATTTTTAGGTCTTCTCCATCATGTCACAGAGAAGCCATACTAATTGTTCAGCCTTCCAAATCAACTGGGTCCAAGTGAGGAGTAGGAAGCAGGGCCAGAGGAGCCATGAAAATGGACCTCTCACCCATTAGAGGGAGTGCTTTGAGGAGCTGGAAGCAATTTGGTGGAAATTCACATCTGAGCACTGTGCCAGAGACTGGCTCTCTATCGACAAAAGCATGTCTTTTCTTCCTGAGGGCATAGCTAGACTACATTTTCCAGACTCCCTTGCAGCTAGGTGTGACCATGTGACAAAGTCCTGGGCAAGGGAACGTGGGCTGGCCCAGAAAAACTTCCCTTGCAACCTGCTCTGCCTTATCCCTTCCCTGACTGCTGGCCTGATGTCAGGAGTCCAGTAGAGGACCCTGAGGCTGAGGAGATGGCAGGGTCACTGACCAGAGGGAAGGCACTAGCTCTTGACTGTGTGGCACAGGACACCTCCCCACCAACATTTGCATTACTGTGACAAGAGCAAGAAATAATCCTGTATTCTGTTGATCTACTGAGATTCTGGTTTTTGTTTGTTTGTTTGTTTTACAGCAGGCTGAGTTAGGCATTTTTTGGAATGTCAAGAACTTCTGTTGCTATCACACTGAGGTTTATACCTAGGGAGGTACCACCATTTTCTGTAACATTTTTGAACAACTCCCAGAGTAGACAGCTAACAAACAGGATAACAGAGGTAAACTTCTGGCCTGTGAGTCATGTACATACATGCTGTGTAGTCAGACACACTGAAGTGCAAATCCTGGCTCCATCTCACCCACAAGGTAGAGATAATACTAGTATCTTTTGAGATTGTCCTAGGGATGCAATGGGACAGTGCACGCAAAGCACCCAGTGCACAGTGGCAGCTCGGATGGGGTAGTCTCCCACCCACTCTGCCACACTGATTCCATGTGCTGTGGGCACAGCTCATCACACCACCGCAGGAACCCCGAAACCTAGTTCAGACTGTCTGCTAGGCAAGAGCCTAAAGAAGGAAATTAGCCACAGAGTAGGAAACATCTGGTTCCTGTAGTCTCAGGAGAGTGCAAGTCCTGATGGGAGTGCAGGTGAGAAAGATAAGTAGGCCCAGGCCAGGGGGTAGGGGCAGGGTCAGAAGGAGATGAGGCCTCAAAAGGCAGAGTCAAGAAAATGGAAAGACTACCAACAGAATGGGGGAACATAAATCATGTACTTGATAAGGACTTGTATCTAGAATACATAAAGAACTCTTATAACTCAGCAATAAGACAAACAACCCAATTTAAAAATAGGCAAAGGATTTGAATAGACATTTCTTCAAAGGTATACAAACAGCCAATAAGCACATGAAAAGATGTTCAACATCATTTGTCATTAGAGAAATGCAAATCCAAACCACAATGAAATACCACTTCATACCTGCAGGATGGCTATAATAACAAGAGACATGAGAAAAAAACATAAGAGACACAACAAAAGCAGGGCGCAGAGGTGGCTCAGGCGATTAGGTGCCTCCCTCCCACATCGGAGGTCCCAGGTTGAGTTCCCCGTGCCTCCTGAAAAGAAGACAAGCACACAACAAGCAGACACAGCAAATGCAAACAATGAGGGGGTGGGGAGAAATAAATAAGTAAAATAAATCTTAAAAAAAAAAAAAAGATGGACAGTAATAAGCATTGGCAAGAATGTGGAGGAATTAGAACCCTCATATGGTGCTGGTAGGAATATAAAATGGTGCAGTCATTTGTAAAACAGTTTGGTAGTTCCCCAAAAAGTTAAACATAGAATTACCATATGATCTGGCAATTCCACCCCTATGTATATACACAAAAGATATGAAAATAGGAGTTCACACAAAAACTTGTTTACAAACATTATAGCAACATTATTTATAGCAGCCAAGATGTGGAAATGAACCCAAATGTTCATCAGCTGATGAGTGGATGAACAAAATTTGGTATATCCATACAATGGAATATTATTTGGCTTCAACATGGATGAACCATGAAAAAACTGTGCTAAGTGAAAGCAGCCAGACATAAAAGATCACATATTGCATGATTCCACTTACACGAAATGTCCAGAAAAATCCATAGAGACAGAAAGGAGATGAGTGGTTCCAGTGGCTGGGGGAGGGGCAATGGGGCATGACTGCTAAGGGGGATGGGGTTTCTTTTTGGGGTGCCTGCCTCTGCAGCCTGCCTGAAAGGGGCTAAGCCCCAGGGGAAGATGCACAGAGTCAGCTTTCAGCAGGCGGCTCCTCTTACACGGGCTGGCGGGAGATTCCTGCTCTCTCTCCTCACAGAGCTAAGGTGGGGGTGCTGTTGAACCCAAGCCTTGGAAATGGCCTATCAGCAAGCTGGCTCTAGAACTCAGGTTCCACATGCATTCTGGTTTCCCACAATCTGAATTTTAGTTACTCCCTACTCTGATTTCACAGGGGGCCATACAGGTGGTGGAGAGAAAGCAGCAGAAAGTAGGCAGTCCCAGGAGGCAGGACGTGTGTCCAAGAACAGCTCTGCCGTTGATTAGCCGCTAGACTGTTGTCACGTCACTTGAACTCTCGGAGCCTCAGTTTCCTCATCTGTATACTGGGTTCACCTGTTACACCTGCCTTGTTATACCTCAGAACAAGACGGTCCGAGTGATAGGAACTCTCTTGTATGCCAAGCCCGTGTCTGGAGCTGGGAAACAAAGGGTTCCTGCTCTAAAGGGGCTCACCACAGAGCTGGGTAAATGGTAAGGACCTATTACATGCCAGGTAATTTATCACTAAGAGCCAATCAGGGCAGCAGATCACAAGGCTAAATCTCAATAAGAGTATACACACACATACTAATGTGCCTGCCCTTTGCATTGTCCCAAGCGCAAGGCAGGTACCATTATTATCCCCATTTTACAGATAAAGAAATGAAGGCACAGGGTGGATCAGAAAAGTCCCCAAGAAAACACCACTAGCAAGCGGCGGCGCTGGTCTCTGCGAGGAGGCAGGCTGGACCCAGAGTGTGTGCTCCAGAGAACTCTACTCAGCACTGGGATGGAGGGGACAGGTTGGCGCATGGACCATGAGGTCTCATCCACTGCTGGGCCCGGGGCTCACCAGGTGCTGCATGACCACCTCAGGAAGGAAGGGGTGAGTGTTCAGGCCTGGACAATATTGCCCAGGGAGCTCCAGGGCCACAGGCCCTTCTGAACCCCTTGCCCAGAAAGCACAGTCTCCACCCTCTCAACATACCCTGGAGCGGTCTTTCAACCCCAGCTCGAGGGAATCCAGGTAAGAGAGCTGCACTTCTCATAGACCTTCTGGCTGCTTCTTCCAGTGAATCTCTCCATTGTGTCCCTGCACATCCAAGAACGCTGCAGCCCCTTGCATTTCAGGATTCTATGTAGGCAGCTGGCCAAGACATCTGGTGAGAGCATCTATCCTAGAGGTTTGCTACTGGTAAAACTGGGGTAAAACTGAAGTTCCGGCTTTCCTCACACCATCACCAGACCCCTCTGAGGCCAAGGTCTGCGGAGGATAAATGGGCCTGGCTAGATGGCGGGTAACTCCATCCATTAACTGAGCACCTAGCCATGCTGGGCCAAGTGTGGTGCTAGGTGCTGGGGATTGATTCCAATTTGAGTGGCATAGGCCCTGTCCCTTTCAGCCTCGCAGAGGAGACAGACATTGATCACATACACACACATGCATTTATAAACTGATAAGGCCCCTGAAGTAAGCTTCCAGGGCTCTGAGAGCACCAACGCCCCTCAGAGGATGGTGGGAAGGAAACAGTCATGCAAAGGCCCTGAGGCTGGCAGGTTGCAACATTTAAAGAGTTAGAAGTAGTCCTCTGTGGCGGGAGCCCAGAGCTCACAGTAGGGTTGCAGGAGGTAAGGCAGGGCTCTTTTGTGAGGGCAAAGGACATCACTGAGGGCTTTCACGCAGAGGATCAGATATGCATTTTTAAAAGCTCACCCTGGCTGCTGTGTGGAGCACAAATTATGGAGGGCCAGGAGAAGCAGTGGGAAGGCTGGGGAAGAGACTGTTGCAGCTGTTCTGGCAGCTTTGCCAGGGCAGGGGGATCTGAGGGATATTCATCAGCAGCACCTCCCACCACTCTGAGCTCCAGGTGTCCCAATAGTGCCATGGGGCACTTGCCCAGGTGCTTTGGGTTTGGGGCATAGGTCAATTAATGAAATGCATGCAAAATACTGGTGACAATGCCCTCGCCCAGCTGCCTGAAGGCCCCTGTGGTACTCGCATTCCACCCTGAGCCTGCTCAGTGTGCTCTGTCATCTCCCTTCTTGTCAAGCAAATGGCTCCTGAAATCTACTCTTCCTCTCCCCACCACCCCAAGAGCCTTCCAGTCTGATCAGACATGATCAGATGGATCACATGGATGTTCATCTCCTCCTGCATCCCAAGATGTGGCACCCTTGCCTCAGATGCAGCAACAGTGACACTTGACAGTGTTTTCTGCCTGGTTTAGCAGCTTCATCCTGATGGCTCAGCAGCCTGTGTGTGCCAGTCCCTGCCCTGATCTAGCTCCCCCTCCCAGGCCATGGACCCCAAGCTGTGTGCCCTAAGTGCTTACGGAGTGCTTCTGCCACTAATAGTCTGGGGGCCGTTGGAATATCAACTCCTCCCTCAAGAGCTAGTCAATCTTCAATCTACTCACATGTCCTGCATTTGCAACTCTGTGTTTTCTTTCTCTTTAGGATACAAAGGAGGAGATTTGTGCTTGGCAATCACCTAAACTTAGCAAGTAAATTCTGCCAGGGGAATTTATAGAAGTTTTTAGAATTTATAGAACTGAAATGGGGGGTGGGGCTGTCTCAGAGGCCCTCTGAGCCTTCAGATTTAATGGATGGAAATACCGAGACCCTGTGGGGTAAGGGACTTGCCTGCAGTCACAGAGCCAGCCGGGGGAAGGGCTGGGCCTGGAGCTGGCCTTTCAGGGAAGAACCAGTGCACTTCCCACTGCCCTCTGAGCTAAGGCCTACATGCCTACGGGCCTCTGCTTCGAGATGGACTTTCATCTAGCTGAGGTCCAGGGCTCCTACCCTCTGGATGCCAGAAAGTCACAGGGTGGGAAGCCTGGCTCCACACTGGCCCCTCACCAGTGGGGCTGGGCAGTTTGTGATTTAAGGACTGGGAGGCTGCATCTTCCCAGCTCACCCCAAGGAGGGGCCGGAGGAAGTAGCGCCTTGCAGAGGTGAGGCCTGATTCTCCTGTCCCCACCCAGCCTGGAGACTTCTAGGGCTTGGAGCCCAAGGAAGTGCTTTGGGCTGGCTTTCCTGGTCATCTTTCCACATGCTCACCCCTTGGCTGGCAGGGCCTCAGGAGCTCGTGCAGGGGGCCGAAGCAGCCTTGGCTGGAGCAGATGAGGGAGGCCTCCGGTGTTCTGTTGGCACGTCGGCCCCATCTGGCATAGGCTGGGCGTGACCGCGGCACGGCCAGCCCCGCAGGAGAGCTGACGTCAGAGCTGACCGGTCCTCGCCGGTTATCTGCTGCATGACTGCTCAGTGCCTGATCCAAGACCAGGCTCTCAGTGATTTTCCTGGGGGAGAGCCGGGAGGGATGACGTGGGCCTGCATTCTCGGACTTGGCAAAGTGCACACTCTGGAGCCTGACGGCCTGCCTTCGCACGTGGCTGTGCGGCTTACTGGTCCTGTGACTTTAGGGGGTCAGTCACTGTTGCTGAGTTCCAGTATTCTCATCTGTAGAATGAGGATAATAATAGAACCTATGTATTGATAGGTGTGTCAAGGAACACAGTGCGGTCAAAGGGGCAGGAAAAGAGGACCAAGCGAGTTAACTTGTGGCATGGGCCCTGGGTGGGCGTGGAAAGGGTCTGCTAGCACATACAGTATCCAGTCCTGGAGGCAAGCAGAGGCAAAAGGAGTGCAAGTGAGGGACAAGCTGTAGAGAGTATTCTGGAATCCACTCTTATGGGTGGCAAAAACAAACAAAAAAAGAAACCTCATTTGCTCCTTCATTAGTCATGGGTGTATCCGCCCCACCAGTGGGTCTAATCCCGTGGGGGCAAATGTGGCAGCAGGAAAAGGAGAAGGCGACAGTCCTGCCCTCCAACTGTTTGCAGTCGGCTTAGGGAGACCAGGTGCAGATGGGAGGCTTGGGAGGGAGGATCTCGTCTTGGGGAACATGGACGAGGCACACGTTAGCACGGCTCCTTATTGCAGGGCTCTGAGTCCTTCAATTCTATAATGTGCAGTTTCCCCTAAGAGGAGATACAGTCCATGTTCCTCAATTTACTCGACAAGAAAACCGAGTTTTGCTCGATCATAGCCTGGGACTGACATTCGAGGAGTGCTGGGCTAGATGGTTGCCACTGATCCTTCCAGCACAAAATTGTGTGCTCATAGGGAAGTGCTTGCTGCTCTCTGTGATTAAACTCTAGCAGGGCTGCTATAGACTACAAGAAGCAGGCACTCACAAGGAAGGAAGGCTGCCTGGAGGGGGTGGGAGGACCATCAAACGAAAGGCTCGCCAGTGAAGTCCCCAAGGACTGAGATGTGCAGCCAGCACAGGCCCACGGGGAGGTGGCCAGGCAATGCAGGGTGTTTCTTGTCCTGTGAAGGGACACTTGCCCTCCAAGGCTGGTGGGAGGGGGTCTGAGATTCTGACACTCTGGGCTAGGGGAGAACCAGTCTGAAGCAAGCTATGTGACACAAGTTCCAGTGAGGGACCTCTGGATCATCCTATCCACTGTGCCAGTCTCTGGAACACTGCGGGTCACTGGCTCTTCCCCCAGCTCAGACGTCTCCAGGCCATGCGTGGAGAGTCTCTGCTCCTCAAGGCCTTCTACAATCCACTCCCCTCCTGCAAAGGTGGCCCTGCATTGCCTTTGCTCCCCCCGCTGCTGCCAGAAGGGCTGGCGGGGCAGCCTGTGAGTCCTGGAATGGAAGCAAAGACCCTGAGGGTGACGGCACCAGCACAGGACAGCCTGACCCTGGATCACATCTGAGTTGCTCAGGCAAGAGAGAAGAATACATTTTTCTCTCATTTACGTCACTATTGTTTTGGGGCTTTCTTACAGCAGGTGAGCCTGTATCCTGACTGATACACACTGGCACTGTCTCCATTTTATAGATGGGGACATGGAATTTCAGGATGGTTAAGGAAGCTGCCCAAGGTCACAAAGTGAAAAAGGAGAGCCAGCTTTTGATCTTGTACCCGTCTGACTCCAAAGCCTGTGCTCTTTGCCCCACCACACACAGAGCTTCACTATGGAGGATGTGCACTGTGGCTGTCCAAGAGAAGATGCAATAGTCCATGAACTTGTCATCAGGCCTCCTGCTGCAGAGTGGAACTCTTGGACTTGGTCCTGGGGAGGGCAGTATCTGGGAATCAAGGCGTCACCACTCAGGCACACAGCTGCAGACCCTGAGCCAGTGATGGAGCCGTCAGCGTGGCCCAGGCCCCTAGCAGGCGCCCCGGCTTGTATGGCTGTGCAGAGGGCCTCCCTGGTCTCCAGAGCCACCCTTCTCCTTGGTCAGCTGTCAGCGGAGGAATCAGTGGGACTTGGCACCACGCAGGGAAGGGGACTGCCGTGGGAAGTACGGCAGGAAGAACAAAGAAAGACAGAGGGCTAGGAAAGGAGGAGGAGGGTGCCCACAGAGCTGTGAAAGCTGGACCTAATCCGGCACTCAGCTATTTCAGGACTGGGCCCTGGGGACCTCAGACCTGAGATACTGGGGGAGGCGGAGTTGGTTGTGCACTCCTGCTCCATGTCGCCTCAAGAAGTGACAGCTGCTTTGGAGCTGATTTGGGAGTGAGGAAGGGGAGAAAGCCTGCCTGCTGGCACTTGTACAGGGCCCTTGTGCACTCACTGTCCAGCCAGAAAGGGCCTGTGGGCGCCCTTGGTGGCGACAGGCTACGTGTGTTTGGGAGACCCCATTGCATTGAGTGGCTCCTCATCCACAGTTATCTGATCATCTTACCTGTGTAATTATCCCTGTTTTACAGATAAGGAAACTGAGGCCGGGGATGGGGGCTCAGGGAGTAGAGGCCAGAAGACCCAGCATGGAGGTGACTTCCCCCACCCCAGGACGTCCCACAGCAGGGAGGCCAGGGCAGCTGCTGTGCCTGGGGCCTGGGGCCCCATCCTCATGGGGAAGGGGGTGGGCCTCATGCTTGCAGGCCCCATCTGGCTCTGTCTGTTCATGTAGCAGACACCTCAGAGGCGTTCACAGCCCTCAGAGGCTTCATGGTCCTCAGAGGCGATCATGACCCTCAGAGGCGTTCATGACCCTGAGGTGTTCACAGCCCTCAGAGGCATTCACGGACCTCAGAGGTGTTCATGGCCAGGCAGGATGATGGCCCTCAGAGGCGTTCATGACCCTGAGTTGTTCACGGCCCTCAGAGGCGTTCACGGCCCTCAGAGGTGTTCACGGCCAGGCAGGGTGATGGCAATGCGCACACCCAGAATGAGCCCCACTTCTCTCTGCAGACAATGGTGAGTCTCTATCCCTGGGTGCCCGTAGTCGCCTCTCAGCCCCTCTCCCTGCTGCCCACCCCAATCCATTGTCCCCATGGCAGCAACAGAGAGTTTCTGCAAAGGTAAGCAGGTCTTGGCCTTCCTTAAAACCTTCAGTGGCTTCCTGCTGATCTAAGAACAAAGTCAAATTTCTTCCACGGCCTAGAAGCTCTTCTTGCACGGCTGGCCCCTGCCTCCTTTTTCCAGCCTTGACCTTTGGGCTCCAGCCAAACTGGCCTCCTTCCAGACCCTTCCACTTGGTGGAGTCCTGGCCCCCTTGAAGCCTCTGCACACACTCTTCCACCTCCTGACACAGAGGTCTTCATGCTGACCCTTCACCCCAGTTGTGAGATCACAGACACACCCCAGCTTCTAGTCCTAGCCCTTCACCGAAGAGGAGTGAGGGCTGGGGCAGAGGAGAGTGATGGCCAGAGCTGTGCGTTGAGTACTTGGGTGCCAGGTGCTTTGCTTAGCTCTAACATGCAGGATTTCTTTGAGCATGACAACTGTGTGAGTAGGCAGTATATTACTATCACTATTTTTCAAATGAGGAAACCAAGGTTTAGAGAGGTAAGTGGCCAGCTTAGCGAATGCAGGGCCAGGATACAAAGTCATGTCTCTCTGACCCTCAAGCCTGGCTCTTGGGGCCTTGACTGGCTTATCTCTATGGCCAGCAAGCTGAGAAAGACCTGAGTCTTTGTGTCAAAATGCCTGCACTGACCCATCTCTGCAGCTCTTCCATTTTCTCCTGCTACAGCCCCAGTGGAAATAGGAGATGGGCTAGGTGAGTGGTGGGCTGGGGGCTGTGGTCATCTGCTCTATCACCTGGGGTCCTGTGGGGCCTGGGTTGGCCTGCTGGGGAAGAGGCCAGATACCTTGGGGACAGCAGTGCTGGCACCAGGCTGAGCTCAGTCACTTCAAAATCCTGCTGTGCTGTATTTGGCCCGGCTCGCCCTCTACTGACACAACATGAATCGTCTCCTCCATTGGGCAGGCACAGCTGGCAGTGCTCCATCAAGGAAGGATTTGTAGATGGCTATGATGGCCTCCCCAGCACCCATTTCCTTTTCTAAGAGTCGCAGGTTTTCTCCCTCCCAGGAACTCCTCAGCTAATTAGAATATTGCATCCCCATTGGTCACCATGATTGGTTCTGGGATAGGCATGTGATCCAATTGGTGCCAATGAGAGAGGGATGGTGTCTGTTCTGGGGAAAGATGGCACAGGTGTACCTTGGCACCTTGTGCTGTGATATCCCAGAAAGCACACAAGGTGAAATGTAATAGGGGATGAAATGACTTAACCGCTATAGGCATTTTCTTGCAAGGTGAAGAGTGATTTTGTAGAGTCTGAGGGTAAAGACCCTGTGGTGGGGCAAAATGCCGATGAGAGAAGCCAGGGGCATCTTTGGAGCTGCTGAATCAAGCCTCACCTGCAGATGTACTTCTGCATTTTAAAAATCACTGGGCCAGTTGATTTTTTCCCCCAGAAGCCAGTTTGATCACATCCTCTATTACTTGCAACCAAAAGTGCCCTAACTTACCCTGAGAGGGGTCTTTGGCAGTGATGGATGACCTCTATTGGTTGCCTGGCAAATAAAGGAGAAGGGGAGAAGGGAGCTGAGGTAAAGCAGCAGAGGAATGTGTGTGCTTGGTGTGGGGGGCGGACAGTGGTTCTGGCTTTCCTAGGGAAGCATGTATGTGATCCAGGACCCCTCACCCACTACCACATACACTCACAGAGCAGGTGACACCTGGGCCAGCCCTAGCCAGCCTGACTCCCGGCGTCAAGCACAAAGGTGCTGCTGCCCCAACAAACCTAACTCCCATTCTCAGTGTCTGGCACCCCTTGGGTGAGCTAAAAATCCACCTGATCAGTCCCCCAGGCTCCTCTGCAGCATAGCTGGGTGACTGGGAAGGGACCACAAATTGACAAAGGACTCAAGTTTGGAGTTTGGACCAAATGAAGTTATAGGCATAGTCTGAGAGAGACCCCCTCGGGGTGAAAGGTGACAAGGCTCATCTCAAATCTTTACCCTTGTATCCCATGACAGGGTCACACACGGGCACTGCTCTGTTAATTAATATTTTTATAAATCCTGTAATTACTTTTTGAGTAGTCTGAATGTATTATATTACATTTATGGTGGGTCCAAAGTATTAATTTAAGTATACACAATTAAAATACACTACAATTTTTGTGAGCTTGTTTTGGGATTATTTTTCAAATTTTTTATGTACCAAAAGCCTCAAAAGATGGCATTGGCCAGGCAGGCCTCTCTTAGTTGTTCTTTCCATCTTCTAAGGCTGTGAGGTCTGCTCGGTGTTTGTTTGCTACCATATAAAGACACTTTGCGCCCAAAGGATGTACCCCAATGTTTACCCTCCAAACGGGAGGCTCTCCATTGCCTCGTGGAGCAGCCAGGCAGAGATGCTGGAGAAAATGGAGAGGGAGAAGGGCTGTAAGGGAGCAGCTTAGGTCCTCATGCTCTGGAATGTTTATTTGCATAGTTATAACATTTTTCCACCATCAGAGCAGAGTAATTAGGGACTTAGAAGGAGGAAGGGAGGGAGCATAAGCTAGTAAGGGGGGGAGAGAAAGAGGGAGGAGGGAGAAAAGGAGAGGGAGAGAGGGAGGTGGAGGGAGAGCAGTATGTGGAAAATCTCCATAACTCTAATAATGGTCTGTCCCCTGCTTCTTGAAGTATAAGGCCAGGGAGCATGTTCATGTTTGGTCTGATGCCTCTGGATCAAAGGTCTCAATGCAGGAAGGATCTGGGATTTCTGCTTTTCTAGCAAATTAATCCAAAAGGCAACTTTCCCAGAAGGTCCTGGAGATAGCATATTCTGTCCAGTCTCCTATAGGAATCTCCTTTATCTCTGGGCTAGAACCATACCCCCTGATGTTCACAGAGAGGACTCTGAGGCCCAGTGTGACCCTCCCTCAACAAAGAAACACTCTAGTGTGTCCTCCACCATGACTTACTATGGCAGGGGGATGGCTCAGCATTTTATCAATATTCAGAAAGATCAGACAAAAAGTTTCCCACTTAGCCCTTAGTAAAGCCCAAAACTCAGCTGGGCAGGACCTCCATCCAATAGGCACTCCCCCCCCCTCAACAGCTCCTCTATATTAAATGCCAATCTTGTTAAGAAATGGACTGGGGGACAGATGTGGCTCAAATGGTTGGGTGTCAGTCTCCCATATGGAGGGACCCGGGTTCGATCCCCAGGACCTTCCATTAAAAAAAAAAAAAAAGATAAGAAATGGACTTGTCCCAGCCTTTTCCAGCATTTCTGCTGTTTCTCCAGGGTGGGCAGTTGCCAACAAGAGGAAAGAACCCAAGTAAAAAGAAAGCGCTCCTCCTGTCTACCGCTTGTACACACCTTTCCTTAGCTCATGCTGCCCTCTGCTACAAGGGCTGCCTCCCTTGTTCCCTTCACCTGGTTCATGCCTAATCAACCTTTAAAAACTAGAGCTTAGTGTCACTTTGCGTTGAGGCAAATGATGCTAACACTAGTTAACCTTTCCTGAGCACCTGCTCTAAGTGAGGCAGAGACCTTGTCCAGTGTAACACAACCAAGAGGAGTTGAGCTGGTACTCGTGGCAGGCAGTCTAGCTCCACAGCCTGCGTTCTCACCCCAATTACAGTGCTAGAGGTCTCCTTCCTCAGTGCGCCCATTGCTATGTACCCCTTGAGGGCAGGACTGGACTTTACACAGCCTAAATCCCTGCATGGACCAATGAATGGGTGGACGTGGGAGGCTGCTCCGGCTAGCAGGAAAAGAAGCGTGTTCTGCACTTTTCATTCTGTCCTCCACAGATGGGCCCACCCAGGGCAGGGACTGTCTGCCCTGTTCACAGGCCTCTCCCTACTACTGATCCTGGCGCTTGGCCCACAGGAGGCACAAGCTCCTTGGGTGAATGGAATAGCTCAGGAACTCATCTATTCACTGAGCCCTTACTGGGCCCTGAGCATGATGATGTGGGAAAGACGCAGATGCACAAGACATGGCCCCCATCCTTCCAGACTTATTGTTGGCTGCAGGAATGAAACAATCATACATGGAGTGTACAGAGGGAAAGCTAGGAATGGGGCTGGCGAGCAATAGGGGTTTAGAGGAGGAAGTGATGATCTCTAGCTGAGAAAACTGGAGAAGACTCTAAGGAGTAGGGGCATCTGAGAAATATCTCGAAAAGTTGGGATTTTAGTTCCTCTTCTTCCTTTTCCATCTTGAAAACTGCTGTTCATTTGAATTGGCTCTTTTAGAGGAGGGACAGGAAGAGTCACTGGGTCTGCCACCCTGGGCCAAGGTACCAGCAGTTACATCTGGGGCTCCCCATGGTGGGACCCCTGCCCCAAACCCAGGAGCCAGGGTCTGGGTTGGCCTAGACTCCAGGAAGTAGGGCTGGCCCAGCTGCACTCAGAGTGCTGGAGAGCAGGAAGCAGCCTTGGAAATCAAGGAGTCCACCTCTCATCTGATGGCTGGAAGCTTCTGCACAAGTCCCTGGATCTTTCATATTGTATACATCCCTGGTAAGTGTGTGTGGAATGATTGACAGACCAACTGGCTAAAGGAAAGAAAGACAAGGAGGCCCCAGGTTGGCTGGGTGATTTGAGGCAGCCTGTAGAGGTAGAAATGAAACTGAACAGTAATTCAGGAAACCTAAAGTTCTAGGTCTGCTACACATTACCTTGAGCAAATCCCTTCCTTGTTTGGGCCAGATGGTGCCTATTTTGCCCTATGAAAAATGAAGCAGCAGAATTAGAGGGTCTTGAATGGAGATGTTCAAGCTCTAAGAACCTGGGCAGGCAAAATTTTGGTCAGAGCAGGGCCAGCTCTGGGCTGGTACAGATGAGCTGCAGGTCCAGCAGGCAGCAGATGTCTGTGCTGTGGTTGTGAAGCCCTCTTCCTGGCCTCAGGTTTGGGCTCTGGGGAGCAGAGGCCATTCATCTGTCACACCTACCCTGCTCCCATCCCCCTGTCACACCTGACAACCACCACTGAGGCATCTCCAGGCCAGATAGCATCCTTGTTTCTGCCTGTTCCGGAATTCATGCAAACCCCAAGGTAAACAGCACTGGGCTTAGAGACTGCATCACAGTATTTCCATGATTAAAAATGGAGATAATAGTGTTCTGAGCTCCACGGTGTAACTTAAATGTCAAGATTTCTTATACCAGAGGAGATCCAATAACATTCTGGAAACTCACTGTGAAATTTGATTCTCCCTCCCCAAAGAGCTGCCATTATGTCGGGGCAGAGCAAGAGGGGTCCTAAGGAAGCCCCTCCATGGAACAGAATAACACTGGAGAGCAATTCCTGCCAACTCAGCTCATCAGCCCTTCCTAGGGCAGTAACCTTGCGCAGCCAATTAAGTGCCCTGTGCCTTGGTTTCTAACCTGAAAAATGCAGATAAAACTGCACCCATTCCTCACTAGATTGCTGGGAGGAAAATTCCTCAATACCCTATCATTGTTCATCAATACATTTAAACAAATAATGAAAGAACACTAGCTGACACAGGCTAAGAACTTTCGCTGTGTCAGGCACTGTGGGAAACACTTTACATGCATGAGCTCAGGTAATCTTTTTTTTTTTTAAAGATTTATTTATTTATTCATTTATCCCCCCCCTGCTGCTTGTGCTCGCTGGGTCAGCCAACCACGCTGTGCGGGCGGGCCTGCCTTCACCAGGAGGCCCCGGGTTCGGTTCCCAGGGCCTACCATATGGTAAACGGGAGCCCTACTGATTGAGCCACAGCCGCTTCCCTCAGGTAATCTTAGAGAGGTGAATGAGGAAGGTGTGCAGCTTATACCCCTTTCACAAACACAAACACTGAGGCTTGAAGAGGTTAAATAATTTCCCCAGGGTTATACAACTGGTAGTAGAGCTCGGATTTCACCCAGTATCCAAAGATTCCAGGCATTGTGCCATGTGAATAGGACCTGTATTCTGTCCTCAGGGAGGTTTTAATTACGTGAGAGAAACAGGCAGATGCACAAAGGGTGAAAAAATGAAAATAAGAGCATTCTCAACTATATAAAGCCTTATACACATTCAAGGCATTATTTCCTTACTACTGTTCCTTAGTTTACATTATATTTTACATATGCAAGTAAAAACATATGAATTTTATCTTTGTCTCTCTCTCTCTCTAGTACGATAAAATTTATTACCATGGGACTGTTCAAAGACTTTCCATCAGGTCAAAGTGAATCTTCTAATCCTATAATTGTCCAGTTTCCCCTATCCTTTCTTCCAGTGTCTGCTCTCAGCTAGTTCTGCCAGACAAGTTCCTCTGCTTTTGTGATGCAGATGCAGGCTTGGGCTAAGTAGAGAGGAAGGAGGAGGGGAAAGACCTAGCTCAAAAGGTTAAAACAATTTACATGATAATAAGCTGGGGGTGAGGAAAGAGTGAGAAAGGAGGATAGGCTGGGGAGGAAAAAGACAGGGAGGAAGGGGGGAAAAGAGAGAGAGGGAGGGAGAGAGGGAGAGAGGAGGAAAGCGAAAGAGGGAGAAGGGGAGGGAGAGAGGGAGAGGGGAAGCCTCGTAGGCCATGAGGCTAGAGGAGATGGTCGGTGGGAAATCTGGGGGATATGAACAGCTTGGGAGAATGGGACAGACACTAGGAAGACAGAAAAGGACACATGAGAAAAGCTGTGGGAGTTGTCTTTTCGGTCCCTTTCCATATTCTTAGAGAGACTTAAGAAAATGAATGGGATTCTTTTAATGATTTATTTTTCCTATTGGACTGTGCCTCTTTAAATGGGACTTGCTTTGGACTGGACTATATGAGTTCATTAAGGTTACACAGCTATATTACATATCCTATTTATTTTAAAAATTCATGTTTTATTTTATTTATTCCCCGCCTCCCCTTTCCACTTGTGTTCGCTGTCTGCTCTCTATGTCCATTCACTGCACGTTCTTTTGTGTCTGCTTGTCTTCTCTTCTCGTCTTTTTTAGGAGGCACCAGGAACCGATCCTGGGACCTTCCAACATGGGAGAGAGGCATTCAATTGCTTGAGTCACCTCAGCTCCCTGGTTTGTTGTGTCTCTCATTGTCTTTTTCTTCTGTGTCTCTTTTTTTGTTGTTGTGTCATCTTGTTGCGTCAGCTCTCCACACGGGCCAGCTCTCCTGGGCCACTTACCTTGCCTTCACCAGGAGGCCTGGGGAAACGAACCTGGGACCTCCCATATGGTAGATGGGAGACCAATTGCTTGAGCCATATTTGCTTCCCTAGATACCTTATTAAGTTTACATCTCTACACATATTTTTGCACTGCATGATCTTCAGCAAGTCACTTAACCTCTGTGAGCCTCATTTTTCTCACTTGTAAAATGAGGCTAAACACTGTAGAGGTAGTTGTCAGGATTAAATAACTTAATTCAGGTAAAATTGTTTAAAACGGACCCAGGAACATACAAACTGAGAGCCACTATTATTACCATCATGATTTTCTTGGAGCAGCAGTTCTCTGAATCCATCTGCTTGCCGATCACTCCCACTGGAAACCCGTTAGGTTTGCAACCAGATTCACCCTGTTTGACTCAGTCAGGCCCACGTCCTGATTTCTGCCTGTGGCCTTGTTTCACTTTGTCCCCAGTCATCCAGGCTGGTCATACTAGAGTCTCGTTTTCCTATTCCTTATCCTTTTGTCCCCAAAAGCAATTAATCACCAGACGCCTTTATTTCTTTTGTCCCTACACCTCACTTTGCTGCCCTTCCTTTCCAACCCTTCACACCCTCTGCATGGCCTCTTGCTGCAGCTTCCTAACCTGCCTCCCCACCTACGGTCTCTCCTCCGATGAGTCCACCCTGCACATTCCACCATCATCTTCCCCAAATCTCACTTTCATCCCAACCCTCCCTACCTCAAAATCTTTCACTGGCTGCCTACTGCCAACAG
Source organism: Tolypeutes matacus (assembly GCA_026826555.1). Taxonomy (NCBI): domain Eukaryota; kingdom Metazoa; phylum Chordata; class Mammalia; order Cingulata; family Chlamyphoridae; genus Tolypeutes; species Tolypeutes matacus. The sequence continues at coordinate 7,250,768 of JAKSZT010034297.1, forward strand.
GACGAAGCCCAGCTCCTCGGCATGCTTTCCAAGGCCCACCAGATCTGGGCCTGACTGCATGTCCCACAACTTGCCCATATCCCGACCCTCTGTTCTGGCCCCTGGCCGCCTCTGCTTACGTTCTAGCCCCACGTCAAGTCCCTCTCCTCCCCCAGGCCTGCGCCTGCCAGACCATACCTACAGGTCATGGACAGTCCCAGGCTCACTTCCTCAGAGAAGCTGTCCCTGACCACTTCATGGAAAGGCTAGGCCCCCTCAGCCTGTGGGCCTTGACTTCCCCAGACGATCAGCTCCTCGGAGGGCCCATCTCACACGCCTTTGACTCCTTGCCCAGGGCTTAGTGCAAAGCCCACACACAATGGGTATAAGTCAGCATCTGTTCATTTAGTGGTGAAATTATAGGTACTTTCCTTTTTCATCTGAGAACTGGGGAAGTGAGAAGTGCCGTTCCACACAGGGACGTTTTCTGGAGACCTACTCTATGCTGAGCCCTGTGCTGGTTGTTGGGGGAAGCAGCTGATCCAAAGAACGACGCAGGCCTTGATCACCTTAAATTACGAGGGGATTCTCATCCTAGGGTCCGTGGGGGAGAGGGAAGGGGAGGATACTTTCAGGGATCCAGACCCTCTGAAATTGTATGCAAAACTTTCTAAATATGTGTATGCATGTCTTGTTCTGGAGAGAGGGTTCCTAACTTTCATCAGCTGCTCAAGGGCCACTGCTCTGAAAGACATAGCCAAAGACAACCAACCTTCACACCAGTGCATGAAATGAGTGCTCAAGGTGAGAAAGCACTGACCAGACTTTGGCAAGGGAAGGAAGAGGGACGGCATGATGGAAGAGATGGGAGATGGGCTGGTCCTTACTGAACAGGGAGGGGTCCCCTGAGGAAGAGAAGGGAGGAGAGCCTTAGAGGCAGAGGCCTGAGCAAAGGCCTGGAGACCTGGGAGCATATGGAGTCTTTGGGGGAGAGGTCTGTGGTCTGGTGAGGCTGGGACATGGGGTGTGGAAGCCCCAGACTGCTGTTTGCCCCAAGTGGAGGCTCTTTCAGGCCTGGGGCTTATGCACAATCATGTTGCCTCAAGCAAGTCTACACAACAGTGGCCAAGGAAGAAACCAGTCAGAACCTTCACAGCACGGGAGGGGTGTGTGTGTGTGGGGGGGGCAGGGAAGGTCTTGAGCCAGCTGGCAGAAGTCAGGGACACCTATTCTAATGGCTGAGATTAAGGTACTGTGAGGAGCTTTTAGATGCTTTTCTATATGGAAAGTACAAGGCTGGCTGGCTCAATTAGGTGCTAGACATGGGGCTGTCTTCCTCCAGGTACCCCATGATGGATGAGGGTAGGGAAGGGGAAGGTGAGGGAGGGAAGGAGGTCTTTTCACACAGTTTGGAGACCCAGCCCTGGGAGCCACGGCATCTGGGAATAACAATTGACCTGCTTTGGGTAGACTGAACTGGAAAGCATCCAATACCCAGGCCCAACCCTGCCCCCACAGGGCAGTTCAGGCTGACTAGGAGCTTCCTCTTTCTTTCTTTTTTAAACATAGTTTTTTATCCCTCTTCTTTCAACATGCCAGGCTTACTCCTACCTCAGGAACGTGGTGCTTGCTTGGAATCTTCTGTGCCCTCATCCTCCCTTGGCTGGCTCCTTCTCAACGTCATTCATCATAAACGTCCCTTCGTCAGGGGAGCCTTCCCTGACTACTCCATCTGAAGTAGCTGCCACCTATAGTGGTTTGAAGCTGTATGTACCCCAGAAAGGCATGTTTTAAAATTAAATCCTTTCCTGTGAGTGTGGACGCATTTTAAGTAGGAACTTTTTACAAGGCTACTTCAGTTAAGGTATGACCTACCTCATTCAGGATGGATCTTAATCCTATTACTATAGTCCTTTATAAACAGAATGAATATAAAGAGAGAGAGAGACAGAGAGAGAGAGAAAGCACAAGAAGCTGAAAGCAACAAAACCCTGCAGAGAAGGGAGAGACCAGCAGACACCCCATGTGTCTTGCCGTATGGCAGAGGAGCCAAGGATCACTGGCATCTGGTTTTTGGGAAGAAAGCAATGTCTTGATGATGACTTGAGGGATATTTTTCTCAGCTTCAAAAGGGTAAGCTAATAAATTCCCATTGTTAAGCCAACCCATTTCATGGTGTCTGCTTTCAGCAGCCTAGCAAACCAAAACACTGGCCTACCGCCATCAGTCCCTCTCATATCACCCTGTTTCATTTTCTTCACAACTTTCACCCTTGTCAGAGATTATTGCCATCACCTTTTGTTGACTTGTCTGCTGCCTGTCTGTACCTCTAGACAGGAAGCTCCCTGAGAGCAAGGAGAAGGAAGGATGGATGTGAGGGTATTCACACTGGCAGACATGGCAGCCCTTTCAGGCCTTGTCTGTTTACCCATCAAGAGGCGAGAGTCAAGTGCCACTCTCTTCTGTGCAGGGTGCCGTGAGCCAGGTTCTGCAGACTTCAAATTGCTCCCAGGAAATTCCTTCTCCACCTGTCCCCGTGGCTCTGACCTGAGCCTTGGGTGAATATTCTTTCCTGCTCCTCACAGGTGTGAGAACACAGAGAAGAGGTGCCCCAGGAGGCCCAGGTCTCCTAGGCCTCCGCTGCCCTGGGGACAGGCCAGGCGCCTGCCATTGTGACACAGGCCACAACCAGGCAGGCTCAGACTCCATCTCAGCCTCCCTCCCACTGGAGCTTCCCCTTCTCTCCTACTTAGGGGCTGACTTAACTGGGAAATCCCACGGAGGAGAAACAGCTGGAGAGGCCCCAAGGGTCCTGCAGTACAGTCCTTAATATATCATATTCTTAGCAATTCCCAAGCAATCATCTCTCTATTCAGGATCATAAAATGGAAAAAACCCCACAGGAACAATTAATTCTTTCCAAAACTGAAGGAGAAAAACATTCACACAGGCTTTTCTGGGTTGTAATCAGGGCAGGAGATTCGTGGAAGGAAGAGCGAGTGGGGAAGGTGGTGCACACACACACCCCGTTGGAAGGGCTCACACACCGTGTGTGTGTGTGGGGAGGGGTAGGTGGGTGCTGTGCGCACGCAGGCCCTTGCACTGCATCTGTCATCTGGTTAACCGAGATTCAGGCCCCACGTCCCTGCCTTGGCCAGCAGGAGAAGGAAAAAGGCCAAAGGCCTATGGGCCATGTCTGAAGATCAGACTAGGCATTTCCTGCTCTGGACTTTATTTTCGGTATATATTTTTTTCTTTTTATTCTTTCTTCTTTCTTCCTTTTGGTTTTTTTTTTTTTTCCCTGCTCTGGACTTTAATGCCCAAGTTCATTCAAATGAGCTGATACCTGTAGAGTGCTTAGCACAGAGCCTGGCAGCTAGCAGGTGCTCAATAAATGAGAACTGTTTTTATTACCACGGTTGTGACTGTTACTAAAATGAAGGAAGCACTATGATCACCTGGGCTGCTTCTGATCCTCTGAGCAGGTATTTGTGGAAGGTCTGGTTTCTCAGACACCATTGGCTCCCTGCTCACTCCTATAGTCCCGGCACCCAGCCAATGCATGGCACATAGGAAGCCTTCAGGGAAGGCTTAATGGGAACAAGATTGACAGGGCCCCTCCATGCCTCTTTCCCCTTTCCAAAGGCTCTGGCTGAATGAGCAAAACCTAAGCCTGCCCACCAGGGTGGGGGGTGGGGGTGGGCTGGGAGTGTACCCCTGCAGAACCAGCTTCTGCACCCAGCCCTGCTTTGGCCAGCGCCTGGCTTCCCCGTCCCAGGCTGGCTTCAGCTGCACGGTCACTGAACTCCCAGCACCTGGAGCAGCCGATGCCTGAACTAGGATGAGTCTGCCCCGTGGAATTAGGATTTTGTGCATAAAATAGTTAATTTTACATTTAAAGCTACCTGTCACAGATGACTTATCAGACCTAGAGAAGGCAAAGACAGTTTACCTCTGTGAACGAGGTGATTTTTAGCAAAGGCAGGCTCTGTGTATAATTCGCAACCAAATTGCACTGTAATCAGATTCATGTTCTCCATCCAGAGGCTCCACTGCGGGCCCAGGTGCTCAGAGCCCTCCACCTGCTCCCCTTCCCCATGCTCCAGGTCCCAAGGAGAGGATCACTGGGATTCAGAATCCCAACAGGGGACAAAGAGCCACTTCTGGATGGAATTCTCTGAGGCTGCTTTCCCCTCCCTCTTCTTCCTTCCCTTTTATTTATCTTTGTCAGAGTAGCTGTCTGCAGCTCAGTCTTACAGTTAATACAAATATTTGTAAATAAAAGGCTTTTATATACTTAGTACATTCATCACTTATCAAATGCCTGGAAACTCAACGGAGAAACAGTCCCTGTTCTGGGACATGAACTTCCCACAGAAAGGGGAGTCCCTTAGGTTCTCGGCCTTACCCGGGAAAGGCAGGAAACACAGCCTTGGTGTAAGTGGAGAGAGAGAAGCCATTCAAACGGCTGATTCTACCCCCAACAAGGCAAGGAAAGCTCTTCTAAGGGGCAGAGATGGTGGTCAGGCAGGGCTTGTTTTGTTTAATAAATATTTTTTTCTGTTCAAGTTAATTGTCCAAGGGCTGGACAGCATTGTGGTAGTTCCAATTTAGGACAGTTACCAGACCCTTTCTCATTTGTAAAATAAAGCCTGGAATTCTGTGGCTGTTGCCTTGCTGTTAACTTTGTGTGGGGTATGCTCGTCACCGAAGCTCCTGTTCGACTGTGTTTGCCAAGCTGACCGGCACCAAGCTGACTGGCACATTGGCTTAGGAAGGTGACGATGTCTTCCCTCTCCTACACAGAACATTCTCTTCTCGTTCTTTCAAGGCAGCCTGCCATTTAAAGAGGAGGTAGTGGGGCAGCAGAGACAGGCCTCTCCTTGCTATGCCCATGGGCTCAGGGGCCTACCTTTCTCTCCTTGTCACCATATTCGATGCCCAAAGTGTCCATGGCTCGGACGATGGCTGCCAGGGATTGGATGGTGTTGCTGTAGACAACAGGCTTGTACTGCTTCACGTCTTCTCCAGAGAAGCCATCTTCATGGATGATCCTAGGAAAAAACCACACACACCATGTCTAAAGAGTGCACAGTCCATAAGCAACTCAGGCACGTGAAGTCCCTGGGGCTGAACCCTTGATACAGCTGGCTGAGGGTTAGATACGAGCTGGAAGCTCAGTTGCCGAGTGGCTGCATGAGCACCACACAATCTGACGGGAAAATCTACCCGAGTAACTGAAAAATAATCCAACAAACAGAATATTGGGAAAAAAGGCTTTTTACATTCCCTATAGACAACAAAAGAAATATCAGTCAACAAGGTGTTCATAACACTTGAAAATGCTTAGAATGGGTGTGGGGGTGGGGGGCACAGTATACACTGAATGAATTTTAGCTAGTCATCGTTTTAAGCAAAGCTCAGGCAGGGTCTTAGCTTAAATATCCACTCAGGAGCATACTGTCAAAGATTTCTGCGAGAGGTCTGTAAATGAATATAAAGCATTTTTCTTACCCAGAAAACTCACAATGTTTTTAGTGAAGGTAGGATAACTCACTTCACATGAACAAATAACCATCTTTGACAGTAGAAAAGTCACCAGAAGAAGTTTGCCTCCTCTTCCATGTCACTCTCATTCTGGTGGATGTGGACACTGACATGGAGGACATAAAGGCGGCATCACGGTTCCCAGAGGCTGCATGACCCTCCCTGCCCTCCTGTTCCTTCTCCCTATGGATAGTGGCCACTCAGTAAATGCCTGTTGCTGACAAGGATCCAGATAGGAGAGAAAGCTAGAAAGTCAGGGCTTCAATCTCGCACCAAACCAAAACTTTACAAGAATCCTCTTACAATTGAAACGATTAAGAAAGAGCAAATGGATTTTATGGCTAATAGCTAATATTAGGCATCCCTCAATCATCTGTTTAAATTATTCTGTGGTCACATTTTTCAGTCCAAGATACTAAATGTAACTTATGCATATAGCAAAATAATAGCTGAGACCTATCCTCTACCTCACCACAGCCCCTGCCCATTTCTTCACCATCTTCAGTACAGGAAAAAAATTGCTAATGATTCTTTTTTATTTTTAAACAGCTTTATTGAGATGTAATTCACTTACCCACACAATTCACCCATTTAAAATATGCAATTGTTTTAGTATATTCACAAGGTTGTAAATGTGTTTTAGTATATTCTCAATGTAGTGCAACCATCACCACAATCTTAATTTTAGAATATTTTTGTCACCCCCAAAAGAAACCCCATATCCATTAGCAGTCACTCCTCACTCTGTGCCCCAGCCCTAGACAACCAGCAATATGTGCTCTGTTACTATAAATCTGCCCACTCTGGATGGTTCACACAAATGAAATCATACAATATATATACAGTCTTTTCTGATGGGCTTCTTTTGCTTAGCAAAATGTTTTCAAGATTCATCCATGTCATAAAATTTATTAGTACTTCCTTCCTTTTTATTGCCAAATAATATTCCATTGTATTCTATTATTCATTCATTAGTTGATGGATACAAATAATTCTTGTTGCAAAATGCATTTTGGTGTTGGGTTGTGGATCTCTTATCCTGGGTTTCTCTAAGAAGCAGATCAGAATGTCCCTATCAATTTTTCATTGTCTTTTATTAGCCTTAAGTCTTTTAGGGAGTATATAACCAGACCAGGACCTTTGGTGCACTACCTCAGAGAGAGCCTGAAAGAAATCACTAGCTAGAAAATGGGCAAAACACATGAAAAAAAGTGTTTCCCAACATTAGAGAATAAGCAGTACAGGACTCTGATCCCTGAGAGAAGGGAAACAAATGAGGTGAGCCCCAGGATTGCCTTGGCTTTCTGCCAAGCACAGTGGTCTCACTGAGCTGCAGAGAAAAAGTTCAGTTTATCGGGGCTGAGGTGTTAGAATTTGTGGGGCAGAGAAGAGCCCCTGGCTGAATACTGGTTGTGTAAGGTGTGACTCCACAGACTGGGTGAGGAGCCACAACCAGACAAAGAACAACTGTCAGGGAGTTCAAAGCAGACCAATTCCCAGAGCTCACTTAACTAACGCTGGGAGATGCTCAAGTTCCAACCAGCCCGAGCGGAGAGTGCTTGCTGAATACCTGGGGCACTGAGCAGAGACCTCAGAAGGCTCCCATCATGAGAGTGGGGCTTGACTAGACCTAGAGTAAAGGCGACTTTAGACCTGCCCTGACAAAGCTTAAAATCAAGCCCTGGAAAAAAATCAAGTAACTTAACTGCCTGACAATAAATCTAACACTCAATGATATAATATCCAGCATCCAATAAAAAATTCCTGAACAATGCAAAGAAGCAGGAAAATGTGACCTGTAACCAGGAGAAAAATCAGTCAATAGAGGCAGACTCAGAAGTGACAGAGATGATGAAATTAGCAATTAAGGATTTAAAAACATCTGTTTTAAATATTTTCAAGAAATTAAAGGAAAATATGAACATAATGAAGAGATAAATGAGAAATATAAAAAGAACAAGATAGGACATGTAGATATGAAAACATAATATCTGAAGTAAAAATTTTGCTGGATGGGATTAAGAGCATATTAGACATTGCAGAATATCAGTGAACTTGAAGTCATAGCAATAGAAACTCTTCAACCTGAAGAGAACAAAGAAAGAACAAAGGCTGAAAAATGTATTATGATGTTTATAACATTTGTAGAAATAAAACTTACACAAGAATGGCACAAAGCATGGGAGGGATAAAATGCAAGTATACTACTGAAATATTCTTATATGTGAAATGGTAAATATTATTTGAAAGTAAAGTGTGATAAGTTAAGGCACATATTGTAAACTTGAGAGCAACCACAAAAAAATCAAGAGAAAGGCAATTATTACCCAGCCTCCATGACCAGACTTCCTTCAGAGGGCAGGAACCGTGTGGGTGACCTGAGAGGTGCAGGCAGAATTTGCTGGTCCCCCATGATATGCTCTCCCCAGAAGCAAGAGCAACGGGTTTCACAGGCTTCATTCTGGACCAGTGGGTCCTGCCACTCATCTGGGAATGCTCGCTAGATCCTAGGCTGCCTATAGGATTTTCTTCTACTAGAAGATGGAGCTATCATTTTCCACTTCCATTATGTATCACTGATCCTCAAACTCACCTAATCAGGCAGAGGGGGTCAGTTTTTATTATACCCATTTGACAGAAGAAGAAATGGAGGCTGAAGGAGATTAAATAACTAGCCCAGTGTCTCTCAGCAGGTAAGTGCCAGAGCCAGCAGTAGAACCCAGGTGTCCTAGTGCACAGTCCTTCCTGACACATCTTGCTGCAGACGCTGGACTAGGCAAATATTGCCTGGCAGGTCCCATCTTGGCACTCATGGTGGCCCAAGATAAAATGACTTCATTTGAGGTTTGCAGAAATGATGCAATTTGGGGGGAAATTGTCCAAATCATGATTATTAGTTTCATAACTTGTTGAAACTGACTTATATTAGCTTAAAATTGGGTTTCCTGTTTCAGAGTAGAATTTTATATTTTCTCTAATTACAAAGTAATGTGAACTCAACACTAGAAAACTTGGCCATACAGAAAAACACCAGGAAGAAATAATATTCATAATCCTACCACTCAGAGAGAAATACTAGGACATTTTTAGTGTAAGTCCTTCCTGCATTTTTTTCCAGAGCACCTTCCTCTTCTTTCTTTTCTCAGCATTGATTTCAGGTAGATATCCTTAAAAGCATCAAATATGGTCCCTTTATTTTCAGTTCTCCCCTTATCATTCCAGAGAGGCAAGGCAGAAATCCCAGCCGTCAGTGATGAATTGTGTGTTCCTGGTAAACTTATTTTACTCCTTGGGCCTTGGTTTCCTCATCTGCTAAGAGCTTCTGTGAGGAATAAATGTAAAATGGCTTATCACACAGTAAGGATATAATAAATAGTAGATATTAGTAATAGCATTCTCATTCTAAAGTCAAATTCCCCAATATAATTTTTCATTTGTGGGATAAAAGCAGCAGAATAATAATAGCAGCTAATATTTGAGGGTTTACTCTCTGTGCTAACTGCTTTAAGTGCATCATCTTATTTAATCTTCAAAACAATCCTATGAGATAAAAACTAATGTTTCCTCTTTACAGATGGGAAACGAAGCTTAAGAGTGGTGAGGTTACTTACCTAAGGACACACAGCTGGCAAGTGGCAGAATGGCATTCAAGGCCCTGCTTGTCACCACTAGGTGGACACTGAGAGGCGGGGCTGCTTCTTCCACCCTGGCTCCCTAGCCAGGTACCCAGAGAATCCAAAGATTTCACACACAACCAGACCCCGTCCCCCTGCACACACAATATCAGCTGAACATTCTAGAGGGCAGAGCAAGGACAGGAGGTCTCCGGGTTGGCGCTGGGGAGTTCAGTCTCTTGTCACAGCCCAGGTCTGAGTCCTGGAGGTAACAGGGCCAGGATTTGGGAAGTGGGGGTGAGGGTTCCATGAGAGACCTTGGCAGTAGCCGGTAGTATCTCATGCTACAGCAGCTCTAGGTGAACGGTGCCTCAGCTGTGCAGCTGCATCCTAGAGAGCGCAGAATCAAGTCCCAGAGGCATCAGCTGAGCCACCGGATCCAGCACACCTACAGCCAGCCTTACTTCTAGACTTTTGAGTTATATTCTCTCTTTTATTTGCATAAGCTAATTTAACTTGGGTTTCTGTTGCTTACAACCAACAGAGTTGTGGCTAAAGCAGAGTTCTGCACCTTGATTGTAACAAGAGCCAGAGATCATCTGCTAAAAGACTTGTTTATTAATTTTCTGTCTTTCCCACCAGACTGTCAGCCCCTGGAGGGAGGCACCGCATCTCACTCTCTGTCCCTGCTCCTCATATTACCTGGTACAGGGACGGGTTCTGACAGGACTCAGAGGAAGGGGGGGCATGACTCCTGGATCCAGGAGGACACAGATGCACAAGACCCGCCCTCTCCAAGGAGCTTACTAAGGGAGGCATGGTGGGGGATGGGGTGATGGATGCACTGGACTTCTTGTGACTGCAGGGCCTGGGTGGCAAAGGAAGGCCAAGCTAGACTCTGCTTTGGAGCTCACTGAAAACTCTGGGATGCTGAGGGATTTCCAGGCCACCGAACCAGAAGAAACGCGGGGAGCAGAAGTCTGGAAACGGGCCAGGCTGGCTCTGCAGCCCTGAACGTTCAACTTTGGACAGGAGCCACCAGGTGGACTCTGAAAACCTGGCAACGTGTTGAGGAAGGAAATCTCAAGAGAAAATGGGGCGAGGAAGGGAGGGTGGCGGGCAAGCCCGCATGAGCAGGTCTGAGCTTTTAGGGAAAGAGGCAACCAGGAGGGATCCCAGCTCCCTGACACTCAACTCCTCTTGCTGCTGCCTTGGGGCCCCCATAGGAGGTCCGGGCTCGGGCTCCCTTTGCTCTGTGCCTCCCCCTCAGTGTAGAGCTGCCCTGGCTGCAGAGAGATGCGTGAGGCACAGTGGCCTTATATGGTCACAGAACCACAGGCTGTGAGAGCTGGAAGGGACCTAGAGGCTCATCTGGCCCAGCAGCCCTTAACCTTCCCTGAGTCAGAGACACCCTGAGCCTGCCACAAAGGCACCAATGCAAGCTACCCTGCCCACAAGTTCAGGAGGCTTGCAAACCCCCAGGCCCTAAGCTGCTGGGAACACGTGGGTCTTCACCCCATCTCCAGGCTGTGCTATGTGGCCCTCCTCCGCTCTCCCTTATCAGTGCCCTTTCCTGCTCCACTGGGGGTGCCTCTTCACCCCCTCCACAGCCCCTTTACTGTCCTAGATGAAGGGAGTGCTTCTGGGGCCAGACTCTGATGGTGTGACTTTGGGCAATTTCCTCAGCCTCTTGGCACTTTGGTTTCATGTCACGGAGATGGGCATGAGGATAGCGACTATCCTTGCTGGGTGGTGGTCAGGATCAAATGAATCAACACACATAAGGGAAATTGCCTGCCATGGCAAGCATCCAATCAGTGTTAGCTGCTGCTGTTGCTATGATTTGGTGAGTGGGGGCAGTGGAGAGAGTGCATTTGGTTAGGTGCCCTGTGTCTGTCCTCTTGAGAAGGCTGGGAAGCTATGGGATCACTGCTTGCTGGAAGAGGAGGCGGAGGAAGAGGAGGAGAAGGAGGGGAAGGAGAAGAGGGAGAAGGAGGAGGGGGAAGAGAAGAGGGGGTGAAGAAGAGGAGGAGGAAAGGGAGAAGGGAGAGAGCAGAGGAAGAAGTGGGAGAAGGAAGATAAGGAGGACAAAGGAAGGGATAAGGGGGGGATGGCTAACAAGTCACAGCTGGAGGAAGGAAAGTGGAGCAGGGTGGGGGTGGTGATTCCCTGGACTGGGGCAGAGCATCTGCTCGTTCACCAAATGACCATCTCAGGAGCAGCAGCGGGTTGAGAGGCTGAATTTCCCAATTTGGGGCCTGGTTAATGACCTTATATGTTTTGAACACGGCTGGAAGGCCCACTGCTGTGCTTGGTTAGGGCTCAGCACCTCCTCGCGTCAGCACTGACAATGGTTCCCTCTGTAAGGGAGGCCCGAAGAGCAAGGGGGCTTGGGCCCCGGAGCCATCTCCCTCCAACCCCAGAGCAGGTGGGAAAGGATCACCACGCCTCACAGAACACATTTGCAATCGAACAGTGGACAGTAAGATGTCAGTGAGTTAATGAGCCACGCACTGGCCATAAGGGGTGCCACAGAACCTCTGAAGGTGTTGGACCTGGGCAGGATTGCAAATGAAAACACTGGTCATGGAACAATATGTACTGTGTGTAGCCATTGTTATAAAACTACGTGTCGGGGGAGGGGGCAGTGGAGGGAGGATGGAGAGGAAAAAATTTGCATTTGTTATCTTTCAAAATAGAAAGAACAATAAATCATTTACAAGGGGATACAGACACTTCATGTTTAACTTGGGACCATTCTGGCCAGAAGAGAAGTCAAGGAGGCAAAAGGGGATGGAGTCATCAATTAATAGGAATGTCCCAATGTGCCTCAGTCAGGCTCAGCCTGATGTAAGGCCATAGTGAACCTCAACGCCTTTGAGGCCTGTCTCTGTCTTCCAGGAGCTCTTAGTCTAGCAGGTGAGGAAAGGCTAGTGCCAAGAAAGTAAAAATTAACAATATAAAGTGGTATCTGCCAAGGATCAATTGAAAGATAAGTGTGTCAAATACTGTGGCTGCTACTCAATGCTATTCCTTTCTCACTATGGAGAGTTCTTTTCCCTGCCTCCCTTGCAGCTAAGAGTGGCCATGTAATTCAGTTAAAGGGAGTAAGACTGAAGGGGAGTCTGCTAGAAGTGCTCCTGGGAGAGTTTTCCTTCCTGGTACAAAGAGAAGCATTTGAGAAAAGCTCTGTTTCTGCCCCCGCCACTGGCCATTCCCTGGCTTCCTGCCTTAATATGTAGTTGTGTGAGGAAGTATATCCTAGCGCCACGGAAGCTATCTTGTGACCATGAAGTTAAAAGGCAGATCATAGGGGTGTGGAGAATCCCTGCTGACACTGCTCAACTGTCAAACCAACCCTGGGGTTGTCTCATAAAAAATGGTCCTGCTTAGAGTCCACAAAGAAACAGTCATTTTTCAGGTGGGAAACTGTGACTTAGAAGAGACTTGCCTACTGGCATGAGGTTATTAGCCTGTGGCAGAGCAGGGATAAAATCCCTAGTCTTTTGACTCTCTGCCAGAGGCCTTTCTACTGTCCAATTGGCCTCTTAACTCCTGGGTGATCTCCTGGGGTAGGGCAGGATGATGGGTGATGTTGGTGAAAAAAACATCTAATCAACTGCAAAACAGAAAGATTTTTTTCCCTCCTGTCTTAAAAGTTCCAGTCCCCAATAATTTGGAGGCTCCTTGGGGAGGCATTTGGTAAGCTTATTAATGCATTCATTCTTTCATTCATATATATATATATATATATATTTTTTTTTTTTGGTATCTATTATGTGCAAGGCACTGTGCCAATGCTGGGGATATAAAGGTGAACAGACACAATCCTTGCCTTCATGGAGTTTACATTCTAATTGGAGAATAGATATGGAATAAGTAATTTCACAAATGGTTATTTAAATAATCATTGAGGTAAATGACTCAAAGGAGAAAAATATACCCTAAAAGAGCATAAAGTCCCAGAGGACTGGGGTACAGGTGGGGGCGGGGCTGGCCTTTCAGGAAGCAGCACTGAAAGTTGAGTAGGAGTTGGCCAGGGAGACAGGGTGAGGGATAGGACTCCAGGCGAAAATAGCACAAGTGAAGATGGGACCCTAGAGGGCTACTTCTCTGTGTGTTCTCTGCGTGTCTCCCAGAGTCCCCAGGGGTGCTGGGGAAGTGTGTGCTAAATGAATGGAAGACAGTTCATGTGCGGCAGGTGGATGGGAAGCCAGAGATCCCAGTCAGGGGTAGGTCTGACGTTCCCTCCTGAGTGAGCTTTCCATGGACTCCCAAGGATAAAGCAAAAACAGCTAATTCAATGCAGGGAGTGTCACTATCACCAACAAGGCTCAGAGGCTCTGGCCAGAAGCAGCAAACTGGCTTGGAGAGGGGCGCAGTTGAGGGGAGGCATCCGAGGCGAGTGGAGCTGAGAAGGCCGAGAACCCCCTCTTCTCCCTGTTGGAGCTCCCACCAGCTCGGTTCTTGCATTTCCTTTCACTTGAATGAAGCCTTGTGACCACTGGGGTTTGACCTGGAGGAGAGACCCTAGTACCTGGCTCAGGGGGTACTATCTAGCATGAGGGTTAAGCAGAGAAGTCAACAGTGGTTCAGGGGCAGAAGGTGTGGCAGGAGAAGTGGATGGGCAGAAAGTGGGAGCTTCCAGCACCTGTAGCAGTCCAAATCCCACAAATTCATTCCATAAATATATGTTGAGCACCTCTGAGGAGCTGGACTCTCCTAGTCACTACAAGTGTGGACAATGGCAATTTCTCAACCCTCCTGGGTCCAGTCTCTCTGCAGTAAAACGGGGATGATGGTTTTCCCTCAGAGGGCAGCTGGCAATATTAAATAATATGTGGGAAAGCCTGGCATGCAGTCAGGCCCAATAACTATATTATTTAAAAGTCACAGACAAATCAGTACGAAAGCAGGCAAGACTGCTAGCCTTATCTGCCAGGCCACGGGTCCCCTGGCACCCACTGCAACAATGTCTTGCCCCAACTAAATGGTGTGCTGGGCAGCTAGAAAGCATCCATGTATTGAATGGCTGGCCCAAAGACCACTGGTTGGTAGAAGTAAGATATGTACATTTTGCAAAGTAACATGCTGGGGCCTTTATTTCTGATTTTCCAGGGCTCCACGAGAGCAGAGGCACTGAGACCTGGAGGCTCCTGATAGCAGCACAAAGCCCCACTCTTCTCCAGGCATAAAGGCTGGCTCCTCGATTGGCAGAGCTGGGGCCATCTCAATCCTCCACTGGTGGCTTCTGCTCTCATCCAACACAGCTGGGTCTGACTTGGCAAATACTGGGTGAAATACAGCAATCTTTCCCTGCATCCCCCAAGCCAAGAACATGGCCATGAGCAAGTTCAGGGCCCCAAAAAGCTATTTCTACACCCTAACCCTCAGATCCTGTGAATGTGACCTTATTTGGGAAAAAGGTCTTTGCAGAGGTAATTAAGTTAAAGCTCTCTAGAGGAGCCCATCCTGGATTACCTGGGTGGGCACTAAATCCAATGACCAGTGTCTTTAGAAGACACAGAAGAGAAGATGGGGAGAAGAGGAAAAGGCCAGGAGAAGACGGAGGCAGAGACTGGAGTCATGCAGCTGTAAGCCAAGTAACTCCTGGAGCCATCAGAAGTTGGAAGAGCCAAGGAAGTGTCCTCCCCCAGAGCCTTTGGAGGAAATGCAGCTCTGCCCACACCTTGACTTCAGACTTCCGGGCTCCAGCACTGTGAGAGAATAAATGTCTGTTGTTGAAGCTGCCCAGTTTGTGCTAATTTGTTATGGCAGCTACAGGAAACTAATGCAGCAAGGGACAGGAGGAGTGCATTGTTTGGGCCTTTAAAAACATCTTTAGTAGATGAAGGTGTGGGAAAGCACTCCTGTTGCCTTAAATCCATTCCTCTTCCTCCTCTGTCTAGAATTTTGATACCATGTCTGGCATAGGGTGCGAATCTCTGTCCCTGGACTGTCAGGCCAGATGCTCCTCGGCAAACACCCACCAAGGCAGCCCCTGCTACCACTGCAGTGCTGAGGAGGCAGCCAGGCTACCGGCTCTTGGCAGAGGCCCTGTGGACCCTGAGGCCGTGGGCAGGCCTGAGCCACTGCTATGGGAGAAAGGGGTGGTGAGCTGGGGGACAGGGGTCACCACTGGTAAGTGTGCCTAGGAGCTGTTGGTTTAAACTAACAAGACTGAGACTGTGCCCTTGGGCAATCCACATCCCCTCCGGAGTTGTGTTTCCCAAATATCAGCACTCGCACACCACCTATCTCAGGACCACCTTATTGACTTAATACTTTTCTTTAAATTAACTCACTTTGAAAACTTAAATACCCACTTTAGCCTCATCCTTACAATAAAATTCTTGAAATAATGAAATTATTAATTAATCGCTTAATTTATTCAACAGATATTTATCCCTGGGAGACAGTGGTGAACAGGACAGATACCATCCCTGTCTTCAAAGGCAGGGCCTATGTCTAACAGAGGAAGACAGAAAAGGAAGAAGTAAAAAAACAAATGTTAGAGAGGGATAAACACTACAAGGAAAACAGTTGAGTGATGGAGAGTGAATGGGGAGGGCTTGGGGGGCAGTGAGGAACTAGAACTGGTATGAGGAGCTGAGGCCTGAATAATGAGAAGAAGCTGACCTAAATCTGAAGAAGAGCATTTCAGGCAGAGAGAATAGCAAGTGCAAAGGTCCTGGGGCGCCCTGTATATTGGAGGAATGGCAAGGAGTCAGCGTGGCTAGACTAGAGTGAGTGACAGGGAGAGTGGGGGAGAGTAAGAGGGCGGCAGGGGCCCACTCAGGGCTAATGTACTACTTATATTTTTCCTGACTACATATTAAAACAAACACCTATTAAAATAAAAACCATCCACCTGTGTACCACCCAAACCGTCTTGATGTCCACTGGGGGATGTGCTTTAAACATGGCTCATTTTAAATGGCAGCTTTCCCTCCTCATTCCCTGACTTCTCCAGCCTGACTGAAAGGCCCATTCTTGGAATACTTCTGGAATCCAACCCACATAGCTAAGCAAAAAAAGAAGAACAAAATCAATCGCCATCCCACCACTTGGAGGGAACTGCTGCCAACATGTTTGGCGTGCATTTCAGCCCTTTTACCTGGGAGTCCGTATGCGTGTTGTTCTTCCTGAACTGGAATCCCACTGCAGATGTTTTGTTTACACGGAACTCGATGTTCATTTTGACAATTATTTATGAAGTGCCTTCTTCCTGCCAGGTATGGGTAGGGAGTGGTGAAGGCGCCCCCCACCCCCAGACCCCCCTGGCCAAGCCTGCCTTCAGGAGCCACTGTCTAGTAATCTGGGTGACTTGGGGGGGGGGCTATGGGGACACAGAGGAGGGGCACCCAGCCCAATGGAGCCCGACCAGAGAGGACTTCAAGATGTCACAGATGTGACTCAGTGTCCTCTGAGAGCCTCCACTGGCAGCTGGGTTTCCCAGTGCCTGGACGGGCCCTGAGTTATTCGGTGGACGTTGGGGTGGCTTGTGGCCTGTGGTACTGTGGATGAGAACTCTTCCCAGATGCTGCTTCAGCTGCTACGGAGGCTGCCTGAGCATAAGCCTGCTCCTCCTGAGGAAGGCTAAAAGCTGTGAAGCCAGAGGCGGGGAGACGTGCCAGGGCTTGCACGCCTGGGCTCGTGTGATGGGTGTGAGCACAAATGGGATCTCTTGGCTAACTGAAAAGAAGAGAAGAAAGACCCAATTTAAACTTTATTGTTTAACTGTGGGGTGAAGCTGTATTGTATAAGAGAAATTATTTTAAAAATAAAAAAGATTCCTTAGTAACTAATACTATATTTTATACTTGACATTCTAATATTAGAATAATATAAAAGAACCTTCTAAAGAGTTCTAAAATAATAGTAATAGGCAACTCCATCCCCTAGGGGCGGGACTGGTACAAACAAGGGGTAGCTCCTGATAACAGTGACTTGCAGAAATATGTTTTTAAAATGCCATTTTTAAAAAGGGGAACTTTGGGCCATAAGCAAAGATGTCAACTGCCAATTTTTACCAGACAGAGCCAGGGGTAAGGCCAGGACTTGTGATTCCAGTGCAGATCCTCTGCTGCCATTATCTGGAAAATAATGAGGACCCTGTCCTTTCCCGAGACTCGTGGTGCTAGAGGGGCACAGGAGCAGTCATCTGGTGGGGTGATACTCAGAGCAGTGCCCTCTAGAGCCCCCTTCCTTTCTCTCTTGGTGGGGTGGCTGGTCTGAATCCTGAGAGGCGTGGTACTCTGGACAGGGAGGCAGAAGACCTAGGTTCTGATACAGCCTGACCACTAACCAGCATTGGAACCCCAGGTGAAGTGGGCCAAAGAAGGCCCAGGGAGCTGTGGATTCAGGCCTTAGAGGAGACCCCTCGAGGGAGCTCTGCCAGCCTCCTCCCTGGATACTTAGAGGTTCCCGATCTACCCTCGGATTCCATCCACTGGCCCAGCCCATGTCAGAGTTTTCTGGAAATCCTGTGACAGCTTACACCCCCATGCTGCCACTCAGGAGACCCGGGGTCTGGTCCTGGCTCTGCCAGTGATGGCTGGCGTGAGCTTGGACAAGCTGCTGGGACTCTGGACTCATTTCCTGTGGGTCCTCTGTCCTAGCCTCTTAGACAGGTCAGGTGTCGGCTTTGAGCCTGGGTTGTGTCTACTCCCTGTGATAGCCCCAGTTCACTCAGGTTCGTGAAGCTCCTTGGTCATGTCTTTGGGGATGTAACAGCTCACAAAGCGTGGAGGCTTGTGTGGGCAAATAAGCAAAGGTGCTCTTGGAAGCCAAAAGACTGAGGGACTCTGAGCTAGATACCCACAGAGCTCACTGCTCTCAGGGCTCTGCTCAGCTCTCACCTCCTCAGACTGCCTGGTGGGCCCCTTCCCTCCACCAAGCCCTGTTGTCTTGCCTTGTTTTCCTTTATGACATTTGTCATCACCTGATAAACAGTATTTATTGGGAAGCGGCTGTGGCTCAATCAGTAGGGCTCCCGTTTACCATATAGGAGGCCCCAGGTTCGGTTCCCGGGGCCTCCTGGTGAAGGCAAGCCCGCCCGCACGGCGTGGTTAGCTGACCCAGCGAGCACAAGCAGCAAGGGGGGGATAAATGAGTAAATAAATAAAATCTAAAAATAAATAAATAAATAAATAAATAAATAAACAGTATTTATTTGCATCCTGTCTGTCTTCCCATAAATCAGTGTGAGCGCCATGAGGGCAGGGACCTTGTCCATCTGGTTCACTGACCACAGCAACCTGAGCTGAGTTTGGCACGTAGTAAATGATCAATAAATGGTGGTTGAATGAGTGAATCAAATAGGTATTGCTCAGGAATTCGTCAGCTCTAAAATGTGCATTCTACATATTAAAATTCTCTGCGTGAAAGTAAATAGCCTTTAGACTGGTGGCCAAGACAGATGCATCCCCAGCCCTACCTCCCGCCACATCTTCCCTCCAGCAGCTACTCCCATCTCTACTCTGAGTGCTGAGCAGTCTTCCCCTGTAGGATCCAGAATCAGTGGCCCTTTTCTTAGTAACATTAACTAGAAATACCCCATACTCACTGGCATGGGTTCACCCACCTTTAATCTTAACTTCTTGGTTCTCATAGATTTTCTAAGGGTCAGACCACATGGCCACCTTGTGTTGTCCATCCCAAACACCCACTTCTGGGAAAATCCAAAACCGTTCTTTGAAATCCAACTGTTAAGTCCATTGGTTATGTTACAAAGACATGACAGAGAGCTTAATGGCTTCTGAGCCCTTTTTTACAAGGCCTTATGTAGAGACAAGAGCATTCGTTAAACACAGTAAAAGCCTGCGTGTGAGGCAAATTGGTTCAATGGGTTCAATGTCAATTTTACTGCCTGAATCTAAGTAAATTTCTGGTTTTCCATCTGCCTGATTAGGGCAGCTGTTAGACTGTCCTTTATTCTTCTGCTGACATAATGAAATGGAGGAGATATTCTTATTAGTACATTATGTTTACTATATGAACAATATTATGCTTTGGGGGGGCAATTTGCACAGCTTTTTTTATTATATTCTGTGGAGAATGAATAAGTGAGGCTGCAGCACTTTGCTCTTCTTGTTTAAATCCTTGGGAAAAAGTACTCCACGCCTTCCTGCCTACGGTATGTTTGTTCATTATTCATGAACTGCTCATTAGCCTCTGGGTGCGTTCTCATGGACACAGGAAAAAGAGGAAAGAACACTTGAGCCGCCATCTCTGGCAGACAGCTCACAGACGAGGCATTCAGGAGCCTGAGCCCCTCGAACCATCTCCCATTCCGACACCAGGGCTGTTGAGTCCAAAAAGGCCCTGCCATCAGAGCAGGCCAGGTGGGACTCTTGACGGTCTGTGGGAGGGCTCCTATCTGGGTTCCTCCTGGCTCCCTTGCCACACGCCGTGGGGTGCGGTGGTGACTCACTGCAGAATATGTCTGCGAGCGAGGATGAGCTTTGTAAATGGCAAATGAGGGCTGCAGGGGACATCTGCTGGTTTGGCATGCTCCATTTCTATTTCCCTTCCTTTGGAGACAGAAATTCAGCTTTCCTCTGGGGAACTATTCCTCTTCCTACTTAGGGAACTTTCCCTACCTGTAGCCTAAGTTCCAAGAGTGAGCCCCTGAGCAATACCTGGCCAGTCAGTGTAGCCCACACCCTTCCTCACAGTGATGGGCTCAGGGATGGACACAAGACTCAGGTCTGTCTGGAAGCTCCCTTCTGGCTGGGGGCTGTTCACTGTACTAATAATACAGCTAATGACTGGAGCTGCAGAGAACTGCCCATGGAGAGGGCTTGCCTGAGCGTGATGCAGACACACAGGAAAGTGGATGAGGAAGAGAGAGGGAGTTGTGTGAGCCCCTGGATCCAGCCATGCCTAAAGCCAGTATGCTCCTAGGCTACTTAGTCCATGAGCCAGGGTAGGTTTCTGTTCTTAGCAACTGGGAGTCTTGATGACTACAGTGATACTCTACAGCCCTCAGAGATTTGTTTGGAAGGACAGCAGCTGGACACTGGACTAGCCACATAGACTTGCTGATCTCAAAGGGGATGCCTGGTCACTGCATGGCCTCTGAGGGCTCTGATGGTGACAACACTGTAGGACAGCACCTGCTCTACCCCTACTTTACAGCAGCTGAGCCAGAATGGAGGTAACTTTCTCTTACAGGCATTTCAGGGATCAGCGGCTCCCAACAGCAATGCCTCCCCGACCCCCAATTAAAAACAAAACAAAACAGAACCTTCACCCCCCTTGCTTCTCTAGATTAAAGACCTAGGCAGCCTGGAAAATGCTTTTCACGGGCTCTGGGTTTTTTCCTTCTTGTTCTTTTGAATGGGGACTTGTTTTCCTTCCCTCTCTTGCATTAATTGGGCAGAGAAGGACACCAAAACACCAACAACAACCTGCAGAGACAAAGGAGCACAGACAGAATCCTCCATCCCCTGGCTCAAACCACTCAGCACATAGGGAATAGCTTTCAAATTTGCCAGTCTCCGAAGCACTGCCTTGGATGGGGGACCATTTTAGGTGAGTGTTTGTTCTCAAACAAACAGACAAACAAAGAATGCCCTTCTCTGCTCCCTGCCGAGGAAAGTTCAAGACAAATGGTAAATGGTACAGATCAACTGAACAGGGGCTCTTTGGGGAAATCACGATTTCTCACGCCCTTTGGGGTAAATGCTTGTGGTAAAGTCTGCCAAAAGCAAGTATGAATCCACATTTCTCTCCAGGGCAACTCACGTCTCCCCAAACCCAAGAGCAGTGGCCAGTTGTGGCACCGACTTGCACGGGACAAGGAGGGCCCACAGCTCCATTCCGGATGGGCACCTGCACCTCTCTGACTGCATGGACACAAGCCACATTCTTCTGGTTCCCCCTGTGTTCCCCTTCTGTTGGGCCTTTGAAAGAGAGGAAAGGAGAATTCTAGGTGAGGGCCTGTCTTGCCAGACTAAGCGAAATAAAGCCACAGAGACACACAGCAAAACACAGGCCCACCAGTCTTCCTTCCCAGGCAGGGGATGTGGCCCAGAAAGGATGCTGGTCTCTGTGGGGTGGCTTTAAATAGCCCAGCCGTAGCCTTCTGGGTTTCTCACCCCAGCCTTTCTTAGGCAGGTGGAAGCTCCTCATTAATAACCATCATGGTGTGGTCACAGCCCAAAAAAAGAGTCCACAGAAATCACACTGTGGGCTTCCACATCGATTCCCCTCTCTAGGGCTATTTGGGTGGGGCAGTGTGTTCTGGCTCTCAAGGCCAAAGGCATCCATTCCAGCTATGGGTGCAGCAGGTCCTGCTGAGAGCCAAGCTGTGCTCTCTTGGCCTGTTCACCATGCTGGCAGCCATAAGATGGAACTGGGCTCAGCTGATGGCTGTGCTGCTAAGTGGTGAGCCCAGTGGTCCCTGGGCCCCTGCCAGGGGGCCTCTGCCTCTGGTCCAGCGGCTGGCAGCTGAGGTCCCAGAGGATGAAAGAGCAGACGGACAGGAGTTAGAATGTGAATCAAGACTGAAGTTGGCTCCGTTCGAAGACAAGCAGTCTGAGGAGGATGGGCCTCTCCTGCTGTCATCCCGAGTCCCTCTACTCCATGAAACCCTCCTTTTCTTTGGCTTTCAGTACAGACAGAAGGAAAATGCCCTATCGCCCAAACGGCTCAGCCGCGCCTGGAGCGCTGAGGTTGGGGTGAGGGAATAACAACGGTGAGCACCTGTTGAACCTCACAGGGGCCAGCACTGTGCTAAGGGCTTCCCGACCTTCCAGCATCTCATCCTCACAGCAACCCTCCGAGGCAGGCTTCTTCTGGCCTCAGCTCCCAGCTCCCAGCACCCAGCCCTAGCACAAGCTCTGTGTGCGTTAGCGCTGCCTCCTATTAAAGCTGAGGAAACCGGCTGCCAGCAGGGAAGTCTTTAAGCTCTCCTGAGGTCATAAGGCTAGGAAGCGCAGGTGCTCTCAAGAGCCCCTGCCCCTAACACTCTATCAACAGCCCGTGGACCCCAGTTTACAAGGGATGTGCTGACCCAGGCACACGCAGAGGAAGGAGCCCAAGCTAGCGAGGGACAAGACTTCTGACCAACTGGAAGGGAGGAGGAAAAGGCATTTTAAAAAGAGGTCCCCGCAAACAGATTTCTACGGCCACATTGGCTCCTTGATTGTAAATTCTCAACCCTCTTTAAATACCTCTCTGGTGTCATAACTTAATTCTCATCAAATGAACTCCCTTCCCTTCCCCTTCTGCAGACTACTCACAGCACTGTGTCTGGTCTACTCACCATTCTCAACCTGATATTCTAGTCCCAGAGCTCTCACTTGACTGAGAGGCCTTAAAGATAGAAGTGAGCTCAGGTTCCTCTTTGTGGCCCTGTGTGTATCTCAGGGGCAGGCACATGGTTGCTGAAGGAGTGAACAATGAATGGGATAGAGACTGGGATGGATGGGAAGGTCCCGACATAGTCATGTTTGCTATGTCACCATAGCTAGCTCTGCAGAAACAACTGTCCTTAGACACTTCTGCATCCACTGAGCTTCAAGCTCCAACATGCATGTTGATCAGGATGGTGTGGCGGCAGGGGTGGTTAGGGACCATGAAAGAGGAGGAAGGAAATAGAGAATACACACCATTTCCCAGCATCAGAGGTAGGCACAAATAGGGCTCCCAAGAAGGCCATCCAATTCAGTAAACCCAGTACCTACTAAGTGCAAGATCTGGCGTTCACCTCTCACTGATGTAGACCATGCTTCCCGAAGACCGGGTGGCATTTACGCAGCATGAAAGGTTAGCTGTGTGCTCAGTCCTCAGGTCCTCACAGGTATTTTGAAGCGGTACTGGCGATGCCTTCTGAAACCAGACCGTCCCTTCTGCACTGGCTCCAGAATTTCCCTGGCTCTGGA
The DNA here is from genome assembly GCA_026826555.1 of Tolypeutes matacus. Classification (NCBI taxonomy): domain Eukaryota; kingdom Metazoa; phylum Chordata; class Mammalia; order Cingulata; family Chlamyphoridae; genus Tolypeutes; species Tolypeutes matacus. Next base: position 7,273,800 of record JAKSZT010034297.1, read on the forward strand.
CATGCTGCTCCTACTGATCACAAAACATCCTCAGGGCTCTTCCACAGATCATGCAAGAATGTGTAAGCAAATATTCTGCTTCCCAGCCTGGGGTCTGTTTCTAGCCTTGACTGTGACTCCACATCAAGCTGAGGCCTTTCACCAGGGCTTGCGAGGCTGGAGCTGCATGGGGCTTCCTTGGCCAAGTTCACACTAAACTCCTCCCAGCTTGAATCAAACTTGAGCGCCACAGCCAGTTCTACCCACCTGTCTCCTCAGCAACCCTGAATCCTGGGAGGGGCTTGGGGACAGCAGAGGGGCTGCCCAGGGGCTGTGAGTCTGACAGAGCCAGTGCGGGAAAGCCGCGGAGCCCATGGTGCCAGCCCCCAGTGAAGCTGCGGGGTGACATGGCCCTTGGTCTTCCTGAATGGCCAGACCCAGGACTTGAGGGACTGTGTGACTCTCATCATGTTCACAAACAAATGAAGCGAGAAAGCTGAGCGAGGCTGTCCTTAATCCAGCCCTGCTGCCTCCCACTTGCCAAAGGGCTTTCTGATTTGGCAGGTGACAAGTACCTGTCATGCCCTTTCAGGCGTTCCAGGCATTGGAACAATAGGAGCAGTTCCTACTGATTAAACATTAATTTTGTGCCAAGCATTTATGTGCAGCATCTCATTTCGTCCTCACAGCAAACTCAGGTATAAGTAACAGAGCTGTCCCCATTTTACAGATAAGGAAACGGAGGTTTAGGGAGGCTAGCCAACTTATTGGCCAATGTCTCAAAGCTGGTAAATGGCAGAGCTGGGGATTAGAGCAGAGCCCCCTCCCCCTCATAGTTTCCATCCCAGCCTGGGAGTGGCCCCATTGCACAGGACTATGAGAACCAGAGAGACAGACTGACCCGCTGTCATGGAGCAGAGGCCTCAAACTGTCCATCTGCAGCTGGGATTTGGGCCAGAGAAATGGGTTTTGTTTGGCTTGCAGTGTTTTCTGTTTTTTTTTGTTTTTTTTTTTTGTTTTTTTTTTGTTTTGTTTTTGAGCCAACATTTAAATATCAGGAGAATTCCCCACAAAAAGATACTGATTTCTGGCTTCTCTTCCAAAACAATGGACATGTCGACTGCCTTCTCAGGTGGGACCTGAGTTTAGCTCCCTGCTGTGGGCAGCAGATGTTCTCCAGTGATCCATAGGCCCCACCCGGCCACAGCCCTCAGGCTATTACCTGCTGACTCTGCTGGCCGTGTGGCCCTTTACAGAGCCAGTTTGTGGCATTAGCCACACATTCTTGGTAGAATGAATGCTTCCAGCATGATGGCAGGGGAAAAGTGCAAAATGAATAGGCAGATTTTTGTCTCATACTAATAAAATACGGTCAGTAGCCAGGAATTTGACAGGTCCAATGAATCTGGAACATTTAGCTTGAACCACGTTCAAACTTGTAAAGCAGGTACAGCTTGCTTCCATCTTTTAATGCAGCCTTGCTGAAGGGTACCACACACTCCGAGAGCTGACAAGATGCACGGCCAGCCAGAGGCCTCTGCACAGCTGCAAGTCTGGCCGTGGTCCGTGTCTGCACTTAAGCACTACTTGGTCAGACACACAGAACACTAATGACAATCACGTGGACTTGGCTGCCGAGAAGTGGCCCAGTAGGGATGGGAAACCTCTTGAGCTGGCCAACACAAAAGCGTTTTGCCAACAAGTGAGAAGGGTACCTTTTGCAATAGCTGGCAATGAGCATGGACTCCAATCTCTAAACAGTGGAAAGTCCCAGGGCTCAGACCTTGGATACGCCTACTCGATGTCTCCACTTAGACATGCACCAGGCATTGCCAACTAAATGGGCACTGATCTTCCCTCCACATCTACTTTCCTGTCAGCCTTCCCCACCCTGGCTAAAGGCAAATATTGCTACTTTCCAAAGACTCTGAGCATGATACCTGCTTTCTTTTTTGTAAAAGGGAGATTAATAAGTGTTAAAGAGGCGTCAAAGATGTAACAACAAACTCAAGACTTTCTATTTGTCATAGTCAGAAGAATTTCCTACCATGGGATTCAGTGTTATTGCACCACTGCCAATCACCTTGGAGGTCCGTCGAGGGCACATCACAGCCCACGCTGTAAGAACCCTGGAGCATATGGTTCTGGAATCTATCTAGCATTTAATCTGATTTAAGCAGACAAAGAGTGAGGAGGTTGTGGCCTCTTGGCATCAACCATAGAAACAGCCTGCACAGACAGACAGACAGAGAGGTGGAGAGGTAAAGGAGAGAGACAGTAGGCTCCTGGAAGCAGCCTCTCCTTAGCATCTCTGGTAGTCTTAGCTGATCCACGGGCAACCGAGAGAAGGTAACAATGGTTCTGAGAACATGGCAACCTATAAGAGATTATCATCTATAATCTATCTACCCATCCTGTCAGAGAATTGCTGAGGCCTTTGGGTAGGATGGGGGTACATATGGAGATGAGATGGAAAAACTGGGGTGGGAAATCTCTCCCTTTTACCTGAAGACCAGCTTCCAGAGAAATCTGGAGCAAGGGTCAAATGCTATAGATACTGGGAAGAGCTACAGATACTGTGGACCTCTAGGGGGTGGCGTACGGGAGTTGGTTGGGAATGAGGGGAAGTAGACACTGGCTTTCTCCCCAGGCATCCCAGGAACAGACTGGTGGCTCATCTACCTCGACACCCCTGGCCCAGGGTCAAGAGCAGCTGCATGCCCACCAGCTGTGCTAGAGGCACCAACAGAGAACAAAGAACACTCACAACATGCTTTAAAGTCCCAGCAGAAGATCAGTCAGAACAAACAATGCACAGGTCTGGTGGAGTAGAGCTGCTTCCGCAGACAGATGACACCTCCAAGAGAAAACCACATGTGCTCAAAAAGCAACTCAGGGCAGACAGAAAGACCTTCTGCATGTTAAAACAACGTCTTCCCAAGTATTGGTAGCTAGTCCCTCTTGAGAGATAAATTAGTGGCCTGGGAGACCAAATGGAAGAACTATCTGCCAATAGAGAGCAAAAATATAAAGAGATGGAAATCATGAAGGAAAGGTAGAAGACCCAAAGGATAGGTCCAGGAAGATTTAGCTTAAGAATATTGGGAGTTCTAGAAGAAAAAGGAAGACAATTCCCCTGAGCTGAAAAAACGACCTCGAGTCTGCAGACTGGCTCAAAAAGTTCCAGGAAGAATGACAAGAAAATACATATACACAGGTTATCCTGACAAAATTCCTCAAGTATTCCAAAACCTTAAAAAGTTCCAGACAGAGAGAACACATTTTGCCCACAAAGAAAAAAAAAAAAAAAATCAGATGACATTGAACTTCTCATCTTAACACTACAAGCAAGAAGAGTGAAATGCCTTCTACAGACTTCTCAGAAAAGAAAACCAAAGCCCCTCATATAGCTTGCCCTGCCGAGAGATCACTCATTTTTCAGGGCAAAAGATATTTGTAGATATGCAAGAATTCACAGAGTTTATCACCCACACAACCCATCTCTGGAAAATACTTAAAACAACAAACTAACAAACAAAAATGCACCAGAACAGAGAACTCAACAGGGAGAAATGAGTATGGAAGTTGGCTGCACACCTGCTCTCTCCTTTTTCCTCAAAATCTAAATGAAGAGGGGTGGACTCCTTGGGGGATGTAACTGCTAAATAAGGACTCTGAAAATAGAAGAGACATACTACATGGGGAATTCTAAGAAGAGCCAAAATCTAAAAGTGTTAAATTATCCTAACAAAATCCATGAGTTGGGGAGTAAAAGTATTCCAAGGTTTATCTTAAGTGGGGGGTGGGGAGATAATTCTAAAGGTCTCATTCCACTGAAGTAAGGAAAAGCAGGAGGAAATGGAGTATTTTGGAGAAACAGTTGTTACTCCTGTTATCTTGTTTTCAAATAATAGAGTAATGTGTTTCTGATTATGAATTAAGTGAAAAAGAATGTAACCTTTAATGAGATGGAAAAGAACTTGCAAATTAACAAGAGAGAAAAATGAAATGCAAGGCAACTACATCAACCAGCACACAGAAATAATAATGGAAGGAAATTATAAACATAGCTCAAAATGGAAGGAAAAATATCAAGTAAACAAGTTAATGGACTGAATTTCTTATTAAAATATAGAAGATTGTTAGATTGGGTTAAAAAATTAAAACAAAAAATAAAACAGAGAAACATGATATTTATAAGAAAACTGCATAAAATAAAGGTATATGGAAATGTTGAAAATAAACAGATACAAAAAAAGATACATGAGAAAGAAAGAATAAGACAAAAAAAAAAGAAAAGAAAAGAAAAAAGATACAAAAGAAATGCAAACAGAAGGGAAGCAGGAGTGTCAAAATTAGGTAAAGGGAAATGTTAGTTGAAAAATACTGCAGAGGATAAAGATATTAGTAATGAGAAAAGGTACACTTTATGAAGAAGTTATAACTATCATAAACTTGTATGTATTAAACAACATAGAAGCTAAATACAAAGCAAGTATTATTAGAAATGGAAAAAATAAAATTTTAGTGTGAAATTTGAAGGTGGCTGTCTTAGAAGTAGACAGGTCATGTGGGCAAACATCAATTGACATACAGAGAAAATGAAAAATATAAAATTTGAATTACTAAATATATGTAGGACCTTACATTCCTTGAGTACTAAATAGACTATTTTTAGGAATATGGATCATCTACAAAAACTGATTATGTATTAGGTCATGGAGATAAACCTTAATGAATTTTACAAAGGAAAGCTTTTTAAGACCATAATCTATGATCACAACGAATAAAATTAGAATTAAAAGGAAAGAAGAAAAAACTTACTTAGAAATTTAGAAACCACCATTCGTAGATAATCTAGGATTAAAGAGGAAATCAAAAGGGAAATTACAAACTATCTAGAAAGCAATAAAAAGAGCATTTCATACCATCCCATGGGACACAGTAAAAGTCATTCTCACGGGAAATTTAAAGCCCTTATGACTGAAGAACAAATATGGAAAAATAAAGGAACTTAGTCTTCTTCTTAAGAAATTACAAAAAGAACAAACCATAACGAAAGAGCCTATGATTGTAAATGAATAAGGTTAAACGCCGAAATTAATATGATTAAAAAGAAGTAGAAAATAAAAACAAAAGCTATTCAATAAAATAAAACCTTAATGTGGTTGATTAAGGGAAAAGAGCAAAAGTAAAAAGATTAGAAATGAGAAAGGAGACCTAACCACAGCAGCAAAAGAGATAACTAGAGTCATATGAGAACATCACATGCAGCCCTAGGGCCTCAAGTCTGAAAATCTGTTGATTCCTTAGTGCCAAACATAAATGACCAAAACTGACCCAAGAAGAAGAGGAACACTTGAATAGACCAATTACCATGGAAAAAATTGGAAAAGTGATTGAGGATCTACCATTGAAAATGGCACTAGGACCAGACAGATTCAGTGAATATTATCCAACCTTTAAATAACAGATAATGGGTCGGATGTGGCTCAACTGGTTGGGCGTCCGTCTCCCATATGGAGGGACCCGGGTTCGATCCCCGGGACCTCCCGGTAAAAAAAAAAAATAAATAAAAAATAAATAAATAAATAAATAAATAACAGATAATTACAACATTATTTTAAGAATTCTAGGTCATAGAAAAAGATGGAGAGTTCCCCCAGTTAGTACTATGAAGTCACCATAGTTGTAATTGTTAAAAGCTGAAGACAATAGCACAAGAAAGAAAACTATGAAACATTCTCATTTATTTAAATTGATAAAAAATACTTTTTAAAAATTATCAAATTGAATCTAGCCAAGTACCCCGCCCCCCCCCCCAATTGCTACAACTAAACCTGTTCATTCCAAGAATGTGAGGTAGTTCAACAGCATGATCCACAACAACCACAAAATAAAGGGGAAAGGCCATATGGTCACATCAATAGATGCTGAAAGGCATTTGGTAAGATTTAGACCACTTCTAATTAAAAATCAGGAATAGAAGCTTATTACTTAACATAAAATAAAAACTATTTACAAAAGCCCAACAGCAAATATGATTGTAAAGACTGACATTTAAAACCATTTCAATTAAAATCTAGGGTTCCTCAGAAAGTTGAGATAGAATTACCATATGACTGTCATTCCAACTTCTTGGTATATACTCAAAATAATTTGAAAGCAGGGACTCAAACAGATATTTGTATACCAATGTTTGTAGCAGCATTATTCACAATAGCCCAAAGATGGAGGAAACCCAAGAGCCCATCAACAGAAGAATGGATAAACAAAATGTGTTATATATACTCATGGAATATTATTAGGCCATAAAAAGGAAAGAAGTTCAGATGCATGCTACAACATGGATGAAACTTGAAGATACCACGTTGAGTGAAATAGGCCAGACACCAAAAGACAAATGATGTATGATCTTGCTTATAGGAAATACCTAGAGACAAATAGTAGATTAAAGGTTACCAGGGGCTGGCTGGAGGGAGGAGCGGGAGTTATGGCTCAATGGGTATAGAAAAAGTTGGGGTAACGGATGTTGGAGGTGGTAGCACAATATTGTGAATGTAATGAACACCATTGAATTATACACTTGAAAGTGGTTAACGTAGGAAATTTTGAGCTATATATATACTACTACAATAAAATGTTAAATCTAGAATTAGATAGGGATGTGAGCAATCACCATTATTATTCATTATGATCTATTACTACTAGGTAGTAGTGAAGCAAGAAAACAAAATCACCTGTAGTAAAACAAGAGATACATTAACCTTTTTGATGATACTTGGCTATCCAGAAAACCTCAAAAAAATTGTTAAAAAAGACTATTATAATTAATAAGAGACATGGTAAGATGGCTGGATCCAAGACAAATACTAAAAAACTAATATGATATTCCCCCTAGCAATAAGCATCTAAAAAAGGAAATAAAGAAAATATCCATTTCACAACAATGACAAAATTATACAATTTTATCTAGGAATAAATACAAGAAACTTTCAGAACATACATGAAGAAAACTATAAAAATCTTAGTGCCCAGCAGTTTCATTCCTAGGTATATACCTAAGAGAAATGTGTACATATATGTTCACCAAAAGCCCTGTGCAAGAATGTTTCTAGCAGCACTAGTCATAATAGCTCAAGACTAGAAGTCATTCCAATGCCAATCCACAGGAGGAAGAGTGGAGAGGCGTGTGGGCAGCCACACAATGGAATACCATACAGCAACGAGAAGAAACACCTGTGACTATACACAACAGTATAGATGAAACCTGAGTGCTGAGCAAAAGAGAGAGGCAAAAGAGTACACACTGTACGATTCCATTGATATAAAACACAAAAACAGGCAAGACTAATCTAGGCTGTTGGAAGTCAGGATAGTGGTCCCTTGGTGGGGGCAATGACAAAAAGAGAGAAGTGCTGGCCATGTTCTGTCCCTCGACCTGGTCACTGAAGACCCAGGTCTGTTCACTTTGTGAAAATTCATTGAAATGTGCATTAGGATCTCTTCATATATATATATATTTAAAAAGAAGTCATATTGAAGAACCAGCTCTTAAGAAAAGTTCTTGAATGAGAACACTTAACATTATTAAAAAATGTCAATTACCCCCAAATATATATCGAAATTTAATATAAATTTTAATTAGAATGCCAACTTTTTTTTTTTAATTAGAAGCTCAATCACAGGAAGACTTGACCTCTCTCTCTCTCACTCCCAGTCTACGCAAGAGGAAGAGGCTCAAGGCTGGCTGCTCTGTCCCCCTCAGCTATCCACACGTCCTCCAACTCTGCTTTCCTGCGGGACAGAACATGCGGCCTGTCAGGTCAGAGCCTGGCCTTGGGCACCTACCCTGTGTGTCATTACCACCTAGTGGGGGCAGGACTTGAGAGGAATCGGCAGGTAACACAGGGCAGAGTCAGGCCTAGCAGGGTGGTCTCGTGAGAGAACCTGTTCACCCACAAACACCAAATGGATGAAAAGCGTGACTAATATCTTCCCCACGGGGATGGAAAGAATATTTACATCTCGCAGATTCACTTCTAGCTTGCCTTAAAAGTTTCTCAAGCAACTAAGCTTTGAGTTGCAGTTATCTTATTCAACCTTCAGGAGAAAGGAGAGATTCTCTTCTCGCTGTTTTCCAGTTGAAAAACCCGAAGCTTAGAAAGGTAACGTGACCTGCTCAAGGTTACATGCGAGCAACCAAGCAGCTGTGCCACGGCTCCACCCAGACCTTCTGACTCCACATCTCAGGCTTCCTCCCTGCTAATCTCTCTGATAAGACCAAGTGGCAGGACGAGTCACATGTTCCTGTGGATGAGATGGGGAAGGGTGGGAGTCACGGGTCCTGGCGCCAGACGCAGGGTCCTGCAGGAAGCCTCTCCATGAGTGCTGGCTGGAACCAGAGCCAGGCTAGAGCGGCCCAAAGGGGGGCTGAGGCTGCTCCCTGTGCAAACTCTTGGCTGCTATCTAGTCAGACACCCAGAGGTCAGGCGAGAGCATTTCCCCAGCTGAAATCTTGGCAGGAGGCAAGCATGTCGGCCAGCCCATCAGCCCTAAGCCTCAAGGCAGTCTCAGAATCTGGCTCCAGCATGGCACCCCCCCAGGAGGGCCTAGACTCTGCCTACCAAAAGGGCCTGTGAGCTGGGGGACGGCAGGCCAGGGCATACCAAGGCAGCAGGGCATCTTTTTCCTTGGAGGACAGAGAAGGCCCAGCAGGACCGGGCTGAGCCAGGAAGAAAGGTGTGGAGGGCACCTGCCAGTTCACTTGAGTATTCCTGATGAGGGGCATGGGTGAGCTTGCTCCTTCTGACAACTCAGCAAGGCCATGGCTCCTCAGAGAGGGTGGGTACCTGAACCCCTGGGGATGCAGGATGGAAAAGGTGAACTTTTAAGTGAACTGATGAAGAAATTACTCTGTGCCAGACACTGCGCTCAGTGGTTTACATGCACCATCTCACTGCATCCTCACAGCAACTCTTTAAGGAAGGTACTGTCACTATCCCCATGTTTTAGAGGAGGAAATTGCAGCTGAGAGGTTAAATCACTTGTTCAAGGTCATGCAGGTATTAGGTGGCAGAGCCGAGTTTCTGGGAGACTCCCAAGCTTGTGCTCATAATTACCAAGGCACTAGAGTCTCCGCCCATTGGCATTCCCTCCAGGGCTGGCCCTGCTTTCCTTAACACCTAGTGTCACCACCAAGGCTGGCCAAGGCAGCACAGTAGTCATGGCCTTGTGGTCCTTGTTGGAGAGGGTACTGCCCAGCAGACTGACATCTGGGGGCCAGCTTGGGGACTGGGAATCAGAAGGCTTGAGCTCATGAGGCTGTCCCACCCTGCACAGCTATTGTTCTGTCACCCAGAGAGTAAGAACCAATGAGGACAAAGTAAAGTACCTATAATTGAACTTGTACCTTCATATATGTTCCCAGTTCATCATAAACCCAAGTTTCTAACCCAATCACTCATTTGATGCAGGAATTCACTCTATTCTTTCCCCCTGCTTTGGGGGATGGGGAATGATTTCTTATCTTTCCTGTAATTTCTGCCCATTGCTCCTTCTTCTGTGGGAACAAGTCTAATTTGCTGTTCACATGACAAGGTCACAGAGGACTAAAGCTGGTGCCTTCTGGCTTGATGCCTTCTGGTTCTGTCTGGGCCCCAGAAAATACAAATTACTCAGAATAATTTAACAGAAGTGCTTTAGCATCCACTCTGGGGCCACCTGTTTATCAGAGAAAATGGCAGCTTGGCTGAATGACAGGAGTTGGAGTTCAGGATGAGGATGGCGAGGAAAAGCAGGCATTCCCACTAGGTGCTGATGACCCCTGCAGGGAAAAGCTGTGTACCAACCTTCAGAGCAGATTCAGTTTTGTCACACGACCTGCAGAATCATTAGCTGACAACAGTCTGAGAGTTGGCAAGGGGAGGGTAAGGCTAGGGAGAGTGGGGATAAAAAGCGTCTGGGCCAGAGGCAAGCTCTTCTTTACAAAGAGGGCTGTTAGGAAAATCCAGACTCGTACTGGACCACTTGGGGCTCCAGATTACAACCCTTCTTCACAGGACCCATCTCAGCAGAAAGGGAAAATATTTGCTGACTATTTTGTAAAAGTTAATTAACTGTTATTAAAACATGCCCTTGAGCTTAATGATATTCTTTATTTTACCATTTACATATTGCAAGCCTTCAAGAGATGGTAACTCCTTGAGCTGACTCTTCAATTTGATTTCATTTGTACAGCTTTAAGAACTTCTCTCTTCAAATATGCATGCAGATTCACAGTGAGCCATAAAGGTCATGGGCAGTTTTACTGGCAAAGTGTGCAGGAGCACTGAACTTGGGGTGAGAAGACTTGGGATCAAAGGCTGGACCCACTATTACTATCTAGATGACCCAATATAAATCATTTAATTCCTCTGACCCTCAGCTTCCTCATCTACAAAATGGGATAAGAATTCCCATCCACCCTTTCTTTATAAGGATATTGTGAAGATCAAGTGAGATAAGGGATATTGAAACAAAATGTTAGCTATTTCTTGGATTTGGAAGTAGAGCCTTGGACTGGATATTTGTGGCTTGGGACTACCGAGTATCCATTCTTTCAGCTTTTGCCAGTATCAGGTGTTTATAGTGTCACCCTTCCCCGACTCTTGGTCAATGTCATTTAGGTGGATTCTAAGTTAGCATACTGCATTCCCCAAGGCCATAATGTTTGGTTCAAGGATGGGAATTTGGGCAATCAGAATCAGTGAGAAGCAAAATTACTTTTTCTGGGATATCTGGGTAAGAAGCTCACACTCTCCACCAGGATTTGAAGCTGAGGCGATATACAGCCTGAGGCTGTGGCAGCCATCTTGTGGCCCCTGAAGGATGAGGCCATCTGAGAGTGAAGTTAACATGGAGGAAAGCAGGGCCCAAAGAGGAAAGACATCAAGGCCTGATGACATCTTTGGAGCCCTCTGATCAAGTCTTTTCAGTGATAGGTGCTTAAATAAAAAGTTTCTTTTTGTTTTAAGCCAGTGTGAGGCAGGATTTCTATTATTTGCAACCGAAAGGGTCTAATAACACAATCTGAAAGAAAGACAGGATGGCCAAGAATCAGTATCAGTTTCTGGCTAGGTTTTCCAAAAGGAAGCTCTGTTCTATGTGCTCTCCTTTCTGCTAGAGAGCCACCGGATAAATATGGCATCAGCACGGGGTTTAAGCTAAGGGCAGTCTATCTTCCTCACAAGGGGAACTGCTTAGGGGAAGATTAATAGTAGCCTCTCCTATTCAAATTGCTCGGGCCTCAAGTTCTTAAAAAATTCCTTTCTTGGGATGGAATGGTCTTCTAGATCTGTGGGTTTCAAGACTGGACTAAAGACTCTTGAGTATCTGAAAAGGTCCCCAACCTATGTCATATGGTTACTTCTAGCCTTTATTCCTGCCATATTGTATATAACTTATCAACCCAGCTAACTTGTCCTGCTTCTGTGCCTCTGATCAAGCTTTTTACCCCACCTACGACACCCTCCCTTCCTATGTCTTGGTACTAATTCCTCCTGGTGATTCAAGGGGTAGATCCTGTTGGTGGCCAGCACACCCCACCATGTTCCCTCTCTTCCTTGCTGGCCAAGCTCCATCTGTGTTCTGGTGTCCATGACTCCTCCTGTTTGGTCTAAGCTCACCATGTAACTCTACCTCCTCTAGTCAGTGACTGTTGAAGCAGAGACATTTGACCCAAATCTGTCCAATGAGACATGCTGGGAAATCTACCAGCTGAGTTTATGAGACAAGGAAGGGTTAGACTTTTAGTACCCTGGAATTTAGGTGTGTGAAGCCATGGTGCCTGGTGCTGCTGCAATGAGTTTCATGATGTGCTAAGACAGGCAGAATGAAAATTCTGGTGGCTTCATTGGGCAATCATGGGACCACACAATTTCCAGATTTCCTGATAAATGAGTTAGTAATTTCCTATGTTATAAAGTCATTTTGAGTTGGGTTTTCCATTACTTGCAGCCAACAGGCCCCTAATTGATATAGGCCAGTGCAAGCTCCTTTTCTCCTTGGAGATTTCCTTGATCATGCCAGTCCATAGAGATATTCTCCCTAATACTGCCTCCCCCCATTCAGTAGATTTTCTGTCTGTACCAGGAAAGCTTTCTCATACAGTGGTCATTTTTATTTGTCTAGGAGTGGGTTTCTGAAACACAGTGTGGAGATACTGAGGCTGCAATTTGGGCTCAGGAGAAAAGAGTGCTGTGTCTGATGGATAGTGGCTGCCATGAACCCGTGAGAAGGCATATCTGCTTTCACAGGTCCAAACCAACTCCTGGTTTGCCCCCAAAACTGTTCTTCTTGTGTTCTTCCAAATCTCAGTGAGCAATATCTCCATTTTACCAGTTACTCAGGCCAAGAACCTCGGCATCATCCTTGACTCGGTTCTCTCTTTCACACTCACATTCAATCTGCAAGGAAACCCTGTTGGCTATACCTTCAAAACATGTCCAGAAGCTACCATTCTACCCGCTCCCCAAATCGCCAGCACCCTGGTCCCGGCCACTAGCACCTCTCTCCTGGATAACTTCAACAATCCCCTACAGCTCTCCTGCTTCTACCCCTTGTCCCTAGACTGCTCTCTACAGTGAGATCAGTGCTTTCCAAAGGCTTCCAATGCCCTCAGAATAAATGCCCCCAAGTCCTGACCACAGCAAATGTGGCTCTCCGTGGCCTAGCCTCCTGCTTCCTCTCCTGACCTTACCTTTTCTCACTCCACCCCACTGCACTCCAGCCATATAGGTCTCTGTGCTGCTCCTGAAATACAGCAAATATGCTCCCACCTCTGGCCTCTGCAGTTACTACTCCTTCCTCTACCTGGAGCACTCCCCTCATTCCCACATTGAAGTTTCCTTCAAATGCTCAAATGTTACCTTAGAGAGACTGTTCCTGACCACCTCATAATATAGCAGCTCTCTTACTCTCCTTTATGCCCCTGACATATTATTTTTCCATCTGTTTGGTGTCTGGCTTCCCCTCTCTGAGAGCTGGAGCTCTGTCTTATGCATTGCTGCATGCCCCAGGCCAGGATGGCGCCAAGCCCAGAAAAGGCCCTGAGTAAAAACTCACTTGGGGAAAAGACCCTTCCCGTGTCTCCCATTGCTCTCAGCACAGGGCTCTGTCCTCGGCAGGGGCTCACCTAGTCTATTAGATGGGATGCTTAAAATAGGATAACATCAGCACTTTTATTTCATTTCTGGCAGAAGTGAAAGTTTCTTTGATATATATGGACTGAAAAGCAACATAGAAAGATGCAAATGACAGTTCAAGGTGGTGAAAGTTTTTTGAAGTTAATCTCTCTAAATGCTGTTATGACAGCTAGTACAATTAAAAGGCATAAATATGTTCTGTTAAAAATTGTTCCAAAGAACTGTGCATGTTTTTCTTTGTGATGTTTAAAGCAAAGGAGTTTGTGTTTCATATAAGGCACTGATAAGTGAGACTGGGTAGACAAAATGTCCCTGAGAACTCTTTGTACCTGAAAGAGACCTATAGACAGATTTCCGACCTTATGAACCACTTTCTGAGCACTTTAATCTTCATTGTGTGTGTGTGTGAAAATGCACATTCAATATAATTGCTTTGCCTCTACATTATAGTTATTTTGTAATTCCAAATACCATTAATATGGGAATTATTAATCAAGAGGTGATATGGGTTAGACAACTTTCTGCCTTAGAAAGCACTGAGTCCAACCCTTTATCTTGGACAGACTGCTTGCAAATATTCATTCATTCAGCCAGTATTTATCAAGCATCAACCACATTCCTGCCCAAGGAGGCCCTATCTCCTGAGGGAGACAAATGGGTGATTATTTTTACAGGATTTTGGGGAAGAAGAGGCAAGTTAGGGTTTGCCAATCCATCCTAAATCCAACTATTTATTAAGCATCTATTATGTACAAGGTCCTCTACTAGGCCCTGCAATGAAGTCAGAGACACAGGGCTGTCTACAAGAAATTTATAATCCAGTATATGAGATAAGATCTGGAGAAAACTAACTTTAATAAAAGGCAGTAAAATGTCAGATATGCCACAAGAGAAAAGAAAAACCACCAATATTCTTAAGGGGCTCACAGGAGGAGGAAGCACAGCTAACTGGAGACATCAGGTGCAGCTTTGGGAAAACCATGAGGCTTTGCGGCCCAGAAGGAGAGGTGGGTGTGACAGGCAGAGATGTGGAAGATGTGGGTGGGGGTTATTCCAGGTCAAGGAAAGTGTGCACCCCAGGGAGACAGCAGAGTGCAGGGCGCAGTCTGGAGCAGCAGGTGGTCCTGTTCTGCTGGAAGGCCAGCCCCAGCTCTGGTGCTCTGCAGAGGGGCCGCACGAACTTCTGGATGGTGGCAGTGGCTGAGGGGGCTGAGCTGAGCAAAGATTGCTCCAGCAGGCATGTGGACAATGGAGTAGAGTAGGGAGAGGAGAGGAATAATGGCCAATTAAAGAGGCTGTTGCACTGGGGGAGGGCCATCTAGGAAGCTTAATTTAGCAGAGCAGGCATTTTATTTTATTTTTTTAAAGATTTATTTGTTTATTTACTCTGCCCCCCCACCCCTGCCCATTGTTTTGCACTCGCTGTGTGCTCTGTGTCCACTCGCTGTGTGTTCTTCTGTGTCTGCTTGTCTTCTCTTTAGGCGTCACCAGGAACCGATCCTGGGACCCTCTGGAGTGGGAGAGAGGCGCTCAATCTCTTGCGCCACCTTAGCTCCCTGGTCTGCTGCATCTTTTATTGTCTCTCTCTGTGTCTCTTTTTGTTGCATCATGTTGCTGTGCCAGCTCTCCGTGTGGACCAGCACTTCGCATGGGCCAGCTTACCGCGCAGGCCAGCTTGCCTTCACCGGGAGGCCCCAGGAATTGAACCTTGGACTTCCTATATGGTAGACAGGAGCCCAATCGCTTGAGCCACATCTGCTTCCCAGCATTTTATTATTAATACCCTGTATTGATGTTATATATTCTTTTACATGCACAAACTATTATATAATAAAAAGGCCTATTTGATTTATTCATGTAGTCAACACATACAAATTAATCATTTGCTCTTTAAAAAATCTTTTTGAAGAGGGTGATGTCCAGAGTAGAGAGACGAGAGGCCTGCACTAGGGGATGGGGTTACAGGAAAGGAACAGAGAGTGTTGGGGGTTGGGGCACATGATAGAGAAGAAGCAAGCCTAGAGAATTCAAGGTCCAGAGCAGGACGCTGGAGGGATACTGGGATCCTGAGCTTTTCCTTAAGAAAAATCTTGGGCAGAGGAAAAGCACCTTTCATTTATGGATACATTGGCTCCTGCTGGGAAGTTTCCTTGAGCTGCCTTTAGCTCTGAGACACTGAACTTGCTCCTGCAGCATCCAGAAGCACCCTCCAGTCATGAGCAATGGCAGGGCCCAGTGGTGCCTACAGCAGGAGCCTTGTTTCTGTGTAAAGGGCTCTGATGTCCCAGATGGTGACCTGGGTGCATTACCATGTGCGCAGACCCTCTAGAGAGGACGTGTTCTCACTGACATCCTTTGGGATTACAGCTGGCAGGGGCTTTTCATAACATGACCTTTGAACAAAGCTTAACAACTGTTTCAGGAGGACCTGAGACTGCTAAGACCCAAGCAGCTGAATAGAAGGGGTGTTTGGGCATCTCTGAGTAGCACACTGTGGGAGTCAGGCATGTCTACCATCAGTCAGACATGTTTATAACTAGGGCAGTGACTGGCACGTAGAAATATCTACTATTTGCTAAATGAGTGGATGAACCCCATGAACAAGCAGATTGACCGCTAAGTCTCAGTTTCCTCCCTGGATGCTTCTGATACACACAAAACACTCAGCTAATGCCTGGTCATCACAAGTACCTCGTGCATGGTAGCTGCACAAGAGTGAGCAGGTTGAATTGGACTTTGAGAAGTCAGAGCAGAAAGCAACTGACCACTCATCTTGCCAGCCCCACCATTTTGCAGATGGGAAACGCAAAACCCTGGTCATCTTCAAGGAGCCTCCCAACTCCAGCCTCTGGACTTGGTACTGTGAGTGTCTCAACTCCTATGTTTTTTGTTCTTAGCAGGTCATGTTTTGACAGAAAAAGTATACCCTATCAGTTCCCAAATCTTACTGATTCCTTAGAGGTCAGCTCAAATGCCTCCTCCTATAGGAAATTTCCCATGGGCCTCCAGCACTCAAAACTCACTCTGTTTATTCAAGCATCCTAGCCGGCCGCCTGGCCCAAGAACTTTCTGCCTTTGTATTAGAGGGGCTGGTGCACATGACTACAAAAATTTTACCTTCTTAGTTACACCCATCAGTTCCTTCTGGGTCAGGAATACCACGGACTTCTTTCATACTACCAGAACACCTAGGGCAATGCTCACTACATTCCTGAGTTAATGAATGAGCCAGGGAGCAAGGCTTTCCGGCCAGCCCTAGGGCACGCCACTCTTTAGCTATCCAGGGCCATGAACTCTTCTACAAAAGACCTGAGCATCACTGCAGCCAAGCTGACTCAAAATGGAACATCAAAGCTGTGATTCTAAGATAAATCCATACAAACTGAATTTAGCAGCTGCACAGAGAAGAAGCATCCACCCTATTTCTACAAATAGATAAATGACCCTGATTATCGGTTTAGGAGCAACAGCCTGCCGGAGGCCACATTTCCCTGGACCAACAGTAGTAGATGAAGCATCTTTGCAAACAAACCAATAGGGTTTCCTCATCTATAAAAATGTTTAAATTGTTGTTCTAGGGCTGCTTCTTGGCTCAGTTGTCCTCTGACTTTAGGGTAGAGTTATCCTAAATGCACTATTTAATTCAATGGAAAATATTTTAGTAAAACATTTTTTAAAAATTAGTGCCAGAGAAAACTAGTGTTGAGGGGCCATCAGTGCAGCCTACCCCCTGGTTGTCCCCAATCTGGCTTATTCTCAGAGCTCTCCAGGCATGAGAGGGGGATTCGGCTGGGGAGCAGGACATGGGCAGAGAAGGCTCTCCAGGTGACCTGGCGCTGCCTTCTTCCTTTAGAAAGAGAAGAAGCAGTGGCAGCTCAGCCTTGAGAGTTCCGTCATCCTTCTGACAGCTCTGCTATCTGCAGGGCCTGGTTATGGGGCCAGCTTACCTACCCACCCACTGCCCTCCTTGGTTCTGGCCTTCTGCAGGGAACAGGGTGATCAGAAAAGGCCTCTGTGGCTGGGACCTGAGTGACCAAAGGTAGCCAGAAAGGCCCGGGGAGGACTAGTCTCACAGGTGTCCAAGGACCCTGGAGAATCACAATCACAGACCAACAAGACAGTGGAAGCCCCCAGGCCTGAAGCTGGCCGGCCCCACCAAGGCTTGTTCTCCACAGGGAACAAGCTGTGACAGATTCAATTTCTTAGTCTTGTTAAGCAGAGTCAGAAATGTAACTCCTAATCAGAGATTCTCATCAGCCTGAGGTAACCAGGGTTACTGCCCTGGCTGGATGTAATTTCAGCCCACAATGAGGATGCTCAGCATTCTCGTGAGCCTGCAAGGCCTGGTGATGCAGAGGATCCCGGCTAGATGTTTTTGAAATGCTGAAGGTTGGGCCCTCCTGGACCTAGTCTAAGACATGGTTTAGACACGAGGGAACTGAGGCCCAGGCATGCTGTGCCTTAACTAAAGTTAAGTTAGCGCATTAGAGAATTAGTGTAGACAGTCTTCTCGATAGTGTTTCTCAGGCCTCCTTCTCCTTTCTGTATGTGCATTTGGGTAGCATGGAAGCTCCTCAAGCACGAGGGCCCTTCCCTTTCTCTCCAGCACAGCTCAGAGACAGCAGCTCTGCCCTCACTGCGTACTGGCTATGTGCCCACAGGGAGAACACCACCTTAGGCAACTCTGCCTTGGGCTCCTCAGCTATAAAATGGGGATATTGGATGATTAGTGAAAATAAGGAAATAAATGTGAAAATAAAATGACTTATTATAGGTCAAATGCTTAGAACTGTGCCTGGCACTTGTTAAGTACTGAATAAATACTAACTTTTCTTCATCTTCCTCCTCCTCTTCTTCTTATTACTACCACCTCTGTGGTCACTACTATTACCTTTAGCATTATGAGGCGTAAATAAGACAAGCCAGGTGAAGGGCCAGCAGGTAGGAAGAGCTCGGGATGCGTCTGGCATTAGGGTTTCTGCTGGGCCCAGAGGCTGTCCTGGGCTGGCAGGGATTGGGCCGCGTGACCTCCACCACCCTCCTAACCCGGTTTCCAGGTGCAGTGCAGGAAGCTCCCACGCCTGGGGCTCTTCACCTTCCAGGCGTGGCCTCCACTGAGGCTCAGCCCGGGGCCTCTGCCTGTGGACAGCCCGACCTCTGTACGAGCTCAGCTCCCACCTGCATACTGTAGTAGGCGGTGCCCCGTGAGTGCTCGCTCTCTCTCTCTCTCTCTCTCTCTCTCTCTCTCACACACACACACACACACACACACACACACACACACACACTCAGTCAGTCAGTCAATATGCCTTCTCAGCTGCCTTGGCAAGAAGAGATCTGGGGCTGCAGGGCAAGGGGAGGAGCAGGGTCCAGTTTAGCTTTTCTCAAACTTTCATTACTCAAGGACCATCCTTGTGATTTTTACCATAGCGTGTACCACCATATTTGTTCAATTTAATTCTACATACTGGAAAAAATAAACATTATTTAAAAAGGGAAATTCTAAATCACTGTCTTTAATGGAAAACCAGTGGCATATTCCTTTCATAGGAGATAACCATAAAAGCAAACACAATGGAAACCGAACTGTATAATAAAAGCATATAATAAAATTCTAGCAAAGGCTCATTAAAAAGGAAGATGAGCAAGGGTTTTAAAAACATCCTCTGTGACTTGCTCAGAAGGCCTGAAAAAGCTCTGAACAGGAATGTACTTCCCGATGCCACCTAGCAATGCCGCGGTGAGCCATGCACAGTCAACTCCTGCACCATCAGTGCTGCAGCCCAGGCTACGGAAGGGCTTGGGACAGGCCACTTCACCCCAACCTTGGATGCTCATTCGTGCTGCTATTCCCTGGATGATGGGAATCACAATACTGGCTCCAGGCACTACCACTCATCCAAAGTGCTTTCACCTGGATGGGAAAGGTTCTACAAGCACAGAGTCAGAGTACTGCAAGGTCCCTAGAAGTTTCTGACAGGGCCTTCCTTGAGCTTAGCAGCTCAAATGCTATTCTCAAGGTCTGCCCCTGCTCCACAAAGCAGTGAGCAGAGGCTGGGCCACCAGGTACACAGAGGCCCAGGGGATCCAGAGCCCTAGAGAGAGCTGGATGAGGCGGAGGCCGCCTTCTGGAAGGCACACTATTGCCCTGGAGGCCCTTCTTAACTTCTACCTCCCTTCTCCCTTTGCACAGGGTTGGGCTTCCTGAGCTGAGACAAATCAAACCATGGTCCACAGAAAGAGTCCTATTACAGTTTTCTAAGCGTACTTCCTAAACCTGGGCTCTGACATAGCTTTGCATTGAGAGAACACCTCAATCTGCTTCATAGCTCACAACCTTCTCCCTCATCACGCTCAGCTCCCAGCCATGAGCCTGGAGAAGGAGGGGAATCACACAATCTAGAACAACCACATACAATACAACCCCAATTAAACCAAAATCAAGCCACGGAGCTCCTCTCAGGATCCTGCGTTGGCATTCCATGGGGGAACTGGCAAAGGGTAGACAAACAGGAAAAAGCAGATCCTGATATGAGATTCAGAGAAAAGTTCAAGACAACAGAAAAAATGACATCAAACTGACATGCACACATGTGTACAGATATGGGACCCACTACTCAATAACAGCTTTAAACAGGGCTGGAGTGACAGGACAAAAAACAAGTCATTCGAGGGAAGTGAATGAAAAACGATACCATCCTGGGGAGTGAAGTTACTGGTGTTCACACCGACACCCCCCCCCCCCGCCAGATACCTGCAGGCGAGGTACAAGAGGGGCTGCCCCGTTGATGGTTGGTTAAACTGAATTTGGATGTGGAGGGCAGCAGACAGAATGGTGACACAAGAGAAAGCAGGGCCGGGCTGCCTCTCTCCACTCCCTAACCCTGTACAGATGAAGCTGAAATCAATGAGAGGGCACCTCCTTGGTGGTTGCTGAGGTGGCTTCCAGATGTGTTTGAGGAAGAGTTCCCATGTCTTTTTTTTTTTTTTTTTTGATACTGAATTGCACACTCTTGCATTTAATATTTGTAGGATGGAAATTACATCAGGGGCTGGCTGTGCCCCACCCTGAATCCAGGGTGTGTAATGTGAAGATTCCTGCTGTTTCTTCACTTTCTAGATCACCTATCCATCCATCTTCTGCAACCTCAGAGGACAATTTCCTGTTGTTCTTCTGATTCAGAAGCTTGACCTATAAGCATCTTTCTGGAGATAGGACTCCTTTATTGAATGGCTCAAGGACAATTACTGAAGCCCTTCAAAGGCACTTCTACAGCCTCTGCCAAGTCATCTACCCTAAAGGATGCTGTATGCTAGCTATTACCATCTTTTAATGAATAAATGGCAACCCTATTTATCTACCTGGGGAAAGACCTGTGGCTGAAGGTTCCAGTGATAATTACCAATTATACTTACAAGGAGCCAGCACCTGGATTATTCGCAGTGGTTGCCACATTTGCCAACCTGCTCTAAATACAGAAATTTTTAACTTATTTCCCAGAATAATAAACATTCAGCAATTATCTCTAGAACTTGTCACTGAAACGAGATTCTTCATTAAAACCTAAAGAATGTGATGTCTCAGCACCTTTGGGTACAGGCTCCAAAAGGGAACAGGTATGCTTATCTGGTGGTGCCTTGCCTGTGGGCTGAACAGCTGGGGGCACAACCTGTCTAGTGAGTCCCTGGTCCTCTGTCCCTGGAGGGCTTTCCCCAGCTGCAGGAGGCCTACGCTGGGGAGGAGGAAAAGTGACCTGGCTGCTTTTTAGTAAAGCATCTAATTACCAAACGGAGTTCTATTGAAACACAGCCCCCTTTTCTTTTTTGAGACAACCTACTCAGTGCTTCTGATTGAGATCAAGGCAATTTCCCACGGTTTCCTTGAATTACTCCCCCACCAAAACTGGCAGTGCATTTTAAAGAGCTGGCCTTCACTTTGGCACAGTGCTGGCCGATGGACTGAGTATTCCTAACTACAGCTCAAAGCAGGGAAGGTCTCAGACAGCATGCTTGAGTTGGGCCAGTGCAAAAATTCAAAGGAACCCAAGATTTGAGTCTGTGATACCATGGTAAAGTATATTTTCCATTGTCTCTGTCTCTGATGGCCAAGAGAGAAACAAAAGGAAAGTTCTTCCAAGAGATCCACAGAGATGTCTACAGGGCATGTAAAGTGATATACAATCATGTTTGTTGATATGGGAAAATGTTCAGAGTGTAAAGAGGGGTAATAAAATTATGTATTCTATTTGATACTAAGTTTTGTTTAAAAATGCATATGTGCGACATTGAAAGAAATCTGGAAATACATAACACCAAAATGTTAGGTGGGATTTCCTCTAGGTTGTGGGAATACAGATTCTATTTGTTTACTTCCATTTTAAAGTCTATATTTTCTAATTGATCTATACTAAACAAGCATTAATTGTATAACAAAAATGCTATTAAATATAAATGGGGGGGGGGCATGCTATGGCAATGTGTCTGAGCCTACTGCTGTTTGTCTTATACCCCCTAGTGTGAATGGACTACGAGTGGAAGCAGAGTTGGGGGGAAACAATTGCTCTCCTGAGCCTGTTTTCCAAAAGAAGTGCCTTTTTCATGGATCTTTATAGATAGGTTGATATTACTAAGACTAACCAAAAAAAGCCAATAGGATGGGAAAGCAAGACTCTGTGACTGGTATAAAAGGTGGTCAGCCTGTGGCACCATTTTCATGTGCTTGCTCCTCACCCCTACATGGTCTCCACCGTGAGATGCTAGAAGAGCCTGGCTGTGCTGACTACATGCCTGGGCAAGGCTGGACTGCACCTAAGGATATCTGTGTCTCTGAAGGCTGGCATAGATCCGCGGAAGCCTGACCTTTTAGTCCCACCATTTGAAAATCTCATCTCGTGACCAGATAACAGGAGGATCCAACAGGTCTGCTGGAAAATGTGGTCCCACCAAAGGGTGTATGAGTGTGTCTGTTATGGGAATCCACAATGGAGACCCTCTGTCACATGAGCCTTAGCCCACAGATCTTCTGTCACTCTTGCTTCTTCAGCATACAGTGAAACGTATGAAATAATGCTTCTGCCAAATCTTGGCGAAAGATGGGGAAAGAAGGTTTATTGTGACCACTTATGGATTAGACTGTACAATTAGTACACCAGGTACCTAGATACTGAACTTGGCTTTTTTTAATCCATTGCCAGCTGGCCTTGCAATATGCAGCTGCTAAATAAACAAAATAGGATTACTTTTTAATTTAGATGACTTTGTGCTCCACTATGTGTCCTTTTTTTCTGGAGCCAGAGTGTTTGTTATTTCTTTGCAATTGCAGAAGTTATGAAATGATTCATGGTTTTGTTGGAGCTGAAGTCAACCAAAACCATTCATAATTGTGAACAATCTCTGTTATTGTTAGAGGGAAAACGCCAAGGCATCTGTGCTTCCCAAAAACACATGGGGGGAGAATACCAGTGTGTAAATGGAACGGCTGTGTTTTTCCCCCTAGAGTTAAATTTAAACAGACCGATTTCCAGGGAGATTGCTGAGTTCCTCTGGTTGGAACAGTGGGATGGCCACCAGAATGAGTGATTTCTTCCCTCTCCTTCCTCTCTCAGATGCAGGGCATCCACGTGGTATCACTCTGCACCCTGGTTTCATGAAGGTGGGACTACATCTGTCTTATTCACCAGTGTAGCCAAAATGTGTAGTTCTATGCCTGGCACTTAGTAGACGCTTACTAAATATCTGGCGAATGAGTGCATAAACCCTGTTAATGTCATTACTCTTTAATCTCTTTGATGCTACATATTCTTTGCACCATATTTATTTGCATTGGGTGACAAAACCTACAACAATAAAAGCCAACCTAAAAACAAAAGAGAGAGACGAATAATAAAATAATGATGATGATGATGATAGTAACAGCAAATATTTATTGAGTGCTAAGTATGTGCCAGGCAATGAGTTAATAAGCACTTTATGTACACTACTGCATGAGCCTTACAACAACTTGATGACTTAGGTACAATACTACAGATGAGGTAACTGGGGCACAGACCAATCAATTAAGCAAACTTATCCAAGATCATCCAGAAGCACGTGGAGGACCCAAACACAGACATCCACATGCACAAACCTACACATTCCAACAATGCTGCCATTGGTCAAAGCACTTCTGATGGTCCGTTTCAGAAATGCCTTTAGAATCTGAAAATATTTATGGTGGTAAAACTTTCATCCTCTATTGGTGAATTTGATCTTGTGAAGCAAATCAAAAGTCATTCAAAGCCATACATTATTTGATGATTACAGAGAATCACTGAGTTTGGGAACAAAGCTGCTGCTGTGGACTAAAAAGCAATGAGAGCAATTTCTTCTGGTGAGTCATGGCCTGGCTTGGAAAGGTCACCCCAGGAGAAGTAACTTGGGAGTCAGGAGGCTTGCCTGCCGGGTGGCCAAGGACTATACTTTAGCACTCTGACATTGGCCAATATAACGCAGATGAGCTGACCTGGACCAGTGTGGTTCAGACCTTGTTGGAAGTCATACCTGGGAATCCTTAAGGTCCCCAAGACTGGGAAACAATGTTTTCACGGTGGTTACGGTGTTGGGCAAATGCAGAGGAGCTCACCAGAAGGGCATTCCCACTCCCCGCTCCTCTCTTCCAATCTACCTCTGATGGCTAATCCCATCGATTCAAACTGATATTTCTCTCTGTGTGTACACACGTGTGTGTTGTGGGGGTGTGAAGGGATAGAAAACATGCAATTTAGCTCAGACTCTCCTTTCTCCAACACTTCCTACTTTGCAAGTCACGCCTAAGGTTCAATTCTGCTACAGCCAGAATTGCCCATACCACTCATTTCTTCTCCCTACAATGGACTGATGTGGATTTTCCAACAAAGGCCAACCAGCTTCAGGAAAGATCTGGGAAGCTAATGAAGGGAGAACATTGTTTCCTCTCTACTGAAGAAGTGGGATCAAGAATGACTCTGGAATTGAAAGGGAGACCTAGGCTGAAAAAGACCTTGCCTGAAGAATGATGCCATGGGGAAGATGGATGGAATTATCCTGCCTGCAGTTGCAGACTCTCTCCATTCCCTGTGATGGCCGTTGTCCATCATCATCTCCCCACCAGTTGTCCTGGGTGAGTCCAATGAGCTGTAGAGTAGGAGTTGCTGCTCCACCAAGGTTCCGGGCCCAGCTGGCACATGAACAGCCCAAAGACTCAAGTCTCTGGACATACACCTACCAACTCCAGCACCAAGTACTGGTAATCTACTATAGACATATTGTGATTCAAGCAATGGAAGAAATTACAACATTGATGTGGAACCAGTGGCCATTGGAGGCTCTGGGGACAGGGAGAGGGAAAAGCAGTTGTAATACCAGGGCTTTTTCAGGACTTGGGAATTGTCCTGAGTGACATTGCAATGACAGATATAGGCCATTTTATATCACTATATAACATGCAGAACTGTGTGGGAAAGAGTGTGGTCTACAGTGTGAACTATGGTCCATGCTTTATAGCAAAGTCCCAGGATGTCTTTATCAATTGCAATTAATGCGCCACACTAATGAAGGATGTTTATGTGGGAGGGTGTGGGAGGTGTGGGAGGTGGGGCATATGGGAATCCCTATATTTTTTTGTGTAACATTTATGTAATCTAAGTATCGTTTTAAAAAAAAAATTAAAGGGAAGCGGCTGTGGCTCAATCAATAGGGCTCCCGTTTACCATATGGGAGGCCCCGGGTTCGGTTCCCGGGGCCTCCTGGTGAAGGCAAGCCCGCCCGCACGGCGTGGTTAGCTGACCCAGCGAGCACAAGCAGCAAGGGGGGGATAAATGAATAAATAAATAAAATCTTTAAAAAAAAAAAAAAAAGAAATTAAAAAAAAAAAAAGAATGATGCCTAGTTCCCCTGGCCTCCAGATGCTTTGGCTAGTATGTCAAAATGGGCTAAGCCTCTGAGTTGCCATAGACAGGGGAGCCTTGATCCCTTTTGTGACTATTTCAAATGATAAAGATACCCAAGTAATGTATATAAAATGCCCATATTTTACCAACTCCCTTTACTCCATTTCCCTTCCTATTTCTCCCATAACCATGAAATCGACATAGGTCAAATAAATAAAATGAGTATGTTATCTCTTGCCAGAATCAGAGTACACTTATCTTAATCCAACAGGCAAGTGGCTAGCTAATACGCTGAGTTACTCTTTCTCAACCCCAGTAAAGAGCTGGGTAATATGGGCAGGGGCTGCAGCCCACACAGCAGCACAGCCATGAAGGTTGTCTACCGAGGCCTGAAGAGGCCAAAGCACACTACACACCCCCATCAAAGTCTCATGGAAAATGGAAGGTTCTCCCTTAGCAAGCATTTCACTGTGAGTGCAGCCTTTGGGGCCATGTGTCCTCAAGGAATGCTGAGAAGAACAGATCAGGCAGACCCCAGGAGCCAAGGGGAAATGGTGAATGGGCAAAGGATGCTGCGGTGAAAGTCACACACCTGGATTGCCTCTCGTGTCCAGCTGGTCTTCAGCTCCTCTAGCCCTGCCTATATTCTGTAGACACTGCGGGCATCAGCTTCCTCATCTGTACATGAATGGGCTGGGCTAGCTGCTATTTCTGAATTTCTATCTCCCTCAGATGCTAAATTCGTATCAAGTTCCTGGATGATATAAATGGGCTGAGCCTTTTATTAATATAGTAAAGTTAGCCGTAAACAGGGGGAAATCCTGGAATCTCTTTGGGGGAGCCAAATGCTAGAAGAAATAACTTGTCTCAATCATAAGTCCTCAAAAGGGCATGAACTTTACACCCTTTCCTCCCCATCCAGCTGCACACTGAGAGCTGTGAGTTGTGGCTAAGCATCTCTGCCTGGTTAGAGAATGGATGTCGTTTGTGGAATTCAAGTGCACTGGCACAGTATTTACAGTCCTTGAAGAGGTGGGGGTAAGAGAGACACTGATTACATTTCCAGGGGAAACTGGTGGCTGAAAACTAAATAGCCAGGTGCAGTACAGCTGCAGATGGCCATGGCTATCCACCCCAAGTAATTTGGGTTCTCTGACCAGATAGAAAGCCAGGAAGAGAGAGGTAGAAGGGTCTCTTTACCTCTTCGCACTAGAATATGCTCTCTTGGACAACCTCCAAGTTGGAAAGGACCCTCTGAATGCCCAGTCTGATTGCTGGAATGGGGGGTGGGGTGGGAGTCGCTGATCCTATTTTGAGTTACCTTCCCTCAAGAATCAATTTAACAATGTAAAGAACCTATACACAGAAAACTACAAAACATTGCTGAAAGAAACTTAAAAAGAACTAAATAAATGGAAGAACATTCTGTATTCATTGATTGAGACTAATTATTGTTAAGATGTCAATTCTACCCAAAAAGATTTACAGAATCAATGCAATCACAATAAAAATTCCAATAGCTTCTTTGCAGAACTGGAAAAGTGAATTATCAAATTCATATGGAAGAGTAAGGGGCCTCGAATAATCAAAACTATGCTGAAAAAGAAGAACAGGACTCACACTTTCAGATTTTAAAGTTTATTACAAAGTATAACAATCAAAACAGCATGATACTGGCAAAAGGACAGACATATAGGCCAATGGGATAGAATTGAGAGTTAAGAAATATTCCATCACATCTATGGCCAACTGATTTTTAACAAAGGCACCAAGTCCAGTAAATGGAAAACGAAGAGTCTCTTTAACAAATGGTGCTGGGAAAACTGGTTATCCAGTTTTGCATTCATGTAAAAGAATGAAGGTGGACTCCTACCTCACACAACAATTAACTTAAAATGGAGAACCAGAACTGTAAAACTACTGGAAATAAAATAGGGAAACATCTTCAGGACCTTGTTTTAGGCAATGGCTTCTTAGGCTTTACATCAAAAGCATGAACAACAAAAGAAAAAAATAGATAAACTGGACTCCAAAATTAAATACTGTTGTGCAACAAAGGACATTATCAAGACAGTGAAAAGAACCTACAGAATGGAAGAAGATATTTTGAAACCATACATCCTGATATGGGTATAATATCCAGAATATACAGAGAAACCCCACAACTCAATGACAAAAAGACGAACACCCTCATTAAAAAAAAATGGGCGACAGACATTTCTTCAAAGAAGATATACAAATGGCCAAAAAGTACATGAAAAGATGCTCAACATCATTAGCCACTAAGGAAATGCAAATCAAAACCATAATGAGATACCATTTTACACACACCAGAATGGCTATTATTTAAAAACCAGAAAATAACAAGTGTTGGTAAGGTTGTAGAGAAGTAGGAACTGCACAAAACAGTGCAGCTGCTGTTTAAGACAGTTTTGTGGCTCCTCAGAAAGTTTAGTATGGAATTACCATATGACCCAGCAATCCCACTTCTAGGTATATACTCTAAAGAACTGAAAGCAGGGACTTGAACATATATATATATATATTTTTTTTTTTAAGATTTTATTTATTTATTTATTTATCCCCCCCTTGCTGCCTGTGCTCGCCGGGTCAGCCAACCACGCCGTGCCGGGCCCGCCCTCACCAGAAGGCCCCGGGAACCGAACCCGGGGCCTCCCATGTGGTAAACGGGAGTCCCACTGATTAAGCCACAGCCGCTTCCCTTGAACAGATATTTTACACCAACGTTCATAGTGGTATTATTCACAATTGCCAAAGGTAGAAGTAACCCAGTGTCCATCAGTGGAACAATGGATAAACAACATGTGGTATATGCATAAAATGGAATATTATTCACCCTAAAAAGGAATGAAGTTCTGATTCTACTATGTGGATGAGCCCTGAAGACATCAGGTTGAGTGAAATAAGCCAGATACCAAAGGACATATATTGTATGATCTCTCTTAGATGGAATGGAATAATTAGTGTATATAAGTTCATACAGTCAGAAATTAGAATAGAGTTTACCTGGGACAGGGGTACGGGTGAGAATGGGGAGTTAATGCTTAATTAGCAGAGTTTCTGTTTGGGGTGATGACGTTTTGGTAATGGATGGTGGCGAGGTAGCACAACACTGTGAATGTAATTTACACCACTGAATTGTATACTTGAAATTAAAACAGGAAAAAACAGGAAATTTTAGGTTGTATGTATATTACCAGAATAAAAATAATTAAAAAAAACGAACTTTATAACACAAAGAGTGAACCCTGGTATAAATTATGGACTATAGTTAATAATATAATAATATTGTTCCATCAATTGCAACAAAGAGACCACACTAATGCAAAGTGTTAAATAATAGGGAAAACTGTGTACGTGTGTGTGTGTGGGGGGGAGGGTGTATTGGAACTCTGTACTTTCTACATGATTTATCTGTAAACCTACAACTGCTCTAATCTAAAAAAAGAAAAAAAACAGAGCAAAAAAAAAAGAACTCCTATCCCTTCTAGAGATGAGAAGTGAATGATCCAGGCATGGGGCAGACGGGGGGGGGATGGAAGCTGCAAAACTGAGAAGATGAGTCAGCTTTGAAATAGTTCACAGGCTCAGCCAAGCTTTTGCCAGTGGTGAGCTCTCCTTAAACTGACTACTAGAACCTCACGGGAGAGTCTGAGGAACCACAGGCCTGGCTGAAGCACAGCTAACTCCTCCTTCCAGTTGTACTTCCTGAATGGCACTGTTTGGCTGCAGGCTTCGGGCATTTTTGCCAGCCCTCTCCCCAGAGATGGCTCCAATGGCACCCCCCAGGAGTATTCCTAGCCTAAGAACATTCTGAGCCAGAGGGTCAAGGCCATGAGCCTGGCTGGTCACAGCTGTTTTTCCTCAGGCTTTTGCACTCCCTAGACTGGCTGCTGCTGGAGGGGCCACTCACAGTCCATTAAAATACCTAATTTGGTGTAAACTCAGGCTTATTTAGGGGTAGGAAAGCACACCGTGTGGGTGTGGGTGTTTGGATGAACACACTCCTGTGGAATGGAACAGAATCGACCTTTCAGCTTAGGAGCCCCAGGCAGGGCTTGGGTTACTGAAGGCAAAGAGAGAACGAGGCAAATCAATATCATGCTTCCCAGCAGAGCTGGGTCAGCACAGCATCTGGACTGCTTATTTTGGTCCAGTGCCTCGGTTATGTTTCCTCAAGAGAGGGAAAGTCAACATCGGCAGGCCAAGGGTTCGCATGCTGTCCTGTGGTGCCAATCACAGAAGAGGGACTGTGGGGCCTCGGGTGGGCAAAAGGCTCAGGGGGCCAAGGGACTCTCAGATACTCCCTTGACAGCTGGGGGCATTTTCCCTCCCAAAGGACAGTTCCACAGGTAGTGTCTTCTCTGTGAAACTCCAAAGGAAAGTAGTTCTCGCGCTGACAGCTCTATGGCTGGGGCAAATCTGGGCCTATGTGTAGGAACCAGGAATAGAAAACCACAAGGCTTGGAACCTCACAGACTGAAATGTTCAGATGACACTGTCACCTTCCAGGAAATCACCTCACGCTCTATTTCCAAGTTCCACACTGTGACTTGCATCCTCTTGGGTACTGGCTTCTCATTAATGCAGAGACAATAGGGCAGAGGAAGCAAAAAGCCTTGTCCTGCAGAAAGCAGCTCAGTTTTAATCTGTACCTGTTCTGCTCAAATCTGACTCTGAGAAACAAGTGATGCTCTCCATAGAGAGAAGATTGTCCATTCATCTTTTCAATCATTCATTCGACCAGTCTTTACTAAGCATCTACTCTGTGCCAGTCCCTGTTCTAGTCACTGGGGTACAGCAGTGGACAGAAAGTTCCTGCCTAAATAGAGCTCTCTTTCTAGTGATAATAATATAAATAAGCAAGTGCTCAATAAGTATTGGCTTTGCCCTGGACACTATTCTAAATGCTAAACATGGATCTCATGTAATCCTCCAAACGACCTCAGGCAGGTACTATGAGCATAACATTTTATAGATGCGGGAGCTGAGATACAGCTAGACTGAGTAACTTTGCCTGGTGATGCCAGGATTCAGACCAGGCAGCCTGACCACAGAGCTCACTTCTTAAGCTCAATGATACTCTGCCTTGCAACCTGTGTAAGTATCATCGAGGCAGGTTCCTCCTGGGGCATTCTTTTTGGACTATTTCAAAAGCCATTTGTGTGGAAGATCTGTTTTGCTATGCTCACTAAATGGAAGGAGCTTTCTTAGGACAATAAAAATAGAATCACCAGATAGAAAGAAGGGGATATGTCTTCATAAAGCTGTTTTTCTTCTTTCTAGCTAAAAAAAGCAAAAAGATGTTTGTTTTGTAAGATCACAATGTTTACTGAACACTTATAGCTTGTGTATGTTCATGTATGGATGATATACTTCAATAAATTGTTTTTTAAAAAGTTAAAAAATAAAATAAAAGAAGCAAAAAGCTAGTTGGACAGTCCTTTACCCCCACCCTCCCCACCTTTTTTTTCTTGAGAGGAGAAAGAAAAGCAATTTTAATATTGAATAAGCATTAAAACAGAGTGTAGTACATCCCAGGAATCTGTGAGGCAAAGACAAAAATAGAGCTAACCATTTTATGTGGTTAAGCAGATACAACCCATTACATACACACTTTAAGGAGGTCTTTATATCACGTTTTTCAATTTTTCCAATATACTTTATTATTAATATAAAGATAAAAAACAGGATTGCATAAAATAAAAAGTAAAATTTGGATGACTCCCTTACATGAGTAATCTAGTTGGTCTCTGGTCGGAGGAACCTCAGCTCTGGAATCCGGCTAATCGTTTTTCATGCAAAAAAGAGTTCTGAGATCCAATAAGGATGGGGGACTCTAAATTATATAAACAGAGCCATTAGCTTTTCCTTAAGTACAGAACTTCTCAGAGACTTCACTATACTAAAGTCCACTATGTCTCTCCAAAAAGGTGATATAATAGGCCACATTTTCTATACTTATGTAACCATATACCGTTTTTTTTTGGGGGGGGAAGATGTAGAACACATGTTAAAAGCTCGTGGAACCAGCTTTCCAAGGAATATGAATCTGGGAAATGTCTGACTCATTGGAACCACCTTCTCTAGGCAGAAACACCATTTGTCTCCCCGGGCACATTTCTGAAGATGCATGAACTTTTCCTGCACCTACCACAGTTACAAGGCCTAAGAGGGTCAAACATTTTAGAGCAGGCATCAGGGCCCTTGCTAAGCTTTAGGGGTTATTTATTTTTTTTTGTAGGGGAAGCTGTAGGAGGGAGGGAACATTAAAACTTTAGCAATAGCAAAGTAAGAATTTTTAAAAAAGCAGATTCTAATCTGGGCTCTGCTACTCACTTGCTGTATATCTTTGGGTAGATCATTTCCCCTCTCTGGGTATCAGTCCCCACTCCCCTATCTGCAATAGATGGAAATGGACCAGATGGTGTGGAGGTGCTTCTAGCCTTCACATTCGCCCCCCACCCCCGATCTGCCAACCAAAGGTGGAAAGTGCTGAGAAGCCTCCAGCTCTGGCAGGCGGCCATGGGGATGACACAGTATCTGAGATACACTTGTCTCTTGGGGCCAGGTTTCACTTTGCCAAGGGTCCTGCCCACCCTCCTGGTGATGGTGGGGATACTAAGCCTCAGAGGAGCTAGGGCCCCCTGGGAAATACAGGTTGGGTCACCAGGGAATTGAGAACTCTTGACTTCAGATGCCAGTGCCTAGTACTGAGCCTAGTGATTTTTTGAAAGAATCATAAATGAGCCCCTTGAAGCAGCTCTATTTAAAGACAGTCCACATTCAGATTTATTCGAATAGTTTAGAAGACAGTGGGGGTGTCCACTCTCATTCTTGACCCTATCTCTCCTACTTTTCCAGGCCCTCCCAGATGTTCCCCCAAGTCCTACTACCTCTCCAAGCCCCACTCCCATTGCACCCCAGTTTCCACTGTTATCCAGCAGTTCCCTAAACACCTCCAGGTGCTCCATATCCTTCAAATGTCCCTAGTCCTGCACACTCCCTTCTTGTACATCCCATATTGTTTAGTCTATCCCAGCATTGACCTGAAGGGGGTAAGAGTGAGTCTGTTATGAGCCCACATCCCAGTGGCTCTCAACTTGGGTTTCAGAGGGTTGGAGGTGAGTTGCCAGCCAAGGACCTGACCTAGCCATGGGGAGGGCTGGGCCAGGACTAAACACGGACTAACTGGTTCCTTCACTCACAGAGTAAGCCAAACTGCCCAGGTAACGGTGGTATCCTCTCTTTGTACTTGTACATCTTCGTATTCCTTACTTTTTCTTGTGCCTTTGGGTCCTGGCTTTATGATGTATCCATTGGGTGAGGCTTAAGCTGATAGGAATAGCTGAACAAATCTCAGCTGTTCCCCAGCAGGCACAGACATCAGGACACCAACTGCACAGCCTGGGGCTGTGAGCTTGCAGACTGCAGTTATAATCGGGTGGCGCCTCCCTGTCTGTCTCTGGGCCTCAGTTTCTCATGTGTGAAGTGCCAGAGCTGGATGGTCTCTAAGAGCCCTTCCAGTTCTAAATCACTGTATGATGCTGGGCATACATGGAAAAGCACTTAGACTGGTTTCCAAGGAGGGGCAAACAGAGACACAAAGAATGAAAAAACTTTAACTCCCACAATAGGGAGGATACTCGGAAAATCAGCCACTGCAGCATTAGCCCACAGAGAGGCCCTCCTGTAAGGCCTCAGCTCTCCTCCAGCAAAGGCTGCGGGCTGAGTGTCAGAGGTCCATTTCACATACCACACCCGACCTCTGGTTTACATAGAACCATAAAGGTTATTCCAACAGCTTCAGGGATATATCATATTCTCTGTACCTCCCAGCCGCTCTCCAATTGAGGATGAAGGGCAGAGCTATAAAATCTGCTTGAGAGGCAACTCCTTATCAGAGACCCAGGCAAGGCACTGTTTGCAGAGGGCCCCATTTACCCAGGTGCAGCCACTATCCAGGTCTGAAACAACAGATGGTTCGGGCTTGGAAGTGAATGTCCCATTTCCTCTGGACAAGCCGTGTTTGCACAGGGGAGGAGAGACACCAGGATCTTGCCAGAGGGCATGGAAGAGACCAGGTCCCACTTTGGCCTTTGCATACTGGGATGGATGACTCCTGGGTGCACAAAATGCATGCCAGGAACATACCATCCACAAGGGAAACACAGAGCTGCAGTTTTATTTGAAATTTTCTTACATTTATGTACTATAAGTGGCTAAATTATCAAAAGCATCATTTTTATAGCAAAACATCAGGGATATATCATGAAAGAGAATGTAAAAATTCCCATGAATTTTTAAAATAAAAAGCCAAATGTCAAAGAACTCAGGTTGAAGTGGGCTGCTTTAGGCAAGGCCCTTCCACCTCCCTGGGCCCACTCACCATCCACGAGGGCTATTGGCGGAAAAGTTTGAGAATCTCTAGGTGTGTAAAGAGGGACTTTGTTTTTTTATTAGAGAAGTTGTGCGATTACAGAAAAATTATGCATAAAATACAGGACTTCCATATGCCACCCTATTATTAACACCTTGCATTGGTGTGGTACATTTGTTAAAATTGGTGGAAGCACATTTTTATAACTATATTATTAACTATAGTCCATGGTTTAATGTAGGGTTCAAGTTTGCATTGTACAGTTCCGTGGATTTTTTTAAATTCTAGTAACATATATACAACCTAAAATTTCCCCTTTTAACCACATTAAAATACATAATTCAGTGCTGTTAATTATGTTTACAGTGTTGTGCTACCAACATCACCATCCATTAACAAAACTTTCCATCATCCCAAATAGAAACTCTGTACATATTAAGCCTCACCTCCCTATTCCCTATGCCCGCCCTAACCCCTGGGAACCTATATTCCAGATTCTGACTCTATGAGTTTGCTCATTCTAATTATTTCATGTCTGTGAGATCATACAATATTTGTTCTTTTTGTATCTGGCTTACTTTACTCAACATGATGTCTTCAAGGTTCATCCATGTTGTCACATGGATCACAACTTCATTTAAATTTTGATGATGTTCTATTCACCTATTATTTCTTTTGTTGCTTGCCTAACGTAAGGTCCAGAAGATGCTTCCCTACATTTTCTTCTAGGACTGTTACAGTTCTGGCTCTTATATTTAGGTCTTTAATCCATTTTGAATTGATTTTTGTATACGGTGTTAGTTAGGGATCCACTTTCATTTCATTCTTTTGAAAATGGAGAACCAGTTTTCCCAGTTCCATTTGTTGCAGAGCTTTTCTTTTCCAATTGAGTGGTCTTTGCCCCCTTGTGAAAAATCAGTTGGCCATATTTGTGAGGGTTGATTTCTGATCTCTCAATTCCATTCCATTGGTCTATATGTCTGTCCTTGTGCCAGTACCATGCTGTTTTGATTACTGTGACTTTGTAATAAGTTTTAAAATGGGAAGTGTGAGTCCTCCAACTTCGTTATTCTCTTTCAAGAGGGCTATGACTATTTGGGGTGCCTTACTCTTCCATACAAATTTAATGATTGACTTTTCCATTTCTGCAAAGAACGCTGCTGGAATTTCAATTGGGATTAGGTTAAATCTGTACATCTTTTTAGGAAAAACTTGACATTTTAATAATATTTAGTCTTTTAATCCATGAATGTGCTTCCATTTATATTGGTCTTCTTTGATTTCTTTTAGCAATGTTTTGTAGTTTTCTGTGTATAAGTCCTTTACATCCTTGGTTAGATGTATCCTTAGATATTTGATTATTTCAGTTGCTATTGTAAATGGAATTTTTTCTTGATTTCTTCTTCCAATTGTTCATTACTAGTGTACAGAAACACTACTGCTTTCTGGATGTTGATCTTGTACCCCGTCATTCTGTTGTAATCACTTATTTGCTCTAGCTTTGTTGTGGATCTTTCAGGATTTTCTGAATATAGGATCATGTCATTATAAATAGGAAAAGTTTTACTTTTTCCTTCCAATTTGGATGCCTTTTATTTCTTTTTCTTGCCTAATTGCTCTGGTTGAAACTCCCAGTAAAATGCTGAATAATAGTGCTGACAGTGGGCATCCTTGTCTTGTTCCCGATCTTAGAGGGGATGTTTTCAGTCTTTTACCATTGAGTATTTTTTTTTTTTTTTTTTTGAGATATACCCTTTTATCATGTGGAGGAAGTTTCCCTCTATTCCTAGGTTTCTAAGTGTTTTTATCAAGAAGGGATGCTGGAATTTATCAAATGTCTTTTCTGCATCAATTGAGATGATCGTGTAGGTTTTTTTTTTTTTTCCTTTATTCTGTTAACGTGGTGTAGTATATTACTTGATTTTCTTATGTTGAACCACAATTACATACCTGGGATAAATCCCACTTGATCATGCTGTATAATTCTTTTAATGTATTGGTGAATTTGGTTTGTTAGTATTTTGTTGAGGATTTTGGCATCTATGTTCATAAGATATTGCTCTGAAATGTTCTTTTCTCATGGTATCTTCATCTGGCTTTGGTATGAAGCTGATGCTGGCCTCAGAGAATGAATTAGGGGATGTTCCCTCCTATTCAATTTTTTGGCAGAGTCTGAACAGGATTGTTATTAATTCTTCTTTGAATGTTTGGTAAAATTCACCAGTGCATCTATCTGGTCCACAGCTTTTCTTTGTTGGGAGGTTGTGGGGAGGTTTTGATTCAATCTCTTGCCTACTTAATGATTTGTTGAGATCTTCTATTTCTTCTTCTTGAGTTAGTGTAGGTAGCTTGTGTTTCTAGGAATTAGTTTACTTCATCTAGGTTACCTAATTTGTTGGTGTACAGTTGTTTAGTATTCTCTTTATAGTTCTTTTTATTTTAGTGGGGTAGGTAGTAATGTCTCCTTTTTCATTTCTGATTTTAGTCATTTGTGTCATCTCTTTTCCTTTGTCAGTCTAGCTAAAGGTTTGTCAATTTTATTGGTCTCTTCAAAAAAGAACGAACTTTTAGTTTTGTTGATTCTATTTTCCCTTTTCACAATTCTTTTTTCTTGCTGCTTTTCAGCCTGACTCATTTCAATTTTTGTCTTTGAGTTTTCTGATTCTTTCTTCTGACAGCTCCAATCTGCTGTTGAAACCCTCCTGGGAATTTTTCATTTCAGTTATTGTGGTCTTCAACTTCAGTAGTTCTGTTTGGTTCTTTTTGTAAAATTCCTATCTCTTTATTGAGATTCTCTTATGGATCATTGTTTTCCTGATATCCTTTAGCTCTCTCTCTGTATTTTCCTTCATCTCCTTGAGCATACTGAAGATCATTTTTTAAAAGTCTTTGTTCAGTATGTCCACAGTCTAGTATTCATTAATGTTCCCTGGATTTTTATTCTCTTCCTTTGGATGGGCCATCATTTCCTGTTTCTTTGTCTTGTAATCTGTTAGCCCCATTTAGCAAATGATTTGGTGTTGGATGGATTCTGGGCAGTGGCAGGGTGGAGATTCCTCACCAATCAGTCAGTCTCAGCGATCCCAGACCAGGGATTAGGCACCAAATGTTAGAGAAAAACGGCGCTCACTGGGACACAGGGACTGACGATTGCAAGCAGGAAGTTTACTGGGATGCTCTCCCAATGGAGGGGGTCTGAAGAATAGACTTCAGCCCCCCTCCCCACCCTCGCCGGCATGGTGGGGATCTGAAGAGAGACTTCAGCCTCCTCACGGAAGGTGATGGATATGAATTTATACAGTACATCAATAGGCGGGGAAACTGAGTGCAGCCTGGGGCCAAATGGAGGGGTGGGGGGGTTAGGAGGTTTTGGAATGTGGGAGGGCTTGGGGATGGAGTGATGGCCCTTATCTATTCCATTTTGTTTATTCTTGGGAGGAGATGAGCTGCCCATAGGCTATGGCTTGCTCAATAGTTAGGTGGATTATGGCTGGAGGCTGCCTTTCCTCAACCTATGCCACAGGGGCATTGATTCACTGTCCTATGACCTGTCAATCATTGCAAACCTCTTAAGGGGGAAACTCTAACATAATCTTTTGTTGCACACTGAACATTTTAATATTTTGAAATGTTAACCCTGGGATTTATTCCCTGAAATGTCTGTTTTTTGAGTTTGTAACCATTTGGTGATCTGACAGAGATTTTCTTGTGTGTCAGCCCTTCTATCAGGAATGTTCATCCAAGGTGAATGCAAAGTACAGGGTCCTCCCTGTCCTACCTGGGCCTGTGTCTTGTCCTGGCTTGTGCTTGCTAGTGGCCTTAGGAGTTGCCCTGTTTATAGTAGCTTGAATGTTCCCTCTACTTCCCAGAAGACAGACTTTCTCCATTTCTGGGGTGTTCCACTGCAGGACTTAAAAGAGGTATGCCTTTGTACCAGGCTGTCTGCCTCAATTGTTTCTTCTTTATTTATTTTAAAGAAACCTTAGATTACATAAATGGTACATAAAAATATAGAGGATTCCCATATGCCCCCCTCCCTCCCCCTCCCACACTTTCCTACATTAACAACATCCTTCATTAGTGTGGTACATTTGTTACAATTAATGAACAATATTGAAGCATTGCCACTAACTGTGGATTATAGTTTACATTATAGTTTACACTCTGTCCCGAGCAATTTTGTAAGTTATGACGAAATATATAATGGCCTGAATCCATCATTGCAACATCATACAGGACAATTTCAACGTCCCGAAAATGCCCCCATATTACACCAATTTTTCCCTCTCTCTCCCCTCAGAACCTCTGGTGGCCACTGTCTTTATGTCAATGACACAAATTCTTCCATTGCTAGAATCACAATAAGTCTATAGTAGAATAATAGTAAGTCTACTTTAGTCCATTGTTCATTCCCCAATCTTGAGGATTTTGGGATGGTGATACCCACTCTGCCTCTAATTGAGAGGGGGCTTAGATCCCATGGGGCAGATGGATGGAACTATCTTACTTACAGTTGCAGGCTTTCTCTGTTCCTAGGGATGGGTGTTGTCCATCATCATCACCTTGTTAGTCATCCTGGGTGATTCAATTGTTTCTTACACTGCTTTTGTTAGCTCAAGCTGTTTTTGCCTGGAGGGCAAATACTGGGAGGAGGGACACACCAAAGAGGAATTTCTCAGGTCAGTCTTTCTCAGATGCAACAAGGCCAGGGACCAACAAGGGGGATGCCAGTCAGCTCCAAACTGCCCTGGAGAGGGGTTGAAGGTGGGAGTAGGAAGAGTGCCAGGAACTTCTTCCATGGCTCCCCAAAGGTGCACTTTCTTGACCTTCCCAGCAAATGAAGCCACTCAACCATTCACCACAGCTCTGAGAAAGTGTACTGTCTTTAGGTCTCCTCCACCGTCTTTGTACGGGGCTGGATGGAACAGTGGCCTTCCTTAGGGCTGGGCCCTCAGCCATTTGATGTAGCTAATCAAAAGCCATGACCAGCAATTGGCCTGCTGATTGCCAAATCTTGGAGAAGTGGATTTTTATGTCCCCTTCTGGCACTAGCAAGCTATGCCAGAGACCAGACCCCACTGCTGCCTGTCATGATTGTGGGGGCTTGGCGATGGTAACTGCCACAAGTAGAGAGCAATTTGCTGGTATATACTGTAACTTACCCACCTCTTCCTCCTGCGCTTCCCTGGATGCTGTACAATGTTCTACTGAACTCTGGGGTTTCAAATAGTTGATTCAGATAGTTATTGCCTGTTTAATAGTTGTTCTGTTAGAGGGACTGATTCTTGGAGCTTCCTACTCTACCATCTTCCCACAATTCCCCTCAAGACAGGTTTTCTTTTATTCCACATATATTCACCGGGTGCCTGCCATGTGCCAACTACTGCTTTAGGCACTTTGGAGTGGGCCAAGAGAGTTTCTGAGCCTCAAGTATTTTTTTATCTGTATTATAAAGATTAAATTCTTTCTTTTTACTACCTATCTATCTATCCATCCATCCATCCATCAGTCATCCATCCATCTCTTGGAATAGTGGCTAGTACTTAGCAGAGGTACAATTACACATAGCTCCTCCCCCCAACTATGGGTAAAGAGAACAATAATTTCCAATAAATCAGATATTCCTTGAGATTATTCCCCTCACCATCTACATCCTTTATACATTAAGGTCATTTTTCATTTCTCTCCATTACAAAAGTTTATTAAGCAGCATTGAGTTATATTTAGAGAAGGTTCATTCATTCAATCAACCAATATTTATTGAGCTAGTACTATATGCCAAGCATATAGAAGAGAACAACAGACCAACCATGCTCTCATGGAGCACACACGGGGGGGGGGGGGGGGGGGGATGACGACAGATAATGAACAAGATAAATAGATAATTATGTTGAGTAGTAGTAAGTGCTTTTAAGAAATGCACAGTAGGATAAGGAAAGGGGTGATAGGTGAGGTGGGGGGTTAATTTATATAAGGTAGGCCAAAAAGACCTAAGAAAGTGACATTAATGCAGAGATCTGAAGGAAATGAGGTATGCTGCAAATTAACTAGCAGAACTGGGACTTGGAACCAAATTTTCTAACTGCCTAGTGCTCTCCCCACTGCACTGGTGCTCTGGGCCAGCAGGCTCAAGTTGGAGGTGGGAGACAGAAAGAAAGGGAGCATGCCAACACGATCCACGCAGCATAGAAAACATTATGACCTCTTTGTATAATAATTTTTAGTTAACATTTTATTTTTCCTTGTGCATAATATACACAATACATACACACACACACACACACATTGGGGTGTAGGCTCCAATACCTTTTACTAAAGAGATGCACAAACTAAAATGTCCTGGTTAGAGCCCTGGCTAAGCCTGGGAGAACCTCCCTCTATGGTTGCACTTGGAGTGCATGAACCTGCTCAGATGGAGGCAGATTGGCCTCCCTGCTTACTCCAGAAAGTGCCATCAGCCCCAGAGTAGTGCTCAGGGCCACCTGGTCATGCCAACCCCAGGGCGAGATCTTCCTGTCAATCCTGCTATGCTACTTCAGGTAGCCAAGGCAAGCGCTGGACCAGCATGGAAAGGAGGCCTCTGGATGCCAAGGGAGCCAGGCAGATGCAGCTATCACGGATGGCTGAGGGCTCCTCTCAGGTGATCCAACAGCAACATTCTGTCCAGCCACAGAATGTTGACACCTGGTGACACCGAAGTGCACCATGAAATTAATTATATCACCAGAAAGAAAGGCCAAAAGGCTGCAGACAGAGAAAAACGATGCCCACAAGCCTCATTATGTTAGCAAAATGATAACAGTAATATAGCCAGAGGAAGAGCTGGGGTGTTTCTGTATTTATTGAGTCAGGAAGACCACAAGTCTTACTCTGGAAGTACAGCGATGCCTTCAGAAACTGGCGATGGTGAGCACAGGGCGCTCCCTGGTCCTCCTGCTTCCTGTTTTGCCCCCCACAGCCCCTCCCCCCCACAGCAGCCAGAGTCAACCTTCAAAGTAAAATTAGACCAGCTCTGCCTCCTAAGTGACCACCTTTCATGGCTTTCCAACACTCTCAGAAAAAAATTCTTGAAGGTGCTGCCTGCACCAGTGGGCCCTTCCTCTAGCTTCAGCCTCCCCTCCCACTTCTCTCCCTTACTCACTTGGCTTCAGCTACCTTGGATGCCTTCCTGACTCCTGGTCATCCCAAGCTTACCATTGTCTCTTCCTGTTACTTCTGTTTGGAAAGTTCTTTCGCCAGATCTTTGTGTGGCTGCCCCTTTATCATCATCTGTGTCTCTGCTCAGATTTTACTCCTTACCATCCCTGACCACCTTCGTTAAAGCAGCTCCCCAGCTATCCACCATCACATTTCCCTATTTTATTCTCTCCATAGCACTCAGTTCTCAGTGAGCACTGTGACAATTGGCATTTTTTGCCGAGGAAAGAGCCAGTTCAGATTTTGCTCAACCATCCCCAAGCAGCCAGACACAACAACAAAGCCCTAATTCCAACGAGACAGCATACAATGCACATCCTGCTTTGTAGAGAAATAATGGCTTTCCCTGTGGCTGCCGGTGTCAGGGGCAGCCTGGCACAGCCTCAGGGCCCAGAGACATTGGGCACTGCCCCATTCTGCCTTAGCTGGCTCACACGGAGATGGGGGGCACCACCAGCTGCCCAGAAAGAACTCGTTGGCTACCAAGCTGAATACAGCTAGGGAGCTGTGAGGACCACAACGTACCTCTGTCCCTGAGGCAAACATGAATGTTTTCCATCTGTCCCTCTGGGACCCTGGAGGTGCCCAGATAGGCTAAGGTAGGAAAACTGAGGCCCAAAGAGCCAAATGGTTCTAAATCCCATAAAGCTGTAAGTGTCAATGGCCAGACTAAAACCCAGGTCAGTGGATTACACCATGCAGCCTTATGTCAACACACAGAGGGTATCACTGTGGGCATGGGTGGGTAGGGGGCATCTGGTCTTCGTCTTATTTGGGGAGCTGTCTGGGGAAATCCCACAGAAGTGTGAGGAACAAGCATCGGGGGGGCCTTGCCAAAGGGTTCCTTTCTTACTCTTCTATGTTAGTTACTCTCTCCAGGGCTGTGCCTGGGGCCTGGGCCAGAGCTAACACTTGTATCCTACCAGACTGGCCTCTGGCTTAGCTTAGATCATAGGGTTAGTGACCTCCACAGAATGGAATACAGCCTAGTGCAGAGGAAGGAGGCACTGGTTATGCTATAGGGCTCTGCCACTACCTGTCACCTTGGGCAAGTCCCTGCCCCACTGAGCAACGGTGAGTGTTGAGTTGAGTCCTTCTCACATCACAATATCTCTGACCCAGCGGGAAAAGTTCTCTGCTTTCAAAGATTTCTGTGATTAGATCTAATCACAGAAATCTTTGAAAGCCCCCCGTTGCTGGCTTTGAAGACAAGGGAAAGGGGCCATGGGCCAAGGAATGTGGTAGCCTCTAGAAGCTGGGAACAGCCCTCAGGTTACAGACAACAAGCAAATGGGACTTAGGTCCCACAACAACAAGGAACTGAAGTCTGCCAACAACCCCAAAGAGAAGGAAACAGATTCTCCCTTAGAAACTCCAGAAAGGAATGTAGCCTGCCGACACTTTGATTTCGGTTTGGTGAGATCCGTACCACTTCTGAACTACAGAACTGTAAAAATAATAAAGTTGTGTTGTTTTAGCCACTAAATTTGTGTAATTTGGTACTGAATCAATAGGAAAGTAAGATAGTTGCATTTCCAGGAGTGGGAGCTGAGTGCTGGGGCTGCAGCGCCCACACTTTTGTAGGGCCTTTATGCATAATATGGACACTCAGCCATGCTCTGATGTCCATCTCACAGGGAACATGTAAGGTGATGCCAATTCACCATGCCTGGAAGACAGTGCTCAAAATATGTTAGCTATTTTCATCACCCTCATCTTCAGTTCTTATAATCTAGTAGCAAAGATACATCACATTGTTTCCCCACGTGTCAAATGAAGGGACTGGACTTGCTCTCCAAGGATCTGTCTCTCTAGGGTTTATCCTAGGTCCACTCCTTTTCTGCATTTCCATTCTCAGACACACCTAAGATCATGCCCCCAGGCTCCCAGGTAAGCCTCAAGCTTTCAGGTGGACTGACAGAATTTCCTGAGTGTGGCAAGCACACGTGAGGTGGAACAGCTTTCATACTCTTTTTTGAGGAGGCCACCAACCCAGAGTATCCCAGGGTTCCTGCAGACTACCATATCACCCTGGCTGTAGAGAGGTGACCCCTACCCCCCCGGACCCATTCAGGCTTTCATTTTAGGGATACCGTTTGATGGGCAGCCTACTACTTCCTGCTGTAGCAACCTTAGAGCTCTAAAATTTATGGGGAGGGAAGCGGCTGTGGCTCAATCAGTAGGGCTCCCGTTTACCATATGGGAGGCCCCGGGTTCAGTTCCCGGGGCCTCCTGGTGAAGGCAAGCCCGCCCGCACGGCGTGGTTAGCTGACCCAGCAAGCACAAGCAGCAAGGGGGGGATAAATTAATAAATAAATAAAATCTTTAAAAAAATAAAAAATAAAAAATAAAATAAAATAAAATAAAATTTATGGGGAGCAGAGGGGATTTCTTGACCATTATCTCATTGCAGAGATAATGAATAAAAAAGGAATGCAAAGCACTTTGCAAATCAGGAGGCTGCCTCACTTGCCCTCCAGAACTGTGCGCACACTGCAGCTCCCCCCCCCTCCCTCCCACTGACATGCTCTGTTCTTAATAAGGCTCCCATAAAGATCTCTCCTGCGAGATAATCATAGACTGCAGGGGCATGCCACTCTTACCTGTCAGCATCATTTAGGAAGACCTTGTAAAGGCTTTCTAAACCTCCTGTTCATCTCAAAGTTGAGCTCTTTTAAAAGCCCATTGCAAAACTTCTGTGTTTGACTCCCAGCTCTTCTTCTAAGTTTCCCCAACACCCCACCTGGCCTCTTGCCATCCCAACACACGCAGAACCCTTGGGTCTGACAGCTTCATTCTTTCCTTAGCACCATCACTGGCTCTGGGCATGCTGGTCAAACCTGCCTTGGTTTCTCTCTCACTATCCTGGGATGAAAACTCCAAGGCCACAGGACACAGGCACATGTACAACTCTGACTGCCAAAATGGTGATGGCAATGACCACAAATAATCACCTGCACTCGTCTTCGGTTCACTGTGACACGCTGCCTTCGGAGTATTGAGAACTGTCCTCAAATGATAAGAGTATAATCTCATCATCTTGTCAGGAGTTCTTAATCTGGGACCCATGAGCACCTGAGCAGGGTGTGCAGGGTCCTTGGACTGTCTCTGGGAGACTGTTAGTCCCTGTAGGCAAATATTTGATTTTTCAAATTAAAAAATGGAGGAGCATTTTTTTTTCCCCTCAGGAGACTATTTCTAGCTTCCATGAGTTTCTCAAAGGGGTCTGTGACCCAAAAGATCTTAAGAACCCCAGTTTTAGGTTCTAAACTCCTCCAGGAGGTTGGGAGCAATTGTGGGAGAAGGTCCACGTGACATTCCTCTCTGGAAGCCTGGAACTTATCCGGCGTAAAGCATGTTTAAGGCATTACTACCAATAAAGTTAAATTTTTACTGTGCTGTAAAAAGCATCATGGAACCTGGTCCATAGTAGGTACTTAGTAAATTATTCCTGAAAGAATGACTTCAGAAAGCACCCTTAAGGGTTATTTTTTTTTTTTTATGGGGGAG
Organism: Tolypeutes matacus; assembly: GCA_026826555.1. NCBI lineage: Eukaryota > Metazoa > Chordata > Mammalia > Cingulata > Chlamyphoridae > Tolypeutes > Tolypeutes matacus. The sequence goes on from JAKSZT010034297.1 coordinate 7,317,977, forward strand.
AGGACGCACAGAGGAAGTGGGAGTGATTTTTTTGCTGGCAGGTGGACACGATGGCAGATCCCTAGGCTGGGCCTTAGGAAGCCTGGGTCCTTATCCCAGGCCTGCCTCCAACTTTCAGTTTTTCTAGCCACAAAAAGAAGCCAAAAGCATCTATCCTGCTGGCTGTCCAAGAGGTTGAGAGGAGAGTTCACAAAGAGGTATGGAAGAGCTTGGTCAGTGACATCTGCTACCCCTTCTATCTTTTGTTTCTCAGCAGCAGGCTGATATTATATACTTTCCCTCTGCTTTCTTGACTTTTGGACTGACAAGGACCTTCTCTAGTTCTAGGAATTTGAATCCTCAGACCTTGGAGAGCCCAAGACACTAGGGCTTGAGCTGCTGACAGGAGCCATGTGGCAGCATCTCCCCATGCCGCAGGAGTGGCAGCACACACGTCCAGGTGCTCCTCTCTTGGGGGCAATTTTGTGGGGTGGGGGTTTCAGGAATCTTCCAGGGAATGGGGGAAGTCAGAGCCACACAAAAAACTGAACATGGCAATGAACAGTGTTCTGCATCAAACATCAAGAGATGTGGATTTGAGTCTTCTGATTTTAGTTGTATATCTTAGGAAAGTGAATCTTCCTCTTTGTGTCTTAGTGCTTTTATCTGGGGTATGGGGCATAGGGTGGGAGAAGGAAAGACCTCCTAGGGATATCTAACACAAATGGAAAAAATCTTTAAAGAGAATCCCGGTTCTCTGGCAGGCAACTGCTATAGAGATTGTAGTCGTAATGATCTGACAATCTGAGACACCACCCAAGAAGCCTTTTGCTATGAGAAGGCATAAGTAAGAGCAAAGAAGCAATGGGGCAACCTAGCTTTCCAGGCCTGGCTGGCTTCTCAACCACACAGGAGCGTTCTCCCTAAGCTAGGGTCTAGCAAGAGCGAGCAGAGCTGGGTGAGCACTCATTGTCAGAAGTCTCTGTGGGAAGCGGCTGTGGCTCAATCAGTAGGGCTCCCGTTTACCATATGGGAGGCCCCGGGTTCGGTTCCCGGGGCCTCCTGGTGAAGGCAAGCCCGCCCGCACGGCGTGGTTAGCTGACCCAGCGAGCACAAGCAGCAAGGGGGGGATAAATGAATAAATAAATAAAATCTTAAAAAAAAAAAAAAAAAAAAAGAAGTCTCTGGAGCTCCAGGAAGGCAGGGAGATGGGAAGGGTTAATCATAACAGTCCTAATAAGCCCGATGTGGTGGTTTCAACCCAGGACCCAGTGAGACAGAAGAGGCATAGTAACTGCCTTCAGCATACTCCACAAGTGTCCCAACATCTCCATCAGCAACTGTGTCCTTGACATTAGATGGTCATGCGCCACAGTGTTTCTAGGGTGCAGTGAGCTCTCTTTGGAATAGGTAACTCAGAGGTGTATCTGGAGGGGGTGGGAGGAATGGCTCCAACTGAGCATATTCCCTCAAAGTGGTATCTTTTCACACTTAAAAAATATGTGGGCATATGTCCACAATGAAAAGATAATAGAAGGAGCAGTGTAAAGCAAGAGTCAGTCTGTTCAATGTGTGAATGGAAGAGTAGTGATCTATGGGTTCAGAGAAGACTTCTGTGAAGTGGCATCCATGCTGAGACCTGAATGGTGAGTAGTATTTGGCAAGGTGAAAAGCAAGGGCCCCAGGAATAGGACATAGCATGAGCAGAGGCCTGGAGATGAATGAGAGTACACACAGCATGTTTCAGAAACCAGGGGAAGATCAGTGTGGTTCCAGGATAGAAGGGAGCTGGCAAGAGAAGAGGCCAGAGAGGTGGGTAGAGGCCAGATCATACAGGGCCTTGCGGCTGTCCTAGGAAACCAGGCGGCAGGGAGCCAGTAAGAAGCTGTTGAGCTGCTGCAGGAGCAAAGCAAATGCCTTTTCTCAAAAGCTGACCCACAAAGCCGGTTCTCATAGTGGATGGTGTGTTTGGGCCCCGAGTTCACCAGATCTCATCATGTCTCAGTTATTTTACGAGAATTATCTGCTGAAAACCTCTCTCTTGCCAAGCCAACGGCAACAGAGCATTATAGTTCAGCTTTTATTTTCTGTACTGACATCGCCACCTCATCTCTTACTTCTTCCCTAAAACTCACACTCCTGCAAGAACAGAAAGAACGGTGGGTGATGGTCCATCCCCACATACGAGGAAAGGCATTTTTAAGCTCAGATGCGAATCACCTCTTGGTCCAGGAAGGTGTGAGCCATTTGAGCACTGTGCTTAGGGAGAGAGCAGCTCTCCTCAGGACAATGGCACATGTTTCATCTCCAGTAAAGGGTGGGGAAGAAATGAGGAAAGAAGCCTCAGGGAAGAAAGAGGATTTCCTGGCCCACCTGGGGTTGGGCACAGCTTCATAACTGTTTTTGGCAATTCCTACAACATCAGAAATACACATTTGGATACTGGACATTTGGACCAAAACTCAGAGCCCAACAGAACTAATTTCAGCTTCTGGGTTTTTGGCATCTCCTCTGCCTCCATCTGAGTAAATGTCTCTTCCCTCCTAGGAACATATAGAGCACATTCTTGTCCCTTGTTGGACTTTATCATGTGCAGTTGCTAATTTACTTAGATGTTTTATTTCCCCTCCTTGGTTTTAAGCTATTCAGGAATAAGATCCTGGGGGCACCATTCATAGAGCAAACAATGTGAATGGTGACCCCGGAATCATCTGCATCACAGCATCCTAGGAAAGCATATAGGAGGGAGCATATCCCAGCTCTACCAAGAGGGTGAACCAGGGCAAGTGACTTAATCTCTCTAGCCTTAGTTTTCTCATCTGTAAAAAAGAAGTCATAATACCTAACTCAAGGTATAATATGTGATGATGAAATAAGCTTAACATAAGCAAACTACCTGGTACCTGGCAGATCTTCAATAAATATGGCCCCCTTACCCTACAATGCTCAGCCCAAGGCTTCACAAATACCCATTCAAAACACTGGATAAAGAAAGAGTAGGCCTTTGACTCTGATAGAGGTCTCCTCCCCACTTAGGCAGCATGAAAGCCATGATCTGTATGTAATTTTATACAACCCAGGCTCAGAAAAGAAAGCTGCAGCGGCTCACCCTGTACACCCAATCAGTGCCCTTAATTTAACAGGCATCCCACCTCACAGCTAGCATTCAACTAAATGTGGCATCCTGTTAAAAATGACTATGCAGCAATCACCTTGAATTGAATAAGAATACCCAGTCTGTCACCTTTTTTGCTGAATTGTAAATCAGAGAGCTCACAATTGATGCTGCAGCAAAATTCTGAAAGCAAGGACATATCACAGGGGGCCTTTATTTATTAGGTAAACTTGAAAGGTTAAAAGGTTTCAGGATGGAAAAACTTACCAAATATAGCAAATGATCAATCTCAAACCCCAAATCATGGAAAATATAGCTAGCACATGAAGCAGTTATATTCAAATGAGGTCTGTTCTTTTTTCTGTTTTTACCTGATAAAGATGTCCTCTTGGGGTTTATAGAGAGTTAAGCCATGGAAATATTAACTGCATAATTGAGCCCTGAGCCAACCGTTTTACATGGATTAACTCATCTAATCCTCAATGCAATCCTGTAGGATAAATGCTGTCATTATTCCCATTTTACAACTGAGGAAACTGAGGCACCAAGAGGATAAGTAGGTTGCCAAGTTCCTACAGATAGCAAGTGGCAGGAACAGGATCAATGAGCCCAGGCAGTTTGTCCCCAGAGCCTGCACACTTAGCCACTGTGCTTTACTGCCCCTCAAAACCCTGTGACTCTCAAATATCCATGAGATTAAACTGGGCTTGGAAGTACACTTTGTTGATAGCTTATATTTTATAACCCTGTAAGACTTTCAGAGTCATTATCTCATTTGATACTCCTAGCAACCACACGAGACTGATAAGGCAGGTTTTACCACCATTTTATGGGGGGTAGGGTGAAGGGACCCTGAGGCTCAGGGAAGTTAAGGACTTGCTGATTCCTAGCCTTCTAAGTAGCAGAGACAGGACTTCACAGTGGCAGGCAGGTAAGGGCAGAAAGATCAGCTGTAGCCATGTACTCAGCGTGCTGGTAATTCTGAGCACCTAAAGTGGGTGCTGGGCATCTCCTCCCAGGCCATCTCTCCCAGGTGCAAATGTGGAAGGTAAGGGAGTTCCTAAATGGCAGCTGCATAGCTGTCGAGTGGGAAAAACTAGGTGGTCTGGGGCAAGTCCTCTTTTGAGGGTTCAAAGACCCCCCCCCCCAAAGAGCAACCCTTCCTGATCCCCACAAAATCAGACTTTCTTGAGGCTGGTGGACTTAGAGAGGAATTGCTTAATTTCCCAAGCCTTCATTAGTGTAACAAAAAAGCACTATTCTTACCTTTTAAAAACAGAGACAAAATTTACATATAGCATCACAGGCCCTATCATCAATATGGCTATCTGCATCAGTCAGACGAAAGCTATGGTCCGCTAAATTCCTCCTCCCTCCTCCCTCGGTTCTGTAGATGTGGCTCATACATGTATCAATCAAATGATTCATCCACTCACTAAAAGTTCTAAGTGTTTTAGTCCTAATAAGGCAATAGAGCTAAGTTATCTCTGATCTTATCATATAAGCGCTCTGGAAGATAGGGACTTTGCCCATGTTCATGAGTCAAGAATGAGTCTACGGGAATTTAAGTGTTTTGCCCAGGACCAAATCTACCAAGGAGGAGACCTAGACCAAGTCATCACCTTGTAAACTCAATGACCAGCCCCTTCCCCCTTTCTATAAGGGCTAGTTAGCAAAAAGCATATTGCTAGACATACTAGAGAAAGAGAAAATAATTCATAATTCTGCATTCAAGCAAAAAAAATTATATATAGCAAAACACACATATCTTAAGTCAATGAATTTCTACAGATGTGTAATTTGCATTACCACTGCCTACATCAATATATTTATTATTTCTTTTACTTGTTTTGCTCTGAGCAGTAGAAATAAGGGATAATCTATGGAGCCATGACGGCATATTAAACAACTCTCATTGTGTGGTACAGAATCATCTGGGGAACAGAGATGCCAGTGTGGGCTGGCACCCAGAGGCATGCCCCATGGAGCAGATGAGACCCGAGCTGGCCCTCAGAAGCCAGAAGAGGAGAGGAAGCCTGCCTCGGCATCCAGCATGGAGGCAGGAGTGTGGGTGGATGCCAGAGAGATGGCCTTCTGTGGTGCAGATGATAACCCAGGATCAAAGTGGAGGGCTGGACTATCATTTACTCTTAAAGCCAAGGAGAATTCCAATGCCGAAAGGGTGAAAGAAAGCCATTTGAGGTGGCCAAGCAGAGCAGTGAAGGGCAAAAACAGCATTTCTGGAAGACAGCTGAGGAGGCTCTATGCCAGACCCAGAGAAAGGTTGAGACAGGACATGGCAGTGAAGAGGCCCAGGTCAGAAGCAGGCACTGGGAAGAAGATGACTAAGTGGGAATGATGGGACTGGTCATGGGCCTGGGACTTGGACAAACAAAATGCTACTACCTCCCCAAGACTGCAGAGGAGGATCTCTCCCAAGGCACTTTTTCACCCTTGGGGAGGCCAGGAATTCCTAGGCAGAAATCAGCAGCCCCATGTTGAGGGTAGGTTTAAGGTTAGCACTGCACAAACATTTTTTGCCACCGTCATGATTTTTGTCTTTTAAAAATGTCCCACTCACTTTAACTTTATCCTAAGCAATAATATCTATAAAACCATGGTTTTGATATGTCAGGGACCTTTTGTCCTAAACACATTAAAATAAGCATATTAACAATAGAAGTGTGGGGGGCGGATGTGGCTCAAATGGTTGGGCGTCCGTCTGCCATATGGAGGGACCTGGGTTCGATCCCCGGGACCTCCCGAAGGCGCATGGGCTGCCAGGCTCTGTGTGCCGCTGAGCTGTCGGGTCCCGAGAGCCATGCAGCAGGATGATGACGTAACAGGAGAGAGACAAGACAAGATGCTCTGAAAGCTCCAGAAGCCAGGAGCTGAGGTGGCGCAGGCGGCAGACTACCTCTCTCCTACATCGGAGGTCTCCAGGATCGAATCCTGGTGAACACTGGAGGAGGAGGATGAGAAGAGATGGCAGGAAACAGACACAGAGAATTGCCCAGCGAATGGACACAAAAACAGCAAATGGGGAAGGGGGGGTTTAAAATGGATAAAGTAAATAAATAAATCTTTAAAAAAAACAAAACAAAACAAAACAAAACAATAGAAGTGTTCACTATGTTCACTTGTATACCACTAAACTTTCAGGCTACACCTGGGGGAAATCTGCCCTGGAGCCCTGGCTCTCAGGGATCTGTGCCCAGACCCCATCCTTGCTTGCCAAGCATTGTCCAGGGCTGAGGCCACACTTGGGCCAGCAACCCTGAACGAGGGCTGCAGGCCGGTGTCCTTGTTCAAGCCTCAGTGCTCATGGTCTGGAAACAGCAACCTGCGAGAGCAGGTGGCAGAGCCGGAGCCAGCCGGAAAGCCCAGTGATGAGAGCCTCCTTCACCAGCCCAGCCCAGCAGGACGCGGCAGCTCGATACTCTCTGAGGCCTGTCTCTTAAGGACCAACCAGAAGTGATCCATCCTCCTAGGCTACACCAGCGTCAGCCCACTTCACTCATGGAAGAGCGCCTTCCCTTGATGCCCCTCCTCTGTCAGGTCACACACACAGATCACGTAACACCCTTCCCCAAAGCAGGTGGCCTTGCAGGGGAAATCTGCATGCCAACAAGGCAGAGGTCTCAGCGGGTTCCTGATGGAGCTCTCTCTCTGACCCTGGTCCTTAGGCGAGACCACACTCCAAGTAACCACTGACCCTGCGAGAGCACCCAAATACCCAGTTCATTTGTGACTCCAGCTATACAAACCTTGTGGTTCTTCAAATGTACCAGGCACATTCCTGACTCAGAGCCTTTGCACTGGCTCTTTCCTTCGCCTAGAACACTCTTTCCCCAAATATACACACGGCTGGCTCTCTCACCTCCGTAAAGTCTTTGCTCCCATTTTGTCTTCTCAGTGAGGCCTTCCCTGACTGCTTTCTAAACTGGAACATCCCCTTCCCATCCCCTATCCTCCTTCCCTTCTTAATTTTTCTCCCTAGCACTATCACCAGCTGATATACCATATATTTTACTTGTCTGTTTATTGCCTGTCTCTCCCCACTAGAACGTCAGAGCGCTCCATAAGGGCAGAGATTCTGTGTTTTGCTCAGTTCCATCACTTAAAACAGTTACTACCAAAAGTAGAAACTCAGTAAATATCTGCAGAGTGAAAAAAAAAAAAAAAAAAAAAAAAAAAAATGAATGAACAATAATGTTGGTTGAAAGCATCTTAACTAAATGATTTCAAACACTTTTTTTTTTTTAAGATTTTATTTATTTATTCATTTATCCCCCCCTTGCTGCTTGTGCTTGCTGGGTCAGCTAACCACGCCGTGCGGGCGGGCTTGCCTTCACCAGGAGGCCCCGGGAACCGAACCCGGGGCCTCCCATATGGTAAATGGGAGCCCTACTGATTGAGCCACAGCCGCTTCCCTCAAACACTTTTGTATGAGGGCTACAAACATATCAAAACAGCCAACTTCACATTCCCTCTTCCCTGGAAGAATTGCTAATGTATTTCTTGACCAAAAAGCAGCACCTGGGTCCAGCTTGGCTTAGCTGAGTGAACTTCAGTTCTCATGCAGGTGCACAAATGTCCACGGTGTCCACCACTGGGCAACATTCCTGGGGAGGTCCCTGTCCATCAAGAATCCTGACCCTGTGGGTGCCCATGTCATTTCACAGAAAGGGCCCGGCAGAACACTTTTGCTGTAGAGGTTCTTCACACTGGGCTCCTTACTGCTAAAGCCAGCCAACGTCTCTTGTAACAAGAGATGGCACATCACTCTTATCTGGAAGCTACTTGTCTAGCAATTTCCAAGATTCAAAAAGCTGCCAGGAAGGACAACGAAGAACTCTCAGCAGCCAGACAGCAGAACCATAGTAACCCTGTCGCCATCATTTAATCACTTACATTTGGTTAGCATTCCACAGTTGCCAATTCACTTTGACATACCAGATCGCGTGACATAGGCAGGCATAAATGCAGGAAAGTCCAGGCACTAAAGCACCAGTACTCTACTTTTAGAAGAGTTCCTCAGGTCCTCACTTATATCCTCTTTATTCTTGCCCTGCACACTATTATGACAAACTTGGTCACTTATTTTCCCGGTCCATAGCAGATTCTGAGTCGAACAAGGGAAGAGGAGAAGGGAGTAACGCTTGAGGTAGCAACCCTGAAAGCAGCAGCAAGGCATGACAGATGACAGCAAGGGAAGAGACAGGAAAATTATATAAAGCATAGCAAAGCAGAGTCAGCTGCATTCCAGGACCATTTGGGGGAGGGGGGGGTAGAATGACAAATAGTCTACATATCACTTTCCCTAAGGGACACCCCTGGTTTTCAGCACACAACAATAATTTAAAAATGAAGACTCGAGGCCATCAGGACAAAGGCTAAATACTGTGTATGGCTTTGACTTACTTTTGGTAACATCATATCACTACTTTCTTGTGTAAATGTCCCTCCTAGTTTCTAAAACTCTCCCTGAATTAATAAACAGAGTTTGAAAAGAGCATTTACTTTTTTCTTTCCCCCAAAGTAAACCCAGCCTCACAAGCAGCCCTGTGCGAGGACTTCCTGGCCTTTCTCAATTGCTGAAGGCCTTCATCCCATCCATCATCAAGCAGTCTCGGTCTGCACACTCACATTTCAGATCCAGGCTAAAATCCACAGTCTGCCCCTTCCTTTCCCCCATTAGTCCTCATTGTTTAACTCTGGAGTTGCATAATTTACAGTCACCCTCTAGAAGGGCTGTGTGTTTCCAAGTGGGAAGATGCCATACTAAACAGAGCACTGCTGGGTTGTGCTCACAGTGTTTCACAAGTCCTTTGCACAGCTAGCAGCAGCAAACCTCCCCCCTGCACGCAGGCAGCTCCCAGCCATCAGCGAAGGGGGTGGGTGGGAGGATGCAAGCGTAAATTCTCCCCAGTCCACTAAATAACAAAGCAGGGTCATAAAACCCCAACTGTATTTTCAGGTCAGGACTGAAACACAACACCCAGGACAACTCCTAATATGGTTCCTGGAACCCAACAAGTAGTGAACTAATTTCCTCGGTAGGTCGGGAGGGAACCATGTAGAGGGCAGGGGTGGAGATTGGCCTCAGGATTTTGCATAGGAACTCAGCCCAACAGCTGACAGCAACCAGGCCTGCATGGATCTGAAGATGCTGCTCCAGCTTTATTAGAGGCAGCCCCCTCACCCAAGAGACAGCATGGTCAAGGGTAGGAGGCCCAGGGAGCAATAGGCTTCCTCTGATTCTGAAATGTCCCCTCTGTGATGAGCCTGGGGTAATAGAAAGGTAGGATCTTGGACAGGGGTTTTTCTTAATCTCCCTGAATCTCACTTTCCTCATCTGCTTGATGGAGATAACAGTGACCCACATCCAGTGAGAGCTAAGCTGATATGTACAAAAAGACTCTTAAATAATAGGTGTTCGATAAATGTATTTTCTCTCTAACTGGCTCCCTCCAGCCCTTCCTATTATCCCTTAGGAAGCAAAGGAGAAATAGGACCACATTCATCCTTGCTCTGTTACTAATTAGCTATGGGAACCTAGGCAGGTCACTCTCCTCTCTGGCCTCAGAATCTACAAATTACCTATCAGAATTAATAAAAGAATTAAGTAGGGGTGATGAATACAAAATCAATATACAAAGATGAATTGTATTTCTACATACCAGCAAAAGATACAAAATGCAATTCAAAAAAAGAAGTAAGTACAAGGCCATTGTAAATATCATGTATCTAGCTATAAATTTAACAAAAAGTATGTAAGACCTCTATGGGAAAAATAAATATTTCTTGAGAGAAATTGTGATTGGTGAAATATAACATGCTCATGGATCAGGAAGACTAAAGACTAAAAGAAGTCAATCCTATAGAAAGAGACCTATAGATTCAAAGAAATACTAATCAAAAACCCAACCGGTTCGTGTTTGTGTGTGAGTGTGTATAAAATACAGGTTGATTCTAACATTTATATGCAAATACAAAGGGTTGAGAATGGCCAATATATCATGAAGACAATGACCAAGATGGAAGAGCAGCATCTGTTAAACCAAAAGTCAATACATATTATAAATCTATAGTAATCATAACACTGTGGTACTTACATAAGAATAGATAAAATGTCCAATGGAATGGAATAGAGAGTGGGGAAACAGGTCCATGCATATAAACACTTGACTTACAACAGAGATGGCCCTACAAAACAGTGACTGGAAGAATGGCTTTCAAAAGTGGTACTGGGACAATTAAGTAAGCATTATGGGGCAAATATAAAACTGGACCCCTATCTTATACCATATAAAAAAATCAATTACACATTAAACACCTAAATATGAAAGGAAAAAAGCTTCAAAGCTTTTTGAAGATGAGAAAGTAAATAGGAGGATAGCTTTTGTCGCCTCAAGATAAAGAAGGATTTCTTAAATACAATGCAAGAAACACTAACCAAAAAGGAAAAGACTGAAAATTTTGACTACATTAAAAATAAGAACCTCTTTTTAACCACAATAAATCATTAACAAAGTAAAAGACAAGCCAGAGAATGGGAGGTAATATTTGCAATTACCAGGAAAATAAAAAAGGTCTAGAATCCAGAACATATAGAGAACTCCTGTAAATTAATGAGAAAATTACAACCTAATAGTAAAAAGTAGCAAAAGAGCAAATGTTTCACAAAAGAGGAAATTCAACCGCCCAATAACTATATGGAAAGGTCCTCAAACATCATTAGTTATCTAAAATATGTAGAGTAAAACCACAGTGATATAATACTACTACTACTCATCTATCAGTTTGACAAAAACTAAAGACCCTGGTAATATAAAATATTGGCAAAATTTTGGACAATGGGAATTCTCTCTGCTAATGTGAATGTAAAACGGTGTAACCACTTTGGAAAACAATGTGGCATTATCTAATATAGTTGAAGATTCCCAGCAAGTCCATTTCTAAGAATCCTATACCAATTCATGTGTCCCAGGATATATGTACATGGGTGTTCATACCAGCACTCTTCATAATTGCCCCAAACTCAACATAACACAAAGGCATGTCAACAGTAGAGTGGGTAAAAAAATGACAGTATAGTCATAGCTGGTATACAACAAAGAATGCCACATAGCAATGGGGTGAATAATACATATTGTATTCATGAATACTCAAATATTCACCAATCAGCATAGAAAATTTATAAATTTTCATAAAATGAATACCATAGAATGCTACATAGCAATGAAAATGAACAAACTACAGCAACATACAACAATTTGGATAAATATTACAAACACAATGTTGAAGGAAAGTTACAAGACTTAAAACAATATACATGGTATGATTCCAATTATATCAAAACCAGGCAAAACTAGACTAGATCATTAAGGGATGCATGCACAGGTGGTAAATGCTACAGAAACGGAAGGAAACTCTTACCATGACAATCAAGATAGTTGGGGATGAGAGAGAAGCCTGTGATCAAGAGGAGATATTTAGGGACCTTCTTGGGTATTACCAATGTTCCAGTTTGGTTTTGTTTTTTAACCTAGTGATGGTTAAATGAGTGCTTGCTTTTCAAAACATTCGTTAAACATGTAAGATTAATGCACATTTTATATGATCTATGTCACAACATTTTTTAAAAAAAGTCTACGTTACCTCTTCCAGGATGTCTTCCCAGACATCCACCTGAGGAAGCAGCTCCTTCAGCATCCTGCACTGTCTTGTAGCACATCTCACCTGGCTGTAATGCTTGTTAACTGTCAGGGCATCTGCCTTGGAGGGCAGGGATGGGAGCCTATTTTGGTTCACCATTGTATTCTGTGTCTAAAAAGTACAGAGCACATGGTGGGTGCTCAATAATTATCTGCTGAATTAATCAATGACTGTTCTTAAAGATCAGAGTTGGTAAAAAGTAGTTAGCCCTTTACCAACAGATAACCAGCAAGAAGGCACTGAGTGCTATGATGGAAGGAGAGACTCAGGAGTCAGAAAAAAACTGGATTCTATTTCCACTATGTATTGGCCACATCACCTGGAATAAGTCATTTTAGCTTTTTAGTGAATTTCCACTATGTGCTAAGTGCTTTTATCTATGTTTTTGTTTTTGTATCTTTTTAATGATTAGGAAACTTAAGATTAAATGGTTTTTCCCCCAATCACTCTGCTGGCCAACAAATGGCAAAGCTGAGATCTACTGCTACACTGAATTCTTCTTACCTCAGTTTTTTCACCTATACAATAGGGATATAATAATGTCTGTGCAACCTGACAAATTTGTAGTAAGGCTCAAAGGAGAAAATGAATGTAAAAGCAGCTTGTAAACTTTAAAGCATCAATCAAATGCAAGGAAAATAATATATAATAAGCATCTACCATGGGCCCACACAAAAGAAGCAGATGGTGCCTACCCACACTGAGCTCACAAGGCAGTTGTGAAGGAAAGCTATGTAAACAGGAAAACCAGGAACACATCAATAAACTAATTTAAGGAAACCATCAGGAACAGCACATGATACAGGCAACTGGTAAGAATGGCGGTAAGTGCGGTACTGCCTCACCCATCATCCAGCCTCCGCGTGGCAGCCAGGGGGATTTTGTTAAGTAAGGCTTAATGCAATTTTTTTTCCATTAAAAACGTATATTTCATAAATCGGATTTATTGAAGTGAAATTTATTTATAGTACAATTCACCATTTTTCAGTATACACTTTGATGAGTTTTAACAATCATATACAGTTGTGTAACCACCAGCATAATCGAGATGCAGAATATTTCCATCCCCTCAAAAGTTCCTCCGTTACCCTTTAATAGAGTCAATCCCTTCCCCCTACCACGAACCCTGGCAACCAATGATATAGTTTTTATCTCTGTAGTTTTGCCTTTTCCCAAATGCAGAGGGGCCTTTTTAAAATCATGCCAGGTCAAGCTGCTCCATGCTTCAACCTCCCAGTGTCTTCTTGTGGCATTCAGAAAGAAACCCAAAGTCCCCCCTGTGGCCACCAGGCCCTGCACATTGGCTCCCACCTGCCTCTTGGACTCTATTCCTTATCACTTTTCCTTCCCTACAGTCCAGCCTCATTGGCCTTCTTTTGGCTCATTTCTACCTCATGGCCTTTGCGGTTCCCTCCTCCTCAGCTCTTGCCTGTTCAACTTTCTTATTCCTCACCTTCCCCAAACACATTTAATGCCAGTTTCCTCCTTTAGAACACTTATTGCTATCTGAAAGGATCTTGCTTATTCATTTACTTGTTTATTATCTCCCTTCTCTAAAACTGTAAGATCCTTGAGGGCACAAAGCTTGTGTGTCTTATTCAGGGCTCTATTTCAGGAAACTAGAAAGTACCTGGTAAGTACTGGTATTTGCAGAATGAACAAAGATTTGCTGAAGAAGTGAGGGAATGGTAAGACCCGTGTGGCTGAGACTCTTAAGGAAAGTATTCACAGAAGAAACAGGCCAAATGCAGTACGTAGGGAATAAAGGGTGGAGGGAATGGCCACCACTCAGAACCAAGGTCTCCCCACTGCCATTCTACCACCCCTTCCCCAAAGTCCTGGAGCAACGGGGCCACACAGGGCTGGGAGATAAAGCGGGGCCTCTCCCACCCTTGCCCGCCGGTACCCTTGGGTTCAGCCCTCTTCCAACACACGGTCCCTCTGGCTCTGCTCACCTGCACCGGATGGCGCCCACCCCCTCAGCCAACTCAGGCTCACGGGCATTCTTTCCTCCATCCACATGAGTGCAGGGAGAGGGAGCCCAGGGAGTTGTTCTGTCTTTGTATTCTGGAACCATCTTCAGCACTCCTCCCTATGGAAGAGCAGTACACAATCCTGGTCTTGTAAACCCTGGGAGTGTTACAAGACAAATTCCTCCTTTGCAGGGCTCCACATGCTCAGTGGAGTGTACACGTGAATGCAACATGTGCTAGTGTCCACAATTCCCTGAGCCGATGTCCCAGTTTTCTTTCTCAATTAGCACTAGAGTCCTGAAAGCTCAATTTTGTTATAATTTATTATCTCAGTTGGAGGTAGCCAAGGGAGAAGGCGGGGAATTCCTTTGCCACAAGAACATCTGTTTTGCTGGACAGCAAGATTTAAATTATGACCTCAAGACTTGAGCAGAAGCTTATAGATTGTTTGGTCCAGTTTCCTAATTTTATATGTGAAGATACTGAGTCCTAGAGAAACTAAGGAACTTACCTGGGGCCACCAAACTAAATTCAAGTTTCTTGACTCCTAGTCCAGACTTATTGCCGCTGTAAATTTTCTCAAGTTTGGTTTCTATCCCTATCACGTCACTGAAACTGCTCTTTTAAAGGCCAATAATAGCCTCAATCACTAAATACGATGGACTTTTCTGTCCTTATCTAATTTGGCAATGACATGGAACAGAATTCTGTTCATTACCCAGAACTTCCTTCGGCACATTTCCTACCTGAGGTTCCACATGTGGTTGAGTTCTTTGGGTTCTCCTCCTGCTTCTCTGACCTCCAACCCCCTTTCCCTAGTGGAGCTACCTGTGGGTCTACTGAAGGCAGGTTCCCCTGCTCCCTCCACAATGGTAGGCTCCTTCTCATCCATCTCCCCTCCAACAGCATTCTCACCCCAGGGGCATCTCCTCTACTCTCATGATCTTACCATGAGAGTGGAGTCTCCTTCTCTTTCCAGCCCTGACCTTTTTTCTGAGGACCAGAACTATCTTCCAAGCTGAACATTTCCAGCAAAGTATCCTGCAAGAACCTGAAATCCGTGCCTGTGGTTTGACTCCCATCTTTCCTCTGCTACCTACCTCCCTGCTCCTATGCTTCCTAACTTGGTGGCATAGCTCAACTGTATCCCTCAGATTCAAAACTGCTCCCTACTCCTTTCTAGACACCAAGTCTCATCTATTCTGCCTCCAAAATCCCTCCCCCAGCCAACTCCTCATTGCCTTTCCTACCAATCCCCTAGTTCAGACTACAGAAATCTATGTCCCTAAGTCTCCTCTCTGGTCTCCCTTCTTTAAGCTCTCTCAACTGGCAACCTGCTGTACTCAAAATAAAGTATATACCCCTTAGCAGAACGGTCAGGGGCCCCACAATCTAGCTCCACCCTTCCTTTCCAATCACTTTTCCTCATATTCCCATGATCCTTCAATTCTTCAGTCACATGAGACTGATGGTGCCCTGCATGTTTGAGTCCTGCTTTTGTGCTTTACTCATACTGCTGCTGCTTCTTGGAAGGCCTTACCCTTTTCATCAGCATGATTTTGGTTCTAAAGGACAGAATCCCAGCTCAAGTAAGTTTATGTAAAAGAAGGGACTCGTTAATTCACTTAACTATCAAGTCCACTGAGAGGGCTTCAGAGACTCTCATAATATCATCGAATGTCTTTCTGGCTCCCTCTCTTATTCTGTTCTCTTTCTTCTCTCTCTCTCTCCCCAACCCAATCTCTCAAAGTCTCAAGCTCTCCCATGATAGGCCAGTTTCCTCCTTGCAGAGAGGAAGGGAGTGGGGGTGGGGGTGGGGTGGGGAACATGGCCCCGGCGAGGTCCAAGCTTTCATCCTTCCAGCCCAGTGAGCACCTTGCTGGGATCCCAGATGAAGAGCTCCTTTCTCATAGTAACTATACAATCCCAGAGAAGGACTCTGATTAGCCTGGCTTCAGTCAATGTGCCATCTCTGGGCCAATTACTGGGGCCTGGAGAATGGGGTATTATGAGTGGCAAGGCCTAAGTCATGTATTCACTTCTATCTTCATGAGGCAGGGGGCAGTGACCAGTAGCACCATCAGAACTGCCTGGACTGAGTGAGGCTGGGCAGACTGAAACAGTGGGGTGTCCACTGAACCCTCATTTCTTCACCTATCTCCTTTCCAGCTTAATCCTGAACCCACTGACTAAATTAAATTCCGTCGTTGTCTCTTCTGTGTCCTCACAGCCTCTGTTTGTCTCCTCCTACTGATTCAACTCTCCAAGGGCAGGCAATGGTGCTCAGTGAACAATGTATAAGGCTTCACCCAAAGGTATGAGTCCAGAAAATGTACTGCAGTCTGCCATCACCATGTCCAATTAATTGTTTACGAGGTTACTCCTTGATTTTCCTGGGATTTGACTTGTTCGCCACTAAATCTCCAAACACCTAAAACAGTGCCTAACACATAATAGGTGCTAGATAAATATTGGATAAATGAATAAATGAATGTTTTGAATGGAATAAAGGTTACCAGTCTTTAGTGTTCCAGTAAATGAGCACAGCTGCTTTTTAATTCCTCCCACTTCACAGAGAAAAATAAAAGCTAAGGCAGGAGCTCCCTCAACTTTCCATCCCCACCACCCCTCCCCTGAATTTCTCTACATACTCCCCATCCTACTGCCCTCCTGTCAATCTCAGGGAAGGAGATGCCTTCATGCCAGGATCAAGCTGTCCATTCACACCCTGCAATCCCTCTCTGCCCATCCTTTTGGGCTCTGCTCCTTCTACCATTTCCTCTTTCCTATACTTTCAACTCCTCCCTTCCTTTGGGTTCTTTCTTCACAGCTTCTCAATGGATTCAAGTCCTGCCATGTTAGCCAAATGAACAACAACAAAATCCTCCCTGGACTCCATACTACTCCACTGCCCCTTCTCCCCTTCCTTGCCTAGCCCAGGGTCTCCAGTCGCAGCCTCAACATCCTCAGTTCTACTCACTGCCTAACTCCCAAAGCAATCTGGCTTTTCTCCCACCACTCTACTGAAACTGCTCCTGCCAAGGTCACCAACAACCTGTTGGTCTTTATCTTATTTGACCACTGCAGTATCTGACTCAAATAATCACTTCCTCGCCTTCTTGAAATTCTCCCCTTCCTTGCTCTCGTGTTGCTGCTCTGCCTTGGCTTTTCCTTCCCATATCTCAGATCACTCCTTCTTGCTTCCCTCACAGGATACTCATGCTAAATTATTACTCTTTCCTAGAGTTGGGAAGTGTGTATGGTGGGGGATGCAACCTCTGCTTCTCTATCCCTCTTAGCCAGGCAAGGTTACCTACTTCCATGGCTCTCACTGCCCTCAAGCACCACAGAAGTCCAAATTTCCCTTCCTACCTCTATCCCACATATCCAATCCTACCAGAGATCTCCACTTGAATGATCCACAAGAGACTCAAACTCAACATGATCAAATTAAGTCATCATCTTTCTCCCCTAGTCTTCCTTTCTCCTCCTGCATGTCTCGAAATCAGGGAATGGCACTGCCATCCTACCAGTGGCCCAAACTAGGAATCCTGGACTCATTCTTGGATGAGCCCTCTAAAATTTAGCTTTTCTTCAATGTCCAGCTAAATGATTGTCAAATAAGTTCAATTATTCTGCTGCCTAAATATCTCTAGAATCTGCCCCCTTTCCCTCCCTACTACCACTACTTTAGCTCTTAATCATTTCCCATCTGAATTACAGAAGTAACTTTCCATTTAGTCTCCTAGTCCTCAGACCTGACTCCCTCCAGTCCATATAGGTGATTTTTCTAAAGTGCAAATTGATCCTGCCACCCATTTCTTTAAAACTTTCTGGCAGCATCTCATTATCCTCAGAATAAAACCCAAGTAAGGCCTCCATCTTGTCTTTCATCTCTCATCTCTTGACAATCCTCTTACACAGTCAAACCAAGTTACTTTACCTTCCCCAGCATGTTCCAAGTGGTGACATACTTAGTACTTTTAAGTGTTGATCCCTCCACCTGGCTTTTTTTTTTTTCCACCTGGCTAACTACCACTTACACTTAAGACTCAGCCTAGATGCCATTTACTCTTGGCACACACCCCTGAACCTCCTCTGTTCTCCCACATTGATTTCAGACATTGTGGCACTTCCTATCCTGATGTATAAGGGTCTTTTTCATGTAGCTCCCTTTAGACTACGAATTCCTTGAGGCCAGGGATTGAGACCTTCTTCTTTACCTCCATGGCACTATATATGCCTAGCACACAGTAAATACTTATGGAGGATGGATGGATGGATGGATGGATGGATGGATGGATGGATAATGGATTTCCTATTATCCACAGTCTTCTCTGAGCCACCTGTCTTCACCAATGCCAGAGCCTTCAGTGGAAGCTTCTCTTTGCTGTCACCTGCAAATAGCCTACACTTCTGAGGCAGGAGTAGAAAATGATTTCAGGCCTCCAGACAATGACTGGGGAACACTCTGGTGTCCAAATCAATGTGATGTATGATGATAACCTCCGACTCCAGAAGGAGCCCAATACCAGGTAGGGACATGCCATTTTATATTCAGCCTCTGATCTCAATCAAGGCTGGTACCATCCCATTTGTTTATGGCTATTGGGTCCTGGACAACCAGTTCTCCATTGCCCACACTGGTGGTGGTCCAGTGAGAACTGTGTGGGTTTACATTGGAAAGGACATAGGTTTTGAAATTAGACAAATCATTGTCTGAATATAACTCTTGTCACTTTCTAAGCTATGTGACTTTGAACAAGCCACCTAACTTCTCCGAGCCTTACTTCCTCATCTGTAAGATGTAGTTGATGACAGAATTTCCTCAGAGGTTGATATGAAAAAACAAATGAAGAAGATAATGCTTTGAAAATGCTGGACACAATCCATAGTCATGGAAGGTTTTCAATATTATTATTATGGCTTATATAGAAATGAATTTGTATTTCTTGTGCAACTAATTTCTTTCTCTCTTTCCTTCAATCAACATGTCTTAAGTGCCTCCTTTGTGTCAGGCATTAGGCTGAGTGCTGTACTACAAGAAAAAGTAAGTCACCATCCCTGTTTTGGGGAGCCCTGGTGGGGAGAGGGTACCCAGATTAACTAGGGAGACAGACACATAAACACCTACTTCATTTACAATTGTAAAAAGCAGTAGTTATCTGAGACAGGTGACTCCGGGTCAATTTTTTTTTTTTTAAAGATTTTATTTATTTATTCATTTATCCCCCCCCTTGCTGCTTGTGCTCGCTGGGTCAGCCAACCACGCCGTGCGGGCGGGCTTGCCTCCACCAGGAGGCCCCAGGAACCGAACCCGGGGCCTCCCATATGGCAAACGGGAGCCCTACTGATTGAGCCACAGCCGCTTCCCACTCCGGGTCAATTTTAAAGCATGGGGAAGCTGTCTCCATGAGTAACAAATTTCCACTGAAAATCTATCTGTTGGCTAAGACACAGGCAAAGAATCCAATAAATCCTTGGCCATGGAGCTCTATACTTATATCTTGTTCCCCTTTTCTCTATTCTCCTTGCTTCTAGAGATGGCTGGGAAATCGAGTAGGGGGACAAATGCAAGGTACTGACTATTAGCCTTGCAGGATTTTATTTTACTTTAGTTTTTTAGTGCTATGAAAAGCACAATGTTTTCCTCTTCTCTGTAAAGAAAATTAGAACTAAAGATGGCTCAGCAGATAAAAGCTGTGGGCGGTAAATACTCCCACTATTCCCCACTGCATTTCAGGCTTCTAGGTTTCTCTTTGCATCTAAGATACATCTTAGAACTGGAAACCTGAAAGCAGCCTGAGAAAGTTCAATTGTAAAAGCCCATGTCCCAATTAAGAGATGAATAAACTGAGGCCCAGAAGGGATAATGACCTGCCCAAAATCAAATCAGAGAGCAAATCAAAATTAAAACTCAGTTCGCCTGATCCTCCCTTTTCACTAGTCCTCAAAGCTCCTAACTGCCTGGATCCTAGGTACCTTAATCAAGGCAAGTTCCTTCATGTGCCACTGTCCCTGAGAGAAGCCAGGGCCATCTCCATTTCTGAGCACCCTGGAAGCCACAGACAAACCACTTCTCCCTCTAACATGTCATTGGGTCTCTCATTTCCGAAACATCCTGTTTCTTACTAAAGGGATACTCTCAGATCCTCCTGAACCGTGTCTGTATAAAGTTTAGTTAGAGGTGGTTTTCTGGTTTTCTCCAAGTGCCTTTCGAAACTATGACTTTCCTAGATGAAAGAGCTCTGTGGCTGAGGTTGCTATTTGGCAATTATCTTGGCCTTAAAAGAACCTGCATGGGTCCCCCGACCCCTCTGGGAGAGAACCATAACTGATGCTTTTATATTTAGAATCTAGCATTAGAGACATCAAGACCCTTAACACAAAGTGAATTCCCAATTTCATAGACCATTTGGAAGAGGAAGGGAGCTTGGTCCAACTCCTGCAGGAAACTGAGACCCCCAAGAGAGACAGGACTTGTCCTGACTCCTGGTCCAGTGCTCTTTCCCACTCTGTGTAACAACACCCAAGCCTCTTGGGCTGAAACAACTGCGCCATCAAAAATGTCATATCAGTTATGACAACACTGGTTGTTATATAACTGGTGCTGAAGAGCAGGTGAGGGGAAGAAGCAATAAGCAGGAACCACAGTGCTTCCCTTTTGGCTCTCAGCAGGGGGCTAAGTCCCACATACTTGAGAAAAGAACTCCATATGGGGTAGGAACACCCACTAAACAATTAAAGAAATAAAAACTATAGCTAACATTTGCAAACTTCTTTCCAGGTTCCAGACACTGTTACACACACATTTCATATATTAACTCATTTAATGTTCACAACAACCCTAGGAGGTAATTATTGTTATCATCAGTCATATTTTACAGGAAGGAAACTGAGGCACAAAAAGTTAAGCAACTTTTTTTAAAGTCACACATGTAGTTGGTGGTAGAGTCAAGATTTGAACCCAGGTAACCTGGATGCAGAGTCCATGTTCTAAATCACCTCTCAATTTTAGAGAAACATGCTAAACTACTCTTTTAAATACGAAACTACCTATTTCTCTGAACTGGCCAACAGGCCACTGCTGCTTCTTCTCCTTCCCCCGTATGCTAATCAATGATTTTGTGGACAGTTTCCTTTCTATCAGTACTGTATATGCATGAGAGGGAAAGGATGAAATAATGTGATACAAATCCAAACAAATCCCCAGACTGGAGTTCATTTGAACACCTTCAAGCTTTTTATGACGATGAAATCAATGAGAAAGTGAGGTGAAGTATTCTTCTCACAGCATCTGGAGTCTGCTTTTAAATCCATGTAGAGTGTGTGTGTGTGTGTGTGTGTACAAACATTTTCTTTTTTCAAAATCAAAAGTTGTAGTGTCAGTTTTGGGGGTAACCCTTTCTGTTACCTGGTCCACTGTCTTTCAGATCAAGATGTGCTCTAGTGATAATGGTCTGGCTTCATAAGAAAGGAGAGAATGAAAACACCCTTGAAGATGGGGAACAAAATCCTTGCATTCAGATGAGCTGGGAACATGTCAGAAAAACAGGACCCTATTCTGCTCATACTAAATCTTCAGTGTTAACAGATAGGGTACTGTGAGCAGCTGTAAAGTATTGGTGATTTTGTCCTATCAGCAGATATGTCACGCTAAGAAGCAAATAACATCTGGGGAGTTCCAAGTGCAAGACAGTACTCTATCTCTGGGCGTTGTAAACCTAATCCAGTCCCACACATACAGAACAGCCAATTCTTCTGGATTCCTTTTGAGCCATGTCAATCCCTCACAGAGCTTTGTCCACTTCATCCACTTAGCAACAACCATTTCAACAAGTAGACATGTTCCATTTCAGAAGCTAATAGGTAATGGAGGCTGAAGAATTCCACAGCTGATTCTCGAGACAATCAGGTAGACTGTGTGCTACTCTCCTGGCAGGAAAGAACACTGGTATTACAGCTCAGTGAACAGTAAGGAGGAGACAGCACCATCCATCAGCAAAGGAGAACTCATCTGCTACTTGATCTGACATTCTGTTTCTGCTCAGGCTGTCTCCAGAAAGAGCAAGGTACATCTACTTGAATAAATATGGAGACAGGATCCAGGCAGAGAGGTGAAGCAGCCAATGAGATGATTGCAGAAATAATAAATCCACAAATCTGGAAGAGTAGCTATTCGCGGAATTCTGCCTCAACATGGAACCCTTTGGGCATGTGTGGGATATACCCTTTTAGATGGCTGTAAGCTGCCATTCACCTCCACTAGTGTCTGTTACCTAGTATGTGCTGAACAGTGGTATATTGAAGGATCACATGCTTGCCCTGAATCCAAACCAGATAGTAGACAACCTAATTACTAAGTCAGGGTCATAGCTGGGAAGAGGAAACCACCAGTTTTTGGGAGCAGGTTATCTCTTAAGACTTTCTTCCTTGACAGGGTGGGGTCTGCCCTGGGAATCACATTCCATGACAAGGGCTGGTACCTTGGGAACGAATGTACATACAAAGTGTTCCAATTACTTTGCCCATTTATGTAAAACCTACCAGCTAGAAAGATATACCTCTTTCAAACTCTCTATCTTCCTAAAAATCTGCTTAATCCTCCAGAGACAGAGCTTGAACATGACATCACAGAAAACGCAAATTCTCAAAAGAGGGCAAACTATGGTGCCCACAGCAGCTCCACAGTTCATTTTACATTTTCATAAGATAGACTGTCCAAGCAGTTGTCACTATTTGTTCAGAACTGGGAAGCCACCTAAAGGGATATCTGAATTCTTTAAGAGATTTCTTGGTAAGGGTGTTGGTAATTAAATTAAATTGACTTTCCTTTTAAAATCTTCATTTATTTGCATAACTCAAAGAGCCCTACTGATCAACTGCAAAAATGATGGGCTGTATAACAGGTGAGGTCACCACCCCTTAACAAGTAAAATTATTTAAAGTGCCAATAAAAAAAAAGATCCATTGATTACTCAAGGTATGTTTAAAATTATGTTTGTGCTGTCTCAATTCTCATTGTTTATTTCTTGTTACCAAAGTGTTTTGGATTGTTTGACACACAGCTCCCAAGCACTAAATCACAACCCCATACACAAAGGGAAAAAAAAAACCCAGAAAACTATGTTCAAATGAAAATTTTAATAAAGTATTGATAATAGGGCTTTTGAAATGACAATCTAATTGGCAGCATCTTTTAAACGGATGGAAGTTCCCCCTTACAACATGTATTAATCAGAAGAATTTCAAATTGCAATGTTCCTAGGCTGATGTGGGTGTTAACACTTTGTTCTGAGTAGCATCTGCCAGCCATTCCTTTATCATGTAACTGCAGTTACTATAGGCATACAGGAAATCTATTCTTTCTTCTAAGCAGCACACTACAGCATGGGTGAGAATACCCGCTGAATGGTGTGGCTCTTTGCTCTTCTTCTGGAGATGCTGAATGAAAAGGGCTTGGGAATGTCTGCTGATCAATAGCCTTCTCCTCTCAATCCAACAGGCTGGACTAGTAAACCCCAGTCCCCATTTGGAAATCCTGTGGTTCTCACAGAGATCACCCAAAAAAGACTTCAATTTAAATTCATCTGCCCAGGTGAAATAAAACAACACCCTAATTAACTCATATATGTGGCCTAGTAGGTTGGTCACTAATCACACATAGGGAAGTCTGAAATTGCTTTTTCTAAATGCCCCCTAGCTTTGCAGGCTTGGCCCCACCCATGACAGTTCCCCTACTCAGTGACTCTCAGTCAAGCAGCCATTGTGAAAACCATCTCTGCAAGAGAGGACTCCAAAGAATTTGTCACTAGGATACAGTGACACCAATCCCACATTTTGTGGTTAATAAAACAAGTCCTGCCTCCAGCTTGGCACAAGGCCCTGATCTGACTTATTTCAAGCCAATCTGGAGGGCTCACAGGAAAAGCTGCCATTCATGAATGCTTCAGAACTGGGCGCTGGGGTCCTTACCCTGGTACCTTGTGGCAAAATTTATAGGGGCCAGAACCTTTCTGTCTAGCCTTTTGAGCAAACATAGTGTATTTCCTAAAAAGAGCTGATGTATTGAGGGATTTTTAAAAAGTATTAAAGGTTTTACCTCTAAAATCTCAGTTTTGCCTGACATTTTTCTCCAAAGAGGTGCACATTTATGTGGGGTTAGAAGAGCTGGGAATGCAGGGAGAAAAGAAGAAACGCTCTGAATTCCGATTTAACCATCTCAAACATCAAGCACTTCATTCCCCCCCCCTCCCGCCACTACCACCATGTAACCATATATGTATCAATAGGAGACACATAGGACTTTCCCCAGAAAGTCTTCCTACAGCCTTCATTTAAGATTTCTTGCCCCAGTACATATTAGGAATTTTCATTCTAAAATGGCACACCTACCTCCTTGGAGAGCTCAGCTCTCTTTGAATGAAAAAGGCAAGGTAGGTAATATTATCCTTTGGGGGACTCAGTATATATTCTTAAACTTCTTATTAAATCAATCTAATTTATGGGACATGCTTAGGGAGTACAGATACCGTGTTGCTTTGGCGGATTCAAAGTTAATTTGCAGACTCTAGCATAGGCCCCTTCCTTCCCGTCTCTTCCCGCGAACGTTTCCGAATGCCTCTGCGAATGCCGAACGTCCTCCGAAGGGGTTTGGCTCTCTCCGCCCGGCCCCGACTCGGCTCCGAACACCGCCGAGTCCCTCCGAGCCCCGCCCCATCGACTTTTCGGGCCTCGGCTGGGCGCTGTCCACCACTCGCAACGCCTGAAACCTCACCCAGCCCCGGCGGCTGGGGCTTCTAGCTAGCTCCGAGGCCGCCACTGTAGATTTACAGACCTCTGAAGTTCTCCCTCGGGAGAAGGGGGTGGCGCTGCTTGCCTTTACCGACCTGCACGGGCTCCAGGCAGACGCATCCTGCACCTTGTTGCAAAGAGCAATTCCCCAGGACCCGCCTCCCCATCCATTTGGGTTGCACAAGCTCCAGAGAAGCCCCGGACCAAATTGTCCGTGGCTCAGAGAGGTGCTGCGAGCAGAGGGGGCCCCTGCGAAGAAAGCCCTAGGGAGCTCTCGAACAAAAATAAGAACATGTCAAGCAGATGGGGAAAATTATCTCCGAGTCGCTACTCTCTGCCATCATGGCGCCGCCTAGAACCCGCTTGTCATGCCTGTTACACATGCAAGATTTTTTGCATCTTGGTTCTTCTAAAAGCACAAGCATGTTTCGTCTCCCACCCACCTTCCCACGACAGGGGTTTTTATTTTCCATTGTTTTCCTACGGGATGCAATTACTTCGGCTATTCTGTCAAGTTGAAAAATAATCATTTTTGTTTACTGCACAACAACCCCTAATTAGGAGCCGTGTGTGTGCGAAGGTGTCACAGCAAAGCGACGTGGAATCCTAGCTAAACGGTCTTAACGAACTCCTCCGTTCCGAACTGACAGGTCAACAGAAGCAGCCCGGCTCGGAGGCTCGGAGGCCCGGAGGGCGCGCACCCCCTCCCGGACCACGCAAAGCCTGTGGGCTCACCACGAACTGCCGCGCCGAGGAGGCCAGAATCGAGCCTGGGTGGAAAGGAGGGGCGAGGCTCCTTATTGAGAAAGTGTGGAAGAGAAGGAATATCCCATTTTGTTTTAATTTTCAACCATCACTCAAATCCACCCCCAGTTAATTAGGAGGGGAAACCGATATCCTAGGCAAAAGGGGGCGGCAGCAAGTGGGGCCTGAAATCCTCATTGTGGGTAGATTACATGGAGCACGGCCTATGCAGAGTGTAAATAAATACACTGATAAAGGCCACAGAGGGAACCAAAACTGCCAGTGTCAGGAGAGCAAATGCTGGGAGGGTGGGGGCGGAGAGGGGCCAGGGGCAGCAAGGAGGCGGGCTTTTAAGTCCTACAGCCGGTGTCCCCCTTCCACCTCAGCCTTGGATACAGCTGTGCCAGTCGCATCCGCTTAGAAACCCACCTTCTTCCCCCAACACACACCCCCTCCCCTAACCCTAACCTCGCCCTAATTGGGGGTGGGGTGGGGGCTAGGAGAGGCAGAAACCATAGCCTCCAATTCAGCACCAAATCCATGAACAGCAGACACTCGATCCACCACCCCAGTCTAGGGCTAGATCCCCTTCCTGTCTTAGCCAAGTTCAAAATCACTGCCCCAGGAGAAGAGCAGGGGGAAGTGGGGTTATGGACGCTGAAGGGGGGTGGGGCAGAGAAAAAGAGACAAAATGAAGCAGAGGCAGAGACAGAAATGAAGGCAGCGAGACACACGAAAGACCCCTCGAGGAGTAATGAACATAATCATGCCAATAGTGTGATGTTCTGATCAATATGGCGGACACTGTCATTCATACAACTACAGGCGCTCCTCTCCACCCGCCCCCCAAAAAACACCCACCCCGGGAGTTGGGGTGGAGGACCCAGAACCAACGTCGGGCGTGGGGGAGGGGAGTTAAGGCGAGGTGTGTGTGTGTGTGTGTGTGTATGAATTCAAAAGCAGGCCTGGAGAGCAATGTGCAGTGAGCGAGGTAATATGATGGTAAAAAAAAAAATAATTCTTAATAAAAGTACAAATCCCGATACCACAGGGACTTACTTCATCTGCTTCACAATGGTGCTTTTTCCTGATTCTCCAGCCCCTGTTGGGACACAGACAGGGGATAAAACTGGTGAGTGTCAGCTTAGAGAACCAGGGGGACCAGAGGGTAAGGCATGCGAGGAGATGGGCGACCCTGGGCACATGGTGGTGACAACTCGGGGCCAAGTCTCCCCGGGCGCGGGTGGGGTGGGGGAAGTGGCGGGGGGGAGTGCGGAGTGGCCGGGGTCGGGGCGTGGGGGTGGCAGCCGCGGGCCTTACCCAGCAGGAGTAATTTCACGTCTTTGGCGGCGCTGATGCCATCCTCTTTGAGGTTTTTCTCAATCGCCTTGCTCCGCTCGAGGGCGGCTCTCTCTTCTGCGCTCAGAGTACATCCCATGGTGGCACCTTCCCTGCCACAGCCCGCACGACTCGCCTGGCACGGCTCCCCGGCTCGGCGCGCCCCCCACCCCCCCCAGAGAGCAGAGCCTGGCTCAAAGGGGGTAAAATCACGATATCCTCCCCTTGGCTGAAAACAAGACTGTGGAGAAACCACGACCCCCCCCACGAGACTCGCGGCAGCTGGCAGGAGTCTGGGGGTGTCGAGACGAGGGCTGCCGGGGTCGGGGGCTCCGGAGCCGAAGGAGGAGGCGCCCGCGGGCCGGGGGGCGGGGGCGCGGGCTGCAGGCACTGAGGCTTGTGCACGACCCCAAAGAAATAAAATAATAGTCGAGGCTGGAGCCGCAGCCGGCGGAGGGCGGGGTGGGGGGCAGGGTGGGTCCTGCTGCCGCTGCTGCCGGAGGAGGAGGCGGCGGCGGCGCGGGCTGTGCAGGGAGAGAGTTAGGGGCGCCGCTAGTGCATGTGCAGCGCCCGTCTTCAGCCGTCGCTGTGTCCGCGGCGCCTTCGCCGACCCCCGCGCGCTGGGCAGGGCCGGGCAGGGGGCCGGGCCGAGGGCAGGTCTCTAGCAGGCGGCGGCGCTGCCTCCCAGAGCTCGCATCGCTCGGTGGAGCCCACCGGAGAGACAGCGAGAGCGCGAGGGAGCGGCGGCCGCCGGGGAGCTCGAGGGGGAGAGAGAGAGAGGGAGGGAGGGAGGAAAGAGGGGGGGCAGTGCG
>JAKSZT010034297.1:7345552-7380523 GCA_026826555.1 Tolypeutes matacus
GGGGGGGGGGGCGGGGGAGGCGCGCGCGCAGGGCCTAGCGTCAGCCCGCGGCGGCGCGCGCGCACCGCGCGGCCTCCCCGCCCCCAGCGCCCTCCGGGCCCGCGGCTACCCCGGGGTGGGCGCGTGCCGAGCGCGGCGAGGGCGGAGCCTAGGGCCGGGTGCGCGCGCTAGGGCGCCCCGCCCCGCGCGTCGGCCGCGCGCCTCTCCTGGTCCGTGCGAGCGCGGGCCTGGGTCTCCTGTGCGTGGGGCACCCGAACCCCCGGCACCCTTCACGCGGCGTCTCTCCCTTTCCCGCTGCCTCTCCATCTTGTCTCCGGCCGCTCGCCTTCTTGGTTGTTCTGCTGCTGGGGCCGTGACAGCCGAGGCCGGGTTACCTCAGCAAATCCGAGGAGGCAACGGGTTCTGAATAAACCCGCGTTCCAGAGAATTCGCCTCAGCCGTCTAGCGCTCTGGGGCAAGTTCGGAATTTCCTCCTTCTGCGTTCTACGAACATTTATTGAGCACCTAGTATGTGAGAAACAAGGCCCAGAGCAGAGGAACACGACAGGATGAGATAGCCGGGGCCTGCCTTCGAGGAGCTTCTGGCTCCCCTTGCCGTGGTTGATCCCGCCCCGGAATTCCCGGCCGTCGATCCCAGTGGAGGCAGTTTCCATCCTCGCGAAGCTTTGGTGCGGGGAGGGGAGGGACAGAGCTTACTGCGATCGTGAGCTTTTCGCCAACGCTTGCACCCTGAGCAGAGTTTAAAAGGCTTCTGCACATTTTGGGTGGTTGGCGTTGGTGGAGGCTTACGCTTTGATTTTTCTTGTCCTGCCTGTTCCCCAAACACAAACACGTAACATGAATTTTTAATCGAGTTTTGGTGAGAGAAGTTTTCTTTTAAACTACTTTTGCCATCTCTCTTCCACTAAAGACCCAGAGAACTGGGTCAGTTATTCACTGTACAGCTACTCAAATACTGAGGAAACACAGATTTGCCAAAGATTGTATCTATTCTGGGTGGTCTCTGAGATTTTGAAGATGCTAATTCTTACTGCACAAAATGGCTTTATAATCAGTCCCACCAGACAGCCCCAGGGGCCCTCCTGGAGAAAGAGACCCATGGGAAAGCTTGCTTGGGGCTGAGAGGCCCGCGGCCAGTGGAAAGCGGTTTTTCTAACAGTAGGGCATTTCTGTGGCTCTGAAAACAAACTTTTTTCATTGCAACAATAGAAAAAAAAATTCCTGACTTGGAAATGTTACCCAGCTTAAAAATACACTTGCAAGGGGAAAAGGGCAGTTAAGGCTCACCCAGAAGAAACCTTTTTCCCCTGGAATTTTTTATGTGGTATTTCCCAATAGGGATTTGCCTCCTTCTGCAAATAGCTGTCTTTGTCAAAGTTGTATGTAATGTAATTTGAAGTATTTAAATATGAATCACATTTTACATATTCTAAAAGAGGCTGACAAAGGAATCCTGTAAAGAGTTGTTTTTATAAAGTAAATAACTGCATCCCTACCCCCTCAACCCCATCTCTTTTTGTGTGTATGAGGATGAGGAGGAAGGGATAAATCTGGTTTACTAAAAATCAGGGTATCACTAAAAACCAGCCTTCCAGATCCAGAACAGAGAGCCCAGGTACTCAACATTCCACAGAATTTGTTATTTCCTCTAAAGGTTGCTCTGACAATTATGCTGCTATATTATGCAGATATATTTTGCAGGTATAAGGGGGAAAACGCAGAAGTTTCACCCAGATATTGCTATCCCTACAAGGATGCATAGGAAGGACTGAACAGGTAAAATATAACTATTGCATTGTAGCCTGCCAGTCACATTTTACATTTCAATGCTCTTTCATATCAAGTAGTTCCTTAAGACCTTATTTCAAGAACTTCTTAATTTAAGGTCTTAGGCTCATGAGGCATTCACGTTTGTATAGTTGAATCAAACTATCCTTGACTTTAGTTATGTTTACTCCTTCTTGGTATCAGACCTAGTATGATGACGGCACAAACCTGTGTTTTGTTTTTCTTTATTCACTCAATACTCATTAAGCACCTACCTACTTAGGTATGGGGTGATGTTCTAGGTACTATAGATGTTGTATTTCAGGTTGGTCTACCCTGTTTTCTTTTTTCTGGGTCACTTTGCCTCTTTGTAGGTAGGCTTCATAAGAGACTGATAATCCTGTTTCACCCCTGTAGTGCTTTACAGCTTACAGAGCAATTTTTACAAAAATTATCTCGTGTGTTCCTCCCAAATAAACATTAAGTAGGCACTGTGGTGTGGGAAACATCAAGGTTTAGTGGAAAGAGCCTGGACCATGAACCAAATAGCCTGAGTGCCATTTTACAGTTGAGGAAGCTGAGCCTCTGAGGAGTTAAATGACTTGTTCAAGGTCACAAAATCATTCAATAGTAAGTCAGTGTTCTTTTTAAAGATCTCTGCACTATTTGAGAAATAGCATATAATATAAAAATATAAGCTATACTTCCTAGAATCAAAGAAAGCATACAACCCCAGAACCTAATCATATTCTGGTCCCCTCCCCACCCCCCAAAGGAAGTGAGGATGAGGACATCGCAGTTCTCTGAGTTATTAGTAATTACGTAATATCACAACAGTTTAATTCACAATTAATTCCTGAGGGAATGAGGAATTTACAGTTCTAACATAAGGAGTGGGGGGATACTTAGAACAGGGGCAGATTCCATTTGGTTTGATTTTATAAGATCCTCAAAATTATAATATCTCTGACCATTACTTTTGGTCAGAGAATAACTCTCATTACTCCACCCTCAGTCAACCATCTAGTCTCCCTTGCCTCGCGCGCGCACACACACACACACACACAGTTCATCGTATTTTTAATTTTAAAAGTAAGTGATTAGAATTTTTAATATACTTTCTAAAAGGAAAACAAAGCTTACATTAAGTTTTGTGGGTTTTGTTTTGTTTTGTTGTTTTTGTTGTTGTACTATAGGTGGTTTCTAATTCTGGAGAACAGTAATTCATGTTATAAGCAGGTTTTCCCAGCTCTGACTTAACAGAATGTGAGGTCTGATTGGATGAACTGAATTACCCTATATATTCCCTTTTATATAATCAATTAAATATACATTTATTGACAATTTATCATGTTTAATATATTTATTTAGACTCAAAGAAAGGTTCAGATATAAGAACTTGAAATCTTGAAATCTCTGGAATGTTTTCTCAAAATCATTCTCATCCGAATCAGCTGGGCTGATTGTTAAAAATACCCAGGCCACTTCTACCAAATCAGACTCTTCTACAATCTGCATTGACAGCCACTCCCCAGGTGATTCTTCTCTACACAAAGTGCTAGGTCTTATACAGAATCTGTAGGTGCCAATTAATTCTGTTGGGAACGTACTTTCTTAAATTCCAGGTATCTCCCATGTTTCTGAATTCTACAACTTTTCTTCATGTTTACTAGTTTTTGTGTTTTTGTCAAAGGAAAAAATATGATTGCTAGGCCTTATGAACACTACTGTCGGAAGAAAATAGGCTAAAATGAGTGGTTCATGATCTAAATGAAACTAAAATAAATGTCAAATGAATTAGGCATTTTAGGGAAAATAGTAAGTCACTAGAGATTTGGGACTTCTCTAAGAGTTTTGTTATGAAATTGATAGCTCATAATCCAATTTAGTGGTGAATTTAATTTATAAGAATGTCTAGGTAATGCTAAGAGATGACTTATTGTTTCTGGTAAATATCTGGCATTAATAAGGGGAGGTTACTGATCAAAAAAATTTTTTATATCCCTAGAAGACCAGCCCTCTAGTTAGTCCATATACAAAACTTCCCTGACTGATACTATTTTGTGCCCGTTTTTCAGACGTACCAGAGCAGTGGTTCTCAAATGTTACTACACAGTAAGAATCTCTCGAGATGGTTTTTAAAATGCAAATTACTGGGTCCCATCCTTAGAAATTCTGAATCAGTAAGTCTTAGGTGGACTTGAGAATCTTCATTTTCACAATCAATCATAGACCCACCCCATGATAATGATGCACTTTGGGAAACACTTCACTGGGCTGTAAATTCCACTGAGATAACGGAGTTATCTTTTCTCTTTGTGTATATATCAAAATGTCAAGCATGGCCACTGTGCACAAGGTTATCAATTGAGTATTTGTTAACTAAATTCACCTGTCAGTAGGCAAGGGCTAAATCAGATAATATATCAGAGTTCTTCCCAGCTCTGGGATTTTTTTTTTTTTTTAACTTTATTTTGTACATTTAATAATTGAAAATATAAACAATTAAAAACTAAAAAGTAAACACAGATGAATATATACATTTCTCAATTAAATGTACAGGATACATATAAAAATTTTTTTGGATCAAACAATATGTTGCACAATATATTTGGTTCATAGTAACGCATTCATACAGTATTTGTCCTTTTGTGTCTCGCTTGTTTCGCTCAACATAATGGTTCATCCATATTGTCATATGCTTTATGACCTCATTTCTTCTTACAATTCCATTGTGTGCATAGACCACTGTTTATCCATTCTTCTGTTGATGGACACCTGGGTTTCCAACTTTTGGCAATGGTGAATAATGTTGCTATGAACATTGGTGTGCAGATGTCTGTTCGTATCACTGCTCTCAGTTCTTCTGGGTATATACCCAGTAGTGGTATTGCCGGGTCATGTGGAAAATCTATATTCAGCTTTTTTAGGAACTGCCAAACAGTCCTCCACAGTGTCTGTAACATTCTGCATTCCCACCAACAGTGAATAAGTGTTCCTATCTCTCCACATCCTCTCCAACACTTGTAGTTCTCTGTCTTTTTAATAGTGGCCATTCTGATAGGGGTGAAGTGATATCTCATTGTAGTTTTGATTTGCATTTCCCTAATCACGAGTGATGTTGAGCATTTCTTCATGTGTTTTTTTGCCATTTGTATTTCTTCTTTGGAGAAATGTCTATTCAAGTCTTTTGCCCAGTTTTTAATTGGATCGTTTGTCTTTTTATTGTTGAGTTGTAACATCTCTTTATATATCCTGGATATTAAACCCTTATCTGATTTCCACATATTTTTTCCCATTGAGTTGGCTGCCTTTTCACCCTTTTGACAAAGTCCTGAGTGAGATGTAAAAGTGTTTAATTTTGAGGAGGTCCCATTTATCTATTTTTTCTTTTGTTGCACGTGCTTTGGCTGTAAGGTCCAAGAAACCACATCCTACTATAAGGTCTTGAAGATGTTTCCCTACATTTTCTTTTAGTATTTTTATGGTCCTGGCTTTTATATTTAGATCTTTGATCCATTTTGAGTTGATTCTTGTATAGGGGGTGAGATAGGGGTCATCTTTCATTCTTTTGGTTATAGATATGGGATATTTTTAATAGAAATTTTTTACTTGATTCTAGAAAATTATTTTTAAGATTGAGTGAGTTTGAAAAGGTAATGGCTTATCCTCAAGTAAGATCCTGTAAAATGAAATGATACTGAATTAAAAGAAGTGAATGGGAGAGTCAGTATTTAAGAGTTTGTGAGAAGAATATGCCAGATGTTCTGAAGTTCCAGTCAGAAACCTCTTTGACACATTTTGTGTCCCAGTTTGTTATTTTGTAGAGTTCATGAAAAAAATTTAGTGTCCTTATTTATAGTTGTTAAGAGTAAAAGATGCCCAGAGAAGAAAAAGGCTTTTGTGTACTTTTAAATGAAGGGACTTGCACAAAGAAGCAGATTAAGACTTGCAGGTAATTGAATTGAGTTCTTATTGAAGTCCATTATGTGGTCACTGTTGAAAACATCATTTGATGAGTGTACTTTGATGGTTCAAGAACACCAAAGAGAGTGTGCTTTGTGGTTTTTTTCTCAATTGAGGGTAGCAAGAGAATCCCACAAGGACACATTTGGCTTGAATAGAGTAGAAAGTTGGAGGTGACCAGGGCTAGAGCTTTCACATTGATAAGATTGACTAAGAGCTGAAATTGAAGTTGGAAGCTTGGCTTAATATGAAGGCATTACCTATTAGCTATGGTTCCCTGTTGGAATTTTCTTGGAAAATCTTTCAAATGAAACCAAGATTCTTATTTGCTATGATGAGAATAATAGCATTTTCAACCTACCTGGGTTGAGTTGTCAGATAAGATTAGCAGGTACATGTTCGTAAAGTTTTTATTTAATACTTATTAAGTCCTCCAGAGGACAGGAGATTTCCTAACCAAAGGTTTCTTGCATTATTTATCATATTTCTGTCTCCATAGAGCCTTTAACATATGCAGCTCAAACACGTTTTAGACATTATCTCATTAGTCTTCTGTAAGATTCAAGGTCCAAAGTCTTATTACTGCATGACTCTTTAGAGAGAGAACTGTTTTCGTTTGTTCTGTCAGTTAATATTTGTGAAAGCAAAAAGTCAGTGAATTTTATCTGAATCCACTTAAAACCAGTTTGAATTGGCTGTAACAAGTGTGAAGTATGAATTAGTGCAAACTTATTAGAAGTGGTTTGAGGGTGTTTAACTAGACTAGACTGATTTCATTTTATGACCTGTCTCCATCATCTAAAATAAATGTGGTTTGGGGTGTTCCCAAAGTCTGCCAAGCACCAAGAACGTGGTGTTCCAGTGATGTAACGTGGTTCTTCAGTTGAGATTACACTTAGGCATGCTATCTGCTCCCCAAAGGCCTGCAAAACCATGACCTCTATGGCAGAAAAAAACATTTTTATGAAATTCCTATATGTGTGACAGAGCACATCTATAAAATTGAAGAGGAAAATTCAGAGAGAGACACATTTTCATCCAGGCACCTATTCCATAGTATTTTTAGCTAGAATTGTTCAGAACTTAAAGTAGAAAGAACAGAACAGAACTTATTTTCCTCTCAAACTGTCCCTACAGTCCACTGTCTTTCCCCTTGGGTGCTGTAGCCTTTGGAGAAAGCAAAGACAAGAGGAAAGAAAAAGGAGGAAGAGGCCTCTGAATCAGTTACATTCAAAGTAAATAAGAAGCACTGTTCCTAACGCCCAAAGAGAGAACATATACAGATCTCAATAAAAACCCTGAATGTAGTGGCTTAGCAATGGCTCTGATATTAACAAGGCAGATGTCTAAAGACAATCTTAAAATTAGGAAGAAAAAAAAAGGTCAATGCTGTGATCCTAGAGGTGAAGTGAATGGGGCAGTGAAAGAAAAAGGACAGATTTGGGGACTGGTCAACTTGATCGTCCTTTCTTTGATTCCACCTGCTACTATTCTAGGAAGGCAGTGACACCAATCAGTTTTTCTTTTCTACCCACTCACATAGCATTTCTCCAATAAGAAAACAGTGTTGAGTGATATTTACCCTATCATTGTCTTCATTTATTTAATATACATTTATTACCATGTGTCAGACACTATGTTAGGTGCTGAGTATGACATACATGGTCCCCTGCCATCATGGCTCTTATATTCTCTGACCTTTGAGTTATAGCAATTTCTCATATATTATTTGATTTGAGCCTTTTAAAATATAATAAACTTTATTTTTCAAAGAGGTTTTAGATTACTGTAAAGTTGCAGCAAAAGTATAAGGGATTCCCATATACCCCAACCATCCCCCTCCCACATCTTCCCCTATTAATAACATCTTACAATTATGTGGTACATTTGTTTCAATTGATGAATAAATACTGAAGCAATGCTACTAGCCAAGGTCTATAGTTTACATTGTGGTTTACACTTAATTCCAATGCCCTAAAAATGTCCTATGTGCCGCCTATTCTCCCCTCCCCTCCTCTCAGAACCTCTGTTAACCACTTTCTTTATATCGATATTACATATTCTTCCATTACTACAATATTAATAAGTTTACTTTGCCCATGGTTGCATTCCCCCCATATGTTTGTTCATTCCTCAACCTTAAGGATATTGGGCTGATGATGCTCTCTCTGCCTGAGATTGAGAGGGGACTTAGATCTTATGGGGCAAATGAAAAGAGCTGTTTTGCCTGCAGTTGTAGATACTCTCTGTTTTTTTGGATGGGCCTTGCCCATCATCATCATTCTGTTAGTTGTCCTGGGTGAGACGGATGAACTGGAGAGTAGGTGTTTGCTGTAACTCTTCTGAGATTCAGGGCTCAACCAGCATATGAACAAACCAAAGATTTAAGTCTCTGAGACATATATTTAATGGGTATAGCACTAATTGTGGGCTGATTTGATCCTTTTTAAAAGCCCCTTGAAAAGGCCAAAATTTCTATTTTCATTTCATGCATAATGAAATTAAGCTTAGGAAGTCCAAGTGATTTACCCAAGACCACACAAGTTGTGTAACCAGGATAGTAGCCCTAATTTTTTGGATTCCAGGACAGTGGTCTTTTTGCCACATTGTGCCACTTCCTTAACATCCAAAGTTCAAAGTTATATCTAAGTTCCTCTTTAAATAGCACCTAGACTAATTAATTATGTTATTCAAAATTTACTGTGTTTTTACTTTAACCAGTAATCCTTCCCCCCTTTGTCAGATATTATTGGTCAGATATACATGAAGGTGAAATAATAACTTTATTCAAGCAATTTATTATCCCATAGTGTTTATTCTAACAAATTATTCTTAGCTCTTATATAGTATAGATTACCTTTTCAGTACATAATTGTCAGAATGTTCTCCATGTTTTGTAGCACTCCCTCCCCTATAAAGATAACCAAATAATGGGGGTAGATGATATATAGCTTTTAAAGGAAGATATTGGAAAGCTCCAGTCCCAATAGGTTTGTGCAAAAAATAAATGAAAGTAATCTTCAAAACTAACGGGAAGTAACATCAAGAAAGGCAACGGGGTGAAAAGAACACTTGACTGGGAATCAAGAGACAGGACTTTTAGTCAGAATTCGGTACCTTTGAGAAATTTAGTTCACTTTCCAGGCCTCACTTTCCTCAATCAAGGGATTGAATTGTAAGTATCTTCTATATTCCACATCTATAATTCTAAATCTGAATTGGGTAGACAAAGAACCTGTAGAGTGTGGAAGGCAAAGCTGTAGTAGGTCGGAACCCCTTCAAGGAGTAAAGCAAGAAACTGTTAAAAACACACTCGATCCTTGAATCTGGGAACATCTGTTTCACTGTTGAAATGGTTCCCTTTTCTTTTTTCCTCTCCCCTAAGTGAAGAATTAGTCTTTCATACTTCTTGTGGAATTTGCTTTATAAATATAACACCTTTATAAACAAAACAAGCCAATATTATTATGAAAGTTACATGGTTTGACTTTGACTTTTCAACTTAGAAGTGATACCACTCCTAGAAATACTGGAATTTTTTTTTAACCCATCATGAAAGGTTTTCTCCAGTTTGCTTTGTATCCCTTTCAGCTCAGCAGGCAGATAATTGCTCATAATCACCACCTAGTTGATTTTGATTGTGAATGAATAGGATGAGTGGGGACCAACCCAGGGCCTGTAGGGGTGGATAGCCAAGAGAGTGGCATAGATTCAAGAGTGAAACAACCAGTGGTAACTAACCAAAAGATCAGGTGAACTTGACAAGGAGTCTGCTCTTTCCTGACAGCCTCCACACTGCCCTTGTGATTTTCTCTGACATTGGCTCTAACAGTTTTCCTGATTCTTCACTTACCACCTGCATCCCTAGAGTGTATCTGACAGAATAGTAATCACCTTGGCTGTGATTACTAGTGTTCTCTGCCTACTTATTGAAAGGTTTTTTTTATCAAGGGTACAGAGGAATTCATCATGATGCTTCTACAACCTTAGAGATACCAGTGCTCTAAGCATGAAGAACCTAGAATTTATGGGTTTATCCAATAGTAAGCTAAAGATTAAAAGGTTTTCTTTTACTACAAAATCAATCTGATTTTTTAAAAGAAAAGTAGAATTGCACAAGAATACCTGAATTCTCTACCGTAGAGTTATTAGGCTGTAACATTTCAGAATTTCTTAGGGTAAAAAGAATTTGCTTTTGGCTTTAGAATCCAGCTGTCCCCTGCTCCCCGTCAAGGAGCTACTCTATTGGGGAATCTGCTTCTTTTACATCTGGCTGCCATTATTGTAACGAGTGAGAAAAAAATCCATCATCCTGTGACAACATCCTGAGGATTAAGTCTGAAACAATTCAAAGAGGGGATGGGAATTTGGGTCAGATAGGTCCTTTCTAGTCCTTTCAGCAGGGCCACTTAGCTCTCCGGGACAGCCTAACCCTTGCCACAGGTCCTGGACTGATCCAGGCCATGAACAAGGAATTTCCAAGAACCCCCAGATATGCTACTTGGTGATTTAGCATTAAATCAACCTTTTGTGCTGGCCCTTCTCTCTGATTACTCTGTCCCTAGGAAGTAGGTTCTCATCTTGTCCTTATGACTAGTTCCATAATAGGCTCCGTTTTTTTGGTTCTTTTGTATCTGACTCTGATCTTGCTTTGGGACTGGAGTTCTACCTTGATCCCTTCAACCTCATGTTAATTAGATTCCAATCTCTAAACCTAAATCTGCATGCCTAGATTCTTACTCCATGCTGTCACATCTCTGATGCCCATCATCTGTTTGGAATTTTGCCTTTTGTCAGTGACTGACTCCTAACACATCTCTTTCCATGTGGATTTCCACCTGTTGATATGGTGGGATCTTCCCTCTACCCCCATAATAGCCTACATGAACCTCTTGCTTATTGTCAGACTCCCTTAACACCACACCTTGCCTGCATATTTAGATTTCCTTTTGGTGCCTATCTAGAGGATCAGATATTCTGCCTAGTCCCAGTGGGATTGCCTGTAGCCAGTTTCAAATGTTAATGCATATAGAAGTCACCTACAGTACTTATTAAAAGGACAAGGCCTTGGTCTCCACCTTTAGAGATTTTGGTTCAGTGACTCTGAATATTATATTCTCTACCTTTAGAAATCTGCGCTTTAAAATGCACTCCCAAATTTTTTTGAAATAGGTAATACAAAAATTACACCTTGAGAAATCTGACCTAGTCTCTGGGGTTTGACCCTTCTTATCAGGCCCCATTACCAATCAAATATGATTTTTGATATGTTATAAGAAAATCACTTTCCATGAGGAATTTATGAATATTATAATCATTATCTACTTTTTAGATACTATTTTTGTTCCTATTTTTCTACCTATTGGACTGTGAAAACCTTACAGAGGGTCTATTACCCAGTAGCTGAGCTCTGGCTAGTAGGTCATTCAGGCATACCATTCAAGTCCAGATTTTGTCTCATGCTTTGGACATTGACTTCTCTTGGTAAAGATAATGTGATATCTTAGAAATGCATGACTCAATGATGTCTCCATCACCTATCAGCATTTTAGGACAATGGAGGAAAATGTCTTCTTCCCCGTGGGTATGGATTCATGCTTAAATGTTGTCTTCATCAATGACTTACTATTGTTAAGATGGCAGAACTTCCAAAATTCATCTACAGATACTGCACAACAATCCTTACCAAAATCTTAGTTGACTTTTTAGGGGCAGAAATTGGCAAACTGATCCTAAAATTCATGTGGAAATTCAAGAGACCCCAAAGAGCCAAAACAATCCTGAGAAAGAAGAACATGACTCCTTAAAATTGGAGAACCTCTCTCAGGTTTGGTCAGAGAGGAGAGATGGACTGTTACTGGCTTTGAAGATGGAGGAAGGGGACCGTAAACCAAGGAACATGATTGCCCTCAAGAAGTTGGAAAAGGCAAGGAAATAGACTCTCCTCTAGAGCCTCCAGAAGGGAATAGGATCTTACCAACACCTTGATTTTAGCCCACAGAGACTGTTTCAGACTTCTGGTCTCCAGAACTCTATGGTAATATACGTGTATGTATCATTAAGTTTGTGGCAATTTGTTATAGCAGTCATATAAAACTTACATAATGGGCATAGGGTGTCTTTTTGGGATGATAGAAATGTTCTAATATTATATAGTGGTAATGGTTGTACAACTTTCTGAAAATGCTAAAAACTATTGAATTGGACCCTTTAAATGGATGAAATTTTTGGTATGTGAATTATATCTCAATAAACTGCTTTTAGAAAGTGAAAAGAGCATCAGTGAAGTGTGGAAGAACTTCAAGCCAGCTAATATAGAGAGTTCCTAAAGGGAGGGCAGAAAAATATTTGAAAAAATTACCAAACATGTTCAAATTTTGATAAAAACCACAAATCCATAGATCCAAGTATCAAAGTGAATGGCAAGCACAAGAAACTGGAAGAAAACTACACCAAGTCTCATCATAATCAAACTGCTCAAAACTAGTGATAAAGAAAAAATCTTAAAAGCAGTGAGGCAAAAAGACGCATTAAGTCCAGAGGAGCAAAGATAAGGATGAGAGCCAATTTCTTGTTGGATATTATGCAAGTGTTAAGACAGTGGAGCAATATCTTAAAAGTACTGAAAGGAAAATGCTTTTAGCTTGGAATTCTATACCCAGTGAAATTATCTTTCAAAAATGGAGGCAAAATAATCAGTTTTTTTGCAATACAGAAGATAAAAATGCATGCCACCAGTAGATCTGTATTACAAGAAATTTGGAAGGACATCTTCAAGCAAAAGAAAAATAGCACCAGATAGAAATATGGATCTGCATAAAGCAATATGCTGCTTATAAGAAACAGTTGAAATATAAAGACACAAATTGGTTATAAGCAAAAGTATGAAAAATTATATACTAAGCTAACACTGATCAAAAGAAAGCTGAAGAGGCTAACTAATATCAGACAAAGTAGATTTCAGAGCAAAGAACATAACCAAGGATAAAGAATATTGTTTCAGAATGATAAAAGGATCAATTAATCCAGAGGAAATAACTATCCTAAACATTTATGCACCTAATAATACAGCCTCAAAATACCTGAAACAAAAACTGACTGAAATAAAAGGAGGATTAGACAAAACTATAGTTATAGTTGGAGTTTTCAATACTCCTTTTTCAGTAATTCATGGGACCAGTAGATAGAAAATCAATAAAAAATATGAATGACTTGAAAACCAGTATCAGTCAACTTGACCTAAATGACATTTATAGAATATTCTACTCACCAGGTACAGATTATGCGTTATTTTCAAGTACAATGGAATATTTACCAATATAGACAACATTCTAGGTCATAAAACACATTTTCATAAATTTAAAAGGATTCAAATCATAAAAATATATGGCCATGTTTTTAAATTAGAAATCAGTAACAGAAAGATTTATGGAAAATCTCCACATATTTGGAAAGTAATTGCCCATGAGTCTAAGAAGAAATCAAAAGGAAAATTAGAATATATTTTAAATTGAATAAAAATGAAAACATAATATATAAAAATTTGTTGAATGCTGCTAAGGCATAAAGGGAAATTTATAACACTAAAATCTTATATTAGAAAAGAAGAAAGATCTCAAACCAATAGCCTAAACTTTCACCTTAAGAAAGTAGAAACAATTAAATTAAACCCAAAGTATGGAGAAGATAGGAAATATAATAAAGATCAGGACAGAAATCAGAGGAATATAAACAGAAAAATGGTAGGAAAAATTAGTTCAACCAAAAACTGTTTCGAGAAGGTCAGTAAAATTGATAAACCTCTAGCCAGACTGGTAAAAAAAGAAGGCATAAATTACCATATCGAGATTGATAAAAGTGACATCACTACAGTTTCTACCAATATTAGTTATGATAATAAGGGAAATTGTGAACAACTTTATGCCAAATAAATCCAACAACATAGATGAAATGGACAAATTCATTTCGAAAGACACAAACTACCAAAACTTAGTCAAGAAGAAATAGATGGGAAACAGATGTGGCTCAAGAGATTGGGCCCCTGTCTACCATATAGGAGGTCCAGGGTTCGATACCTGGGGCCTCCTGGTAAAAGGCAAGCTGGCCTGCATGGTGAGCTGGCCCATGTGGAGTGCTGGTCCATGCAGGAGAGCTGGCCCACACAGGAGTGGTGGCCCACGCAGAGAGCTGACGCAGCAAGATGACGCAACAAAAAGAGACACAGAGAAGAGACACTAAGAGACGCAGGAAACCAGGGAGCTGAGGTGGTGCAAGAGATTGAGCGCCTCTCTCCCACTCTAGAAGTTCCCAGGATTGGTTCCTGGTGGCGCCTAAAGAGAAGACAAGCAGACACACAAGAACACACAGAGAGCAGACAGCGAGCGCAAAAACAAGGGGGGAAGGGGGAGAAATAAATAAAATAAATCTTTAAAAAAAAATAATAGATTACCTGAACAACCTTATTATTTTTTTTTTTTTTTTGATTTTTAACTGATTTATTTGAAAAAATATATATTTGACTCTGAACAACCTTATATATCTGTTAGATAAATTGAATTTGTAGTTAAAAACTTTCCCATGAAGGAAACAGCAGGTCCACATGTCTTCACTTGGGAATTCTACTAAACTTTTAGAGAAGAAATAATACCAATTCTCACAAACTCTTCCAGAAAATTAAAGAGAAGGTAATACTTCCCAACTTGTTGTATGAAGCCAGCATTACCCTGATACCAGACTCAGACAAAGACATTACAAGAAAAGAAAATTTACAGAACCATATTCCTCATGGACATAGATGCAAAAATTCTAAAGAAAAAAGAAGTCATAATCCTTTACTAAAAGCAAAACCCCAACCCCTCTCTTAATTCAGCTGAGGTTTTTGGTAGAAAGCCACATACATTTATATTTCTAATAAAGTATATGTTATAGGCATACTCTATGGTGTTTGTTGTTCTTTCTAAGGAACTGATTCAGTGTGAGGAAGCACTAGAACATAAAAAAAGCCACAAACAGAAATGGCTTTGCCCCTGGGCACTTTCTAGACGCCTTCACTGTGTAAAGAAAGGCAGGAGACTGGCTGCCTTGGCTTATATACGGTTTAATTTATTTGGCAGTCAGGATAGGATTTAACTTTAAGGTGAGCTCGTTCTTTGTTTCCTTTGGCAATCACTTCTACATTTTTTCAAATCAGCCCAGTAATTACCACACTTAGGTCCTGGATTTTTAAATTTATTCTGTGACTTATTCTTATTTTAGATTAGTAATTTTTTTGTTAATGATCTTTAGACATT
Organism: Tolypeutes matacus; assembly: GCA_026826555.1. Taxonomy (NCBI): domain Eukaryota; kingdom Metazoa; phylum Chordata; class Mammalia; order Cingulata; family Chlamyphoridae; genus Tolypeutes; species Tolypeutes matacus. The sequence continues at coordinate 7,360,576 of JAKSZT010034297.1, forward strand.
ATTTCACTCAACTTTGTCTTATTTCTCCTGAACTTTTCAAGATTTGCATTAATGAAGGTATAATAAATAACCTGTATCTACATTTTAAAAGTTGATTTGATTTGATTTATTTTTATATTTTGTTGAAGGCGCAATATGTTGAAGAAACTTAATACTTCATACTTGTATCATGTATTTTTTCATGATAATCTTAGCAGATGATAATCTTAACTTTACTGATAAAAGCATGAACCAAATGCATTTTATTCATATATAGTTTTATTAGAAATATTTTGGTTGAATTTTGAATTCATGCCAGTTGATCATAACTCTTCAATTCCTTGGAGTAAAGGGTGAATAGTACTATCAGTTCACAGAAAGATAAATGGCTTTATTTTGTTGTTTTTCAATCTTCACATTTGTTTCAACTCTTCTTTCTGACCACATAATGTGCTTTTTAAAAAGTAAACATTCTAGCAATGCCACTAAATTCTTGCTGATCCTGTTGTTTTATTATTACCACTACTTTTCATTTTGAAACTAATATGAGTTTTATGCCATGTTAACTCACAAAATCATATGGGCTATACGAAAAATACATTGCAATTAATTGTTGGGAAATGTAGCATTACTATAAATACTAACACTCTTGGTGCAATAATCATCTAGATAAGATTATGTCATAGTAAATCTATATGTCACTTAAGATTGAAGCAAAAAATAGTTGTTTGGTGAGACACTGAAAATTTTATTGTGGTAATTCAGAGTACCTTGATTACTACACTTGCAAGTGTTTGATATAAGCTGATCTTGATCATAGTTGCCAATTATGCATGGAGATGATAAATTAAGGATGTAATTGGGGGAAGTGTCACCTTGGCTTAATGTTCTGCAAAGGTTACATTCAAATAATTATCCTTCATTTGTTGGTTGATAAAATAGTTAAGATAGGGGGTCGGATGTGGCTCAACTGGTTGGGCGTCCGTCTCCGATATGGAGGGACCTGGGTTCAATCCCCCGGACCTCCCGGTAAAAAAAAAAAAAAAATAGTTAAGATAACAAATGAGATCCTAAGACTGTTTTAGAAAACCACTACTATGACAACAGCAATTATCATTATAATAGCAAACAATAGTAACATTTATTTCTACTACTTGTACCACCATTTATTGAGCACTTACTCTGGGCCATTCACTGGGTCAATCAGATAATATACAGTCTTTATTTAATTTAATCTTTACCACTACACTATAATGTTAAAGTTACTATCCCCATTATCAAACAAGGAAAATATGTTCAAAGAAATTAAATAACTTGCCAAAAGTCATATGGCACATAGGTGGCATAACCAGGATTTAAATCTAGGTCTCTTGATTCCAAAGTCCATGCTCTTACCTTATTATACTTTTATTTCTCTAGGCATTAAAACCCAAACAACATATTCTGCTCAATAAACCAGATCAGGATTTTACAAATTTCAGTCATGCATATACCATCTTCATTATTTTTGCCATATTTACAGGGGCCACTCATACTATTTATTATTATTTTTTTACTTAATAGTTTTCTTTAAATGCAGTCCCCCTTTCTATTGATTTGTTTCCAAGATTTTTATATCACTGCTGTAAAGGAAACAGTGTATTGGTCATCTATTATTTTGATTTGCTCCTAGCATCCTTACCACATTATTTTGGTAGCAGTTCTTCAGTTTTCTTTTGGAGAACCACATCTCCTCCATTGTTAATCCATGAGGTTCAGGGGCTGTCCCCAGCCCCACAGGGTTCCAGAGGTGCCAACAAAACTTAGGCCTGGCAGATTTGAGAATCTTGTCCCATTGGCCAAGGTGTTTGCTTTAAAAAGGAACAAGTGACCCAAGCTGAGCTAGTGAGGCCCTCCCTGAGACTATTTCTGAAACTGTTGTTGGGAAAGGACAATTGCTACAAAGCCTGAAGCTGCTAAGGGCCACCATATGGAGCTACCTGAGAATGAAAGTGACACAGTGGAAACAGAATCTAGAGCTGGGGAGGGTAAGAGAATAATCCTGATGATAGCAGTTGAATATCTTCAACCTTACTTTTAACTGATTCAATAAATTTCTCTCTATGTCTCTTTCTTTGTTTCCTTCTTTAAGGCAATTTAAAGTGGGTTCTTGACTCTTACGCCCCAGAAAAACCTTATTAATATAATTGTTTATGCTCAGCCACTAATAAAGGGATATTCAGCTTGTTGTCAATTTAAGACAAAGATGGAGCTCTATGTTAATAAGAAGATTCTGTTTTTCTTTTGTCAATGTCAACAATTATCAAGAACAAAATCCACCTGTGTATATGTTTAGAAAGAGTAAAAGGGAAACTCAGTTGCTAGTGAGCTGAAGTACCTGTACTTTCTGTGTCTCTAAAGTTATGATGGCAGGTTGGAGACAATTCATGAGTTTTCTTAAGTCCCTTCATATAATTCATCTGGTCTGCATGTAGACAATTACAGTACTACCTACTTTAACTTTATCCTGAACCCAAATGTAAGTGAAATTATGGTTTTAATGTACTTGGTATATTTTTTCTGAAACACATTTAAATGAACATATAACCATTAAGATAGATAGCCATCGGGAAGCAGCTGTGGCTCAATTGGTTGGGCTCCTGTTTACCATATGGGAGGGCTGGGTTCAGTTCCCAGGGCCTCCTGATGAAGGCAAGCTGGCCCGCATGGCGCGGTGAGCTGGCGCACCAAGATGATGCAACAGAAGGAGACAAGCAGACACAGAAAAAAAAAAAAAAAAAAAAAAATAACGCAAAGCAAATGGACACAGAGAGCACAAGCAGCAAGGGAGGAATAAATTAAAAAAAAGATCGCCATTAGGTTATCTATGCACAACCTAAAATAATTTCATGGCTGTCAGTGGTCTGCATACCATATTTTTGGAAATACTGGACTAGAGAAGATGTCACATCATCCTGTGTTGTTTAGAATGCTGTTTTTGCTTGTGCATTTATTTTTTTCAGGTGCTGGGAATTGAACCTGGGACCTTGTACTGAGAAGCAGGAGCTCAACCACTGAGCTGCACCCGCTCCCCTGCATTTGTGTTTAAAGTCATATCTTTATGACACCCATTTTCCAAAAAAAAAAAAAAAAGCCATCTGGGCAATGATAAGGGGAAATGCATACCTAGAAGAAGGAAGAAACATTTTTAGGGCATATTTTGAGTCAACATGGATATGAAGCACTTATGAGGCAAGTCCCTTTTTTGCATATTTGACGACTTATTCTCTTGTAATCCCTGCTGTTTCTCTGGAGCTTCTCCTGAAGTTTTGGACCAAAGAAATCACAGCCTAAGGGCCAGTTAGAATATCTTTCTCTCACTCTTCCTCTTCAAGTAAATTCTTTCCCTTTTGCTTTCTTCTGTTAATTCTTATAGAGAAAGCTCATGAGGTCAGGCCCACATCATTTTTGTTTACTACCACATCTCTAGCACCAGGCCAGTGCTCAGCACAGAGTAGGTACTCAATGAATATTTGTTACATGAATGAATAAGCATATTCACACAAGGGCTTGTTGGGTGGGCAGGCCAAATATTATAAATGGGGGACCTGAGGCAAGGAGTAGTTATGATGTATCTTCAATATCATATAATCAGCAACAGAATTGGGACTTAAAAGTCTTTTACACTTTCACCGTGTAGGTGCCTGAAATATGTTTTTTTGAGTAAGCGAATTAATAAGAAAATATATTGTCTTCTTAAATACAAAGTCATCTTATATTTTATTGGATATTAAAGGAAGATTTGAAAGAACTATGAATTATCTCTGTTGTTTAATATCGTTGGGAACTAGGTGAGAAGGATGAGGGGATAGAGTGGGCAGGTTTAAAACAACATGCCAAATATCTTAGAAGTAACTAAACATATGATCTCCTAATAAAAGTAATTTCTCTTAATGATGGAATGGCTGTGAATGCCTAAAAATAGCTCAAAAACCAGGTTTTGTCTTTGTTGTAAAATGCAATTAATAAGAAACTGTACTCAGCTGGAATATGCTTCTTTAGAGATCTATATTTTGGTACACAATGCACCAAAACATTTGTTTCTATTTACCTTGAAAAAAATCCCCTTCAGAGACAGCATGTAGAAAACAGCCATCTGTTCAGGATTACACTTCTGAATTGCTGTTTCTCTGAACTCGCCTGACTCTGTATATGTTAATTAAGAAAATACAAAGGACTGATCTCTCCCTCTATCAAATTCAGTTTATCAACTTTACTCCTAAGCATGTATTATATTCTAGTGTGCATTAATAACTGTTAATTGGATAGTGAATAATAAATTAAACTGGGAACCCTGGAGTCTCTAAATTCAGTTGCTGATTGTTTTTACTCTACCATGAGACTTTGGAACAAGTCATTAAATGTGTCTTACCTTTCCTCAAAATATCTTTGAGTCTTGATGAAATTAGGGGCAATTTGGATGCAGCTTAGCTAGTTAGGATCCTAGTAGTGCTGAGCTTAGGTACAGGAGAGGGTAAAACAGGAATATGTATGGTGGTGATCTTATTCCCTATACCCATAACTCCCGATTTGACCCCTAAGGCTCTGATACTACACAAGTGGATGGGTCAGCATCTTGAGTGGGTGAAACTATGTTGCCTTACCACTGATATAGAGTTTTAAAAGGCTGTCTTCATGTGCATAATCTCATGCGAACTTTATTTCAATCCCAGAGGGCAATAAGGCAGGTTTTTTATGTGTTTTTTTAGGAAGTACCAGGGATTGTACCTGGTACAGGGGAAGCAGGCACTTAACCACTGACCTATACCTGCTCCCCCCAATAAGGCAGTTTTTTTTTTTTTTTTTTTACCCCAGTTTTACTGGTGATGAATTTGAGGCTCAAACTGGCTAGGTGATTTGATTATGGTCCCACAGTCATTGGTAGAGCCAGGACCTGAACTCTTACATTCTGATCCCTCTTCATACTACACCAGTTCTCTGATTTATCTGGGAAAAGACATTATAAGGAGTTAAAGGAAACTATATATATAAACCATTTCATTTATAGTTGGTGGAAAATGTTAACTTCTTTGATCCTCCTGCAAGATTTTGTGTTCAAGAAAGATTCTTTTACTTAAGCAAAAACTATTCTGAACAAAACCACCTTTGCAATACATATTATACATATAAAGAACTAAAGAGCAACGATCTCCATTGAAAGAAAGCATTTTATGTTTCATTACAGAGTAATTTACAGAGCAAATAGAAATGATTATGAACTAGCTAAGAGGTTTTTCCTGTTACCTTATTTGATGAGGTTTCTTTATCAAACCCCCAAGGTCATTCTTGTATAAAGAAAGCAGAGTAACATCTGGATTTCAAGGAAAATTAATCACTTCTTCTTAAAGCTATCCAATTACTCTGTTAGAAGATATCATTATTAAGAAATTAACATGGAATTACCAGTCCTCCCTTCCTGAGATTTAATTGGAGAACTTTCTGGATTCTGTACTGTAGTTTGGCTTTTGTGACCTTGGATACTTTTTTTTTTTTTTTTTTTTTTAAGATTTTATTTATTTATTCATTTATCCCCCCCTTGCTGCTTGTGCTTGCTGGGTCAGCTAACCACGTCGTGCGGGCGGCCTTGCCTTCACCAGGAGGCCCCAGGAACCGAACCTGGGGCCTCCCATATGGCAAACGGGAGCCCCACTGATTGAGCCACAGCCGCTTCCTTAAACCTTTCTTAACTCATCTAAAACATGTCTCATAGAGGTTTGTTTTGGGTTTAGAAATGCTTTGACATTTTTGACTAAATGATAAAGTGATGGAAGTATTTTTTTCTTAGAAAGCTTGGAGGCTAATGAAATATTTTTATTGTTCTGGTCAACTTTCTTCTCTGGAGGGACAGGGATCATTTTATTCTTGGACAATTTACTCATTTACCAAACATTTATTGAGTACCATGTACAAGACCATGACCAGCAGCTGCCTCTGTTCCCCTGGCACTGTGCCATCAGACGTTGCTTCTGAGAATACAACGGACAGCCCCTACTTCCCATGTGGAATGTGGCTGCACAGTGGCCATTTGCAAGGACTTCCATCCTGTTATATAGGTAAAAGTGGACTTTTCTGTCTCCTGGTATATGACTAGTATTCAACCATATACTGTCTTATTACTATTAACTGCTTCACAAGCATTTACCGTTAGAAAGTAAGCTCCTTGAAGGAGAAAACCATGGTTTATTTCTCCCCCATTTTTCTATTCAGTTCAAAACAGAGGGGAGAAATTCTTTACTGGGGAGTCCATGGATGGATGAGGTCCCTGAAATTGTAAGAAATATTACTTTGTATGATATTTTTCTAAGAAAATGGCCCATCCTTTTCTTTAGATTCTCAAAGGAGTCAGTAGCTCAATCATTAACCACTCTAATGGGCTCATGATGAATACTTAAATGGTAGAAACTACAGGAAGATAGATATGTTCTCATGTAAGGGAGAGCATCGTCATGACTGGAAGATACACTTGAGGACAGCTCTCAATTCTCCAGCACTGGAGATGTTAAATCAATAGCTGGATAATCCATCAGTGATAATATTTTGGGGATATTAATCTACTCCGCCTACTCTGTGATTCTATGATAATATCAATCTGTACTAGAAAATACTTCGAATTCTCCAACCCCCCCCCATATTCATTTTTTATGTGATTCACTTGTTTGATCTGTCTATCTTCTTGACAGATAACTAGGAGCCTACAAATCAGGCCATGAGATCCATAACCCTAAGGATATCTGTGAAATACTGAAAATCAGGCAGAGAACTTGGGTATGAATCCTAGAGAATAAAAAGAAAGTAGAATGATCTATGAGTTGAGATTAGAAGAACCAGAAAATAGTAGTTAATAAGAAGGTTGACATAGTTGCAAATAGATTAAACAGAGTAGGATTTAATTGAGTACTAAATTGGGCTAGTTACCTTTAAATTTAGGCCTCTGAGCAATTTTAGTTTGTGCTGCAATTGTGTTACTTTCATTCAAAGAAATTAGGACAATGCAACTGCAGAGATGAGTTTCAGAGGGACAAAGTGGTAGGAACACATTCATTTTCAAGTATATACATATATAAACTTGTGCATGAATTTATACATGTATGCGCCAACATACTCATGCTATTATAGCCATGGGGACACAGATCCATCCTCATGAATGCATTAATTCACACATTACCAAATTGTTCCTTGTAAGACAGATTACATATTGTGTCTAATTTTCACTTGCTAGGAAATGGAGTATCTCTAAGTGGTTGAACATCCAATGAATAAGAATATTTTAGTTAATAATCTGGATGCCTCTTTCAGAGTTAAGGATACAAAGCTTCATAAGATGTAAAAGAAACTGAGTACAGGCAGAACTGAGGGGACGGTATAATACCAGGAGATAGTCTAGGTAAAAGAAGTCTGAAAGATATTCATTATAGTCTAAAGAAAACTGTTCATAGTATATGCTCCAGTTTTCCATCAATAATTGTTTTTGTTAAATCATGGTCATAACAGCTCCAGTCCAAGTGTGTTGGGTTGGGTGTGGGGTCCTTTAAGTGCTTCCTTAAAATATTTTCTGGTGGTTTTCTAAGCTGGCTGTTTTATTTACTCTTTAGCATTCTGCACAGTCTCACTTAGCATCCTTTAGCTTGTGCATTTTTGATGAGTATGGTATTACTATTTTCACGTGGGTTTTGTAAACTCTTTGAGGAATGCACGGATAAATGGAGAAAAGGAAATGGTGCTTAGCTTCTTTCATTATTTAATCTACCCATCCTCCAATCTCACATAGACCAGTATAAAACTGTACCTATAAAAGCTAACTGATTTGCCAAGTGTTTTGCTCCAAAGGGACATCATCTATTTTTAGTAACAAAGAAGTGTTAGGAAGGGGAGCGAGGCATACTTCAGAAGGATAGATCTGAAATGAAGCCCAGAATACTGAAGAGAGTAGAGTAGAGATGAAAAGAGTGCCTGGTGAAAGGTTGCTGAAGGGGAGAGTGCAGATCTAATGATTTGGACTGTTGTAGGAAGTCTCAATTAAGAGTTCTATTAGTATAGAATTTAGGAAATGTTATTAAAAAGTTCTTTTAGCCAATTGAATGCAAGAAATCAGGACATGGAAAACTGAGCTGGTTGTTTAATTTGTTCAGTAACATGTATGTTTAAAATTGAGGTAAACTATCAATATATTTATTGAGCAATTAATATGTGTACAAAGCATCATGCTAGGAAATGTGTGTGAGGGATGGAGGGATAGTATTTTAAAAATACAAGTACATATTCTCCAATAAGGTATAGGATGCTATGTGTTAAGAACTGTGACTGGGTGCTTTCCAAATACTATCTCATTTAACCTTTAAAACAACTGTTAAGAAGTAAAATCCTATTTGGTGGACAGTCTGAACCCAAGAAGTTAGGTTCTTTCCTTTTTTTATTTCATCCCTTCCTCCCAACCATCCTCCCTTCATTCCTTCCTTCTTTCTCTCTTTCTTTCAACAAGGTTGAACTCAAAAGTCAATAGAACATGGTCCCTGTCTTCTAAGGGTTCACTTTCTCTAATCGATGCGGATGTATAGCTATGTAATAAGATCTATAGCTATAGTAGAGGTATGAACACAGTAATATAGGAGCTCAGAGGAAATAGCACTGCAGTCTGCTTGGTGATATCAGAGAAGGCTTCCTGGAAGAGGTAATATGTGAGTTGAGTCTTAAAGGATGAGAGGGAGTTTACCTAGCAGATAAGGAGGAAAAGGGAACAATAACAGTGTGGCAGATACTGTTGGCTGCCCACCTAACACCCATTCCCTTCTTCCTTTCTATCAGCGCCAAGATTTTACTCAGGTGCCTCTCCCCTAATTGACCCAAAGGAGGATGACCATATCACTAGTTTCATGAACGAGTGTGATTAGTTTAAGCCAATTATGGTAGGCCCATTCCTTTTGTTTGGTTGGTTGAAGTATGGGCATATAAATCAGTTCTGGCCAATGAGATAGAAGGGGAAATCTGCTAACAGTCTTCAGGAAAGATTTCTTGGCCTTAAGAGGCCAACATTGGAAGACATAGCCCCTTTTCTGCCTCTAGGTATTGCTGTGCTTGGATGTGGTACTTGGAGTTTTGTGACTATGTGACTATAAAGGGAGCCAACCTAAGGGCAAGGCAAATTTTCTCATGATAGCAAAGCAAAGAGATAAAAAGAACTAGGTCTTTGATGACACTGAGTTATTGAATAACTCTCCCTACTTTTCAGTTTCCTCTTTCATGATGTTATTACTGTCCTTGTATCAGCCAGTTTGAATTGGAGTCTTTTGTTACTTGCAGCCAACTGTATCCTCATTGATGACAAAGCATGTGCAAAGGCTTAGGGCTAAGAAAGGTCACAAGGGGTGTAAGAATTGCCAAGAATTCAGCATGACTGAAATACAGGATATTGTGGGGTGGAGTGTGAGGTGATGACTGTAAATAAGGTGAAACAGTGGACAAGGGTCAGCTCATGAAGGGCCTTATATGTTATGATCAGACATTTGAACTTTATTTTGTAAATAATGGGGAGTCCTTGAAAAGTTTTAAGTAAGGTAATGGCATAATTAGATTTTCATTTTGGAAATAGTACTCTTACTACAGTGTAGAAGATACAAGAGGGAAAGATACCAAGGTCATTCGGCTTAGGAACAAATGGTTTCACAAGCAGGCTTGTCTCTCTCCAAAGTCCTTTATCATTCCCTTGTAGCTTGGAAAGATAGAGGTCAAGGTAATATATGCAAAGTGAAAATTAGAGCCAGACAGTAAGCACTATGGAAGTCCACTAAATTTAAATGTGTTGGGAGTCATGGAGGGTTTCAAAGAGCAGATTGGACTTGAGCTGAATACTGAAGAAATTGGAAAACTTGGGGGATTGAGTGGAGCATACAACAACATAGGGGAATAGCAAGTGAATCTGGAATGGAGGGAGGATAAAGTTGGAATGGTCACTTGCAACCACAATGGCAGAGAATGTTACCCTAGTTCCATCAAGTGGTTGGAACACAGGCTTGATAAGTTTCTGTTTCCGAATTAGTTGATTTGGGATTACAGACATATAATTCATATGGATGTCTTGTACCCCAATATCATGTGATAAGAAAAACACTTCCCCTTCCTGGCATTCTTTACAAAAACCTATCATCACAGACATAATGAGAAAAACATCAGACAAACCCAATTTGATAAGCTACCTGACCAGTACTTCTCAAGTCTGCCCAGGTAATGAAAAACAAGGAAACGAGAAACTGCCGCAGACCAGAGGAAACTGAGGGGGCATGGCAACTAAATGCAATGTAATATTCTGGACTGGAACCTAGAGCAGAAAAAAGAAATTATTGAAAAAATACTGGTGAAATTTGAATAAAGGTTAGAGTTTAGTTAATAGTAAAGTACCATCATTAGTTTCTTTTTTTAAAAAAACGACAACAATTTATTGAAGTATATCATTCATACATGAACATACATAAACAATAAGTGTTCAGTAAATATTGTGAACTTATAAAACAAACATGCATAACATCATACAGGGCTACCACCCATCACCCCATCACAAATACTTTGCATTGTTGTGAAACATTTGTTAACAAATTATGAAAAAGCATTGTCAAAGTATTACTACTAACTATAGTCTGTATCTTACTCCCCTATACCTTTTTTTTTTTAAAGGATTTATTTATTTATTTACTTTTATCCATTTTTTACCCCTCTCTCACCCCCCCCCCCCATTTTGGCTGTTTTTGTGTCCATTCGCTGGGCAATTCTCTGTGTCCGTTTCCTGCCCCCTCGTCTCATCCTTCTCCTCCTTCACTGGGATTCAATCCTCGGAACCTCTGATGTGGGAGAGAGGCATCCTACCACCTGTGCCACCTTAGTTCCTGTTTTTTTGGTGCGTCTCATCTTGGCTTTCCTTTGTGTCACTCTCTTGTTACGTTATCATCTTGCTGCGTGGCTTGCAGGGCCTGACGGCGCTCCTGCACACGGGGCCTGTTGGCCTGCGAGCCTTCTATATTTTTCTTTTTTTAATTTTTACCAGGAGGTCCCAGGGATAGAACCCAGGTCCCTTCATACGGGAGATGGACACCCAACCATTTGAGCCACATTCATCTCCCTGCTATATCTCCCAAGGTCGACCAAAGATACCTAGAGTTACAGTCTTTTCCCATACAGGATGGCCATATAATAAATCAAGCTTAGTTTATCACCAGCATTCCAAAAACCAGACCTAGGGAGAAAAACTAGGTCTGTGGACACATGCATGGTTTCTAATATAGCGAATGTTTAGCCTACCCTGATTATCATAAAATCAGGACAGAGAGAGTATTCGCATATATTAGTTTCTAAATTTTGACAAATGTACCACAACAATGTAAGATAATGACATTAGGGGCAACTAAGACTGGGTGAGGGATGTATGAGTAAGATACTTTCTATGCTATATTTGCAACTTTTCCATAAATCTAAAATTATTCCAAAATAAAAAACTTATTTCAAAACAATATATATTTCACTGAATTATTATGAGGATTAAATGAAAGAGCATATGTAAAGCAGTTAGCCTAGTGCCCTGCCCGATACCTAATAGGACCTCCAGTGTTATTTTCCTTTATCCTTTCTCTGTATACTAGTGATTCCCAAAGTTAGGGCGCATAAAATCACCTGGAGGTGTTTGTTAGAAATGCAGATCCTAGGACCTCAACCTCAGAGATTCTGATTTAGTAGATCTGAAATAGGGCCCAGGAATCAGAATTTTTAATAAATGCCCCTAGAGATCTTGATGCAGGGGGTCCATGACCATGCTTTCAGGATTACTACTGTAGATATGGGGATCCTATGGTGAGAGCTGTGTGTTATCCTAGGGATGAAAATAATGGAGATGATAATGCCTGCCTTACTTCCCTCAAATGGGTTGAAGGGGGAAAAATGGGGAAAATGTAGAAGCAAGCACTTTGCAAATTGTAAGTTACAATTTAAATCATTATAGATTAATTCAGGATGAAAGAGAGGTCTGATTAGGTAGCCATTTAATAATAAGAGCAGTGTGATTAAAATCTAATTTTTATTCATTTCAGCCACCTAAAAATGTTCAGCTGCTGAAGCACTCAGATGACCCATAGAACAAAGGTATGGTTCAACCCCATCAATTACAAGTGAGCTATCTGAAGCTGAGAGAAGAGGTGTGACTGATGCAAAGTCACAGAGCCAGATATTGAGTGAACGAGATTTGAGCCCGCTCTTGCAAACTTCAGTCGACATGTTCTTTCTGCCACCAGACAACCACTGCCTGCTGCTTTCAGAACTCAGACCTTCCATATGGGCTCTGGGGAAAAGGAAAGGCTGTCTGCCCTATTGAAGAGGACGTGAGAAGTCTCTTTACTTAAGTCCTGCTGACATGTTTGCTCTTGACCCACTGTGTTCTAGAGTAACTCAGTTTTCCCTTCAGCTAGGCAGTGTAAAAAGGGGTCAACTGAACAGGAAAGGGGCCTTTTGTGGGCAGTCTTTAATCATGCACAGCTTTCACATCCTCAGTCATGTCAGCAATGTGTCTTCAACCTGAAAATGTTCACCAGGCCTTCAGAATACTGTCTGACCCATCAGGCACACCTCCCTGCCCTGGCTTGGCTAAATGGCACCAACATAAAATATATTCCCTGTAACTCTACTATTCCGAGACAGGGTGTAATCCAAGGCTACATCTAGGAGGAATGGAAACCAAGGCTTGTCATTGTGTGTTTTCCACAGCTCTCTAACTTTATAGAAGTGAAATCAGATGAAAAGTAAGGGCATTGCAAATATTCTCGCTGTCCTGATTTTGTGGTAATCAGGGTAGGCTAAACATTTGCTATATTAGAAACCATGCATGTGTCCCCAGACCTAGTTTTTCTCCCTAGATCTGGTTTTTGGAATGCTGGTGATAAACTAAACCTCATTTATTATATGACCATGCTGTATGGGAAAAGACTGTTCTTTGGTCAACATTAAGAGATATAGCAAGGGGACAGATGTGGCTCGGGTGGTCAGGCATCCATCTCCCATATGGAGGGACCTGGGTTCGATCCCCGGGACCTCCCGGTAAAAATTTAAAAAAAGAAAAATATAGAAGGCACGTGGGCCACCAGGCCCTGTGCGCAGGGGAAAAAAAAAAAAAAATTAAGGGCGATCTTGAGGAGGAATTTCACAACAGGGCAGTGGAGTAGACACTGTTTATTGGCTGACCCAACCCCTATCCACAACCCCTCTTCCCTTAATCATCTTTCAGCTAATAAGACATCCTCCATCTTCTGGTCAACAAGATGTAAGCAATAATTTGGTAGATGAGGCTACTGGGAAAGTTTTGGTTTTCCTGATAAAAATTGCTCTTGCAGTCAAGAAAGACCATGAAGACTTTGAAAATCAAAGCGATATCCTAAGGAAGTCAGAACTGTTGCTGGAACTGGCATTGTGTGCATGTCTTCGTAACTCTAACTTCAGTGATGTCACCATGGTGGCAATATTTATACCAGGTAAGTCAGCAAGTGCTACAAATCAGGGTGTTTTTTCACCCAAGAGGGTTGGTTATCAAATATTTATCAGCACACCACTGGCAGAGCAGTAACCTGGGACCTTCGTTATATCCCTGAGAATCCGACCATCCTTGGATTGTCCCCTGCCAGGTAACTCCTATCTGTATTAGCCAGTGACAGTATGGTTTTCTGTTATTTGCAGCTGAATGCATTCTTAACTGCAGCTTTAGTGGGTCAGAGAAAGGGAGAAGAAAAGGGTGTACTCCACTTACTTCACCTTGGTGATATGATGGAATAGGTGAAGAAGATTTTGGACTGAGCCTCAAATATATGAAAGTCACATGCTCAAAGGCAGAGAACTCTTATAAGGAACACAGACCACGACCATCAACCAGGGACACAAATTGAAATGAAGCTCACCATTTCACTGAATCCTAATCAAACCACTAATACTAATTAGCAGGTTTGCAATTTACACACTGTAAGACAGATATGCAGAAATGTTATTCTTGTTTTTTTCTGCAGTAGAACTCAGACTCCTTGGAGGAAGAACTCTTCCCATCTCTCTTCTGCTCATCTCCCTGTGTCCCTGTGGGATGATCTAAGTTCCGTGGTGGTTTGCTGTGATCTTGGCTTCTGGGGAGGAAGTATCTGGTTCCTGTGCTTTGGCTTTCCCTGACCTCCAGTTGCAATGAAGCAGCCCAGCCGGCCCCTTCCTGTGTGTGTCAGCATCTGCTGAGGAACTGGGCCTCCCTCGTCATAGATAGCAGGCAATGACATGCCTCCATGGCACACTGTGTCCTTTTTGTCCTGATGCTCAGTTCTATTTAGGCCCGCTGCCCTCTAAGCACTTCCTGCCTTGCCCTTCTGCTCATATTGGGGGCCTGTGAACTTTCAGATGCCCTCTCCATACTGGACAGTGTGGGCCTCTGTGAGGTACCCTCATGCCAATCTCCTGGCCATCAATATTAGCCATTGCTACATGTTGTTCTGGCATCATGGTAGACCCACTGCTTCTCTGAGATGTTTGCAGCTTCTTGGGCTGTGCTCTGAGCAGAGAAGCTCAAGCACTCCCACTTGTGTTTCCTAAGGCCTGTCTGGGGTTCTCTCTCATCTTCTGGGCTTTTGACTCTGAGGTAGCAAAGCAGGAAGGATACTTTGAGCCTCCACTCTTGCTTTTTGCCTAGATTCCTCCCCCTACCTCAGAAAGGGCTCTTCCCTCCACTCTGTGTACTGCAAAGTGCCCTTACATTATAATTTATATCCTTCCTACTCTAAATTTATCGTAAAGACCCTTTTCTCTGAATACTCCAAGTTTTGGACCTGCAAGTTCCTATTTCCTACAACAAATCCTATCTGTAGCTTTAACAATTACTATCCCTGAAATACTTTTTATTTAAGAGCCTGTTATGAAATTTAGAAGTTACACACTGATGAAGGGGGTCTAAGAGTGAGGTGCTGGACTAAAAATAAGAAGGTTAAGTTAAAATGTGCATTATGAATGATGAAACCCGTCAGCTGCCTTCATTATCTGTTTATATTCTCTCAGGAAGTTACAGAAGGATGTGTTCCACCACAGTGAGAGACTAAACCAAAAAAGAGAAGGTGCAGGGTTAAAGAAGCAGTGAGAAGTATAGAGAATTCTCAGGATAATGGTGAAGGAAAATCCCAGGTTATCAGCTGTGCATTAGGCTGAGAGAGCAACTATTCCTGACTGGAATGGGAAGATGGAGGGCTCCAGGGAAGAATTATCATATGATTGGTTTCACCATAAGAAAAGTTGAGTTGAATTGCTGTTAGAGGGTGTGATGGTTAGGCTAATGTGTCAACTGGGCCAGGTAATTGTGCCCAGTTGTTTGGTCAAGTAAGCACTGGACTAATTGTAATACAAGGACATTTATGGGCTTTAGTCATCAGTGAATTTACTGCATAGATGGCTGATTACATCTATGATCAACCAGGGAGATTGCCATCAGCAGCGAGTGACGTTTTATCCAATCAGTCGAATGCCTTAAAAGGGGAAGTGATTTCAGCATTCAGAGAGCATTTCCCAGCTCATCTTTGGACAGACAGCGTCTCCCGGAAACTCATCAAGGACCTTCATTGGACTTTCAGGTTTGCAGCCTGCCTGTGGAACCTGGACTTGTGCATCCCCACGGTCATGTGAGAGACTCATAAAATCTTGTATTATTGACAGATATCTCCTGCTGATTCTGTTCCCTAGAAAACCCTGACTAATGCAGAGGGTATGAGAAGATCTAGCCACTGGAACAGCACAACAACAACAAAACTAAGCAAATTCTAAATTCTAAGGAGATACAATTAAGTCCAAAAAAAATGGCACACAAAAGGAGAGGTAATCGTACCCAACCACTTAACCCAGCAGTAAACAATATTTAGATGTCCAATTAGTGTAAACTCTGAGTATGGCTTTAACTAAGGGGAAAAACAACCCTGGGATATTTTCATGCTGGGAGAACGGGAAGAGGAAGATGGATGTAAATGAGCTAAATTCTCACTTCCCAAAGTAGTCTGATTAGTCAATAACTTATGGCCAAAAAGCAATTAATCAAGATGTAGCAGTTTAAGCACATTATTTAGAAATATGAAGAGAAACAGCTAAAAAATTTGAAAATGCTTGCCTCTGGGGAATGGCATGTAACCCAAACATTTCTGTGGTTTTTTGAATAACAGCCACTTTCCAACAAAAAACAAAAACTAAAATCCATCTAAGTCAGTTTATTTAGAACCAAATGCATATGGGTATTTAAAAGCTTAAACTAGCAAAAAAAAAAAAAAAAACACAAAAAACACACACACAAAAAAACACTTTGAGCTGCACCTGAACCAACCTGACATTTCATTTGGTTCAAGGGCCCTCACATTTGCTTCCCTGAGAGATGAGGTTTTCACATGTGCCAAAGTCAATAACCTCAAGTTAAGTTGACATACAAATCTGTTTAGGGCTGAAAAGCTACTGACAGACATTGATTGTAAGTTTGTGATGTCTTCTTTCTGCTTAAAAGTTTTGGGTGGCTTACCTGGTTCTGCCTCAAACCTGTGATTCTTTTAGGGAGTTTGTGTTATGATTATTGATATTTCAAGAAGTTAGAGATATCAACTACTCAATATATGTAGTTTTAGCAGTCTTAATTGCCACTGATAAAATAGCAACAAATTTTATTTATTTATATTTATATTTCATAATAAACACAATGAACTACCTTAGAAATGCTAAAATTGGTGCAATCATTAAACTAGAGAAAGTAACATGGTTTATAACTAAATACAGTGATTCTGTCTCAGTGTACTCTTGTATTTCTGTCTGGATTTTTTTTTTTTTTTCTCATGTATGCAATGAAAACAGCTCTCATATGTGAGAAGATGTTTCAGTGAAATGGTGCACTATGACCACATTGAATATATTTATTTGATAGACTTAACTCTTATTCTCAGTATCATGAATGCAGTCCTTAGAGTGTCCTCTCATCTTTTATATTGTGGCAGCCCTCGTTATTTACTGCTAGTTAATTATCAGTATCTGGCACTTCATTTTGATCAGCCCTTTGTCCTCTTGGAAAAGAGTGCTTTGCTCTTTTAATTTTCCGAAGTTCCTTTTCTTCAATCTTCTCTGCCTTCTTTTTCCTAGATCTTCATTTCAATTTCCTAGTCTTCGTGGGTGCTTCTCAGTACTTTTCTACAATTTCTCAGAGTTCTTAACACTTTAAGGATTTTTTGTATTTCTTCAAAAATTTTAAATATTTGATTAAAAATTAACTGTGTATTTTGTATAAATTTTTGATACAATAAAATTAATAAAAATACTTTTGTACACTCTATTAAGTTCAGATGCATTATACATTTGAATGTTACCAAGTGGAAATTCTAAGCACATTTTTTAAAATTAAGTAAATAAAATCCTAAAACATCGACAATTCTTAAGGTCTTCCCTACTGTTACTTTTCAATGTACTATTTATAAACTGATAGCCTTGGATATTCACTTGAATACTAAATGCTAGCACAGTTTTTCACTGGAGCAAGCATGTGAAAGCCATGCTTAGATGATAACCTAAGTATCAGATGGATGGATGGATGGATAGAGGGAAGGAAAGATAGTGAATAGATAGATAAATCGATGGATAGATAGATTAGTCTCAGCTTTTGACTCTCTTCTCCCAAAACATTCTTAACTTATCTCTTTAGTGATATGGAAGGTTACTAATGCTGGAAAACTGAGTTTTCTAAGTTTTTATAGGTGTGTAATATTTCAGGAAATTAAAACATTTGAAAATGGAAACTTACAAATAAACTTGAGAATGATTACTTGCATTCCAAAAGAATTATTTATTTTACCAAAAGACTTACCCTAGTCTCCTTATTTAAGGAACATTATACCTTATGCAATGTGCAAGGCAAAGCAGCCCTGTATATGTATTACACCTCTAGTTTTAACTTGGAATTGATATATTTTATCCTTCCTAAATTGATGATTGCCAGCAATTCCAGGGATCAAGTTGAATACAAATTAAGCATAAAAATGCATATTTACTGAGAAATTTGATATAGAATTTTACTTTTGACTATGGGTTGAGTTTCTATCTGGCACCCTGGAAATGAAACACACTGAAACATTACTGGATGTTTTATAAAACCATTTTATCTATCAAATTTATCAAGTAAAAATGAACTTTAAAAGTCCATGTATTTATTATTTTAACTATGACTTTTCAAAATATGAAGAAAAGTACAGAGACTATAACAAACACTTATGAACCCACCCCCCAGATTTAATAAATATTAAAATGCTGCCATCTTTGCCTAATTGAAGGTTGGTCCTAAGCAATTTTCACCCTTGCTCCTCAGAGGTAACCATTGTACTGAAATTTGTGCATGTGATTCCCTCAATGTTTTTGTGCTTTTGTAAACATAGGTAAATATCATAAACAACATATTCCATGGTTTTGTGCGTTTTAAATTTTAAATAAGTGGTGCCATATATATTCTTTTGCAACTTGCTGTTCCCATTCTGTATTCATTTTTTGAGGTTTATTTAGTTCATTCATTTGAACTATGTAGAATCTATTGTATAAACAAGCCAGTTTATATTTCCCTTCCCTTACTGAGCTTGCTAAGGTTGCTTCCGTTTCTTTTGGTATTATAAAAACTGTTGTAGTGAACATCCCTATATATTTCTCCTTGTGAACATGAGCAAGAGCAAGAATTTCTCTAGAGCAGTGGCTCTCAAACATGAGCAAGCATCAGAATCTCCTCGAATATTTGTTAAAACACAGATTTCTGGACTTCATCTCCAGAATTTCTGATAGTAGGTCTGGGTTGGGGACCAAGAAGTTGCGTTTTTAACAAGTTCCCTGGTGATGCTGATGATGCTAGTTCAGGGACCACACATTGAGAACCACTGCTCTAGTGTATATACTTGAAAGTGAACTTCCTACCTATGGAAATCATCATTCCAATAAGATACGGCCAAATTGTTCTCCAAAGAAGTTGTTTACTGCTAAGTCAAGTGGTTGGCTACGATGACCTCTCCTTTTGTGTGCCATTTTTTTTGGACTTAATTGTATCTCCTTAGAATTTAGAATTTGCTTAGTTTTGCTGTTGTTGTGCAACTTATACACCCACCAATTCCCATGTGTGCTAGACATGATCAGATATTTTAACTTTTACCAATCTGATGTTGGAAATGGTAACCTCATTACTGTTCTTATTTTCATTTCCTTAATTACAAGTTAGGTTGAGCAGCTTTTTACATGTTTATGTACCTTTCAGGTTTTCTTTTCTGTGAAGTACCTGTTCATATCCTTTGCCCATTTCCCACGGGGCTGTCTTTCTTATTAATTTCTAAGAGTTCTTATATATTTTAATATTAGGTTGACCCTTTGTCAGGCGATTGCAGATATCCTTTCATGTTGTAGCTTATCTCTTAAAATTTTTTGGAGTTTATTGCACAGAAATTTTAAATTTTACTGTAGTTTAATTTAACCATCTCTTTCTTTATAGTTTATGCTTTTTTTTTTTTTTTAAAGATTTTATTTATTTATTCATTTATCCCCCCCCTTGCTGCTTGTGCTCGCTGGGTCAGCTAACCACGCCATACGGGTGGGCTTGCCTTCACCAGGAGGCCCCGGGAACCGAACCCGGGGCCTCCTATATGGTAAACGGGAGCCCTACTGATTGAGCCACAGCCGCTTCCCATAGTTTATGCTTTCTGTGTTTTGATACATCAGGAGCAGATGTAGCTCAAGTGGTTGAACACCTGCCTCCCATGTGTGAGGTCCTGGGTTCAATCCTTGGTACCTCCTGAAAAAAACAAAACAAGATTAAAAACTTCCCTAATTAATGCCATAAAGGTACTCTTCTGTATTTTCCTCCAAATATTTTACTGATTTGCTTTATACATTTAGGTCCCGA
>JAKSZT010034297.1:7380923-7445127 GCA_026826555.1 Tolypeutes matacus
AATAAATAAAAATAAAATCTAAAAAAAAAAAAAAAAAAAGATATTCTGTTTATTCTTATATGATTTTTAAAAATTTCCCTTCGTCTGTGGTTATTAGCTCCTTTTCCTTTCAGATATGTTTTATTTGTGCCTTTACTTTTCTCCCTCCAGTATTAGTCTTTTTTTTTTTTTTAAGATTTATTTTATTTATTTCTCCCCACCCCCTCATTTTTTGCACTTGTTGTGTCTTTTCATCTTCCTTTTCTTTTTTTAGGAGCCACCAGGAACCAACTCCCAGATCTCTCATCTGAGAGGAGAGGCACCTAATTGCTTGAGCCACCTCCGCTCCCTGCTTTTTTGTATCTCTCATTATGTTTTCCTCTGTGTGTATCTTGTTGCATTACCTTGTTGCGTCAGCTTGCTGCACCAGCCCATTGCGTCAGCTCGCTGTCTTGTTCGTCTTCTTTAGGAGGCACTGGGAACCAAACCCGGGACCTACCATGTGGAAGACAGGAGCTCAATCACTTGAGCCACATCTGCTTCCCACTAGCCTTTGTCTTGATCACAAAATAACTCATATATTTTATTTATTTTCAAAAAACAAATTTAGGTTTGTTTCTATTGTTTCCTTGTGTCCCATGACATTAATTTCTGCTCTTTACTTTTTTCATTCAACCAACTTCTTCCTAACCTCTTTATTTGGAAGCCTACATCACTAATTTGCAGTTTTTCTTCTTTTATAATTACACTGTACACATTTTGAAATATAGTGTTTTCTTTGTGATTCAGTTCTAAATATTTTATAACCTTTATTGTGATTTTTTCCTTTGACCCATAAATTATTTAGAAGTACATTAAAATTTCCAAATATTTGAAAGATTTTAGATATCTCTTTGCTATTGATTTCTAAATTTATTGCATTGTTACCAGATATCATGGTCTGTGTGATATTTTCTTTGGTGGTTTTTGAGATTTGCCTTTGTGCTAACATGCGGTCAGTTTTTGTAAATGTTCCATTTGTGCTTGAAAAGAATGAGTTCTCCAATTGTTGGCTGCAGTATTCTATATAGTTATTGTCTTTGCACCATGTCTGTTAATTGTGTAATCAAATCATTTACAGCCTCATTTATTTTTTTGTGTTTTGTTTTAATCTATCCATACAGAGTAAGACATGTTAAGTATCTATCATGTTTGTGAATATATCCATTTATTATTATAATTCTGTCTGTTTTCCTTGCATATATTTTGAGGTTCTGTTGCTAGGTTATATAAATTCAAAATTTTTATGTTTTTGTGAATTAATCTTTTACCATTATGTATTTCTAATAACACTCTTCCTTAAAGTTTTTCTTTTCCTTTATGTTAGTATAAATTTCTTTTGGTTAGCATTTGTGATGGTTAGGCTAATATATCAATTCAGCCAGGTAATGGTGCCTAGTTGTTTGGTCAAGCTAGCACTGGGCTAATTGTAATGTGAGGGAATTTCATGGACTTTAATCATCAGTGAATTGATTGCATAGATGGCTGGTTACATCTGCAATCAACTAAGGAGATTGCCATCAGCAATGAGTGAGGTCTCATCCAATCAGTTGAAGGCCTTAAAAGGAGAAGTGACTTCAGCATTCAGAGAGAGAATTCCCAGCTCTATTTCAGACAGTCAGTGTCTCTTGGGGAATTCAACGAGGACTTTCATTGGAGTCCCTGGCTTGCAAACTACCCTACGGAATTTGGACTTGTGCATCCCCATGGTCACATGAGACAATTTTATAAAATCTCATACTATTTACAGATATTTCCTGTTGGTTCTGTTTCCCTAGAGAATCCTGACTAAGACAGCATTTGTCTGGTATACATTTTCCTGTCATTTATTCTCTTCCTTTTAAACTTTTTATTGTGGTAACATATATACAACTCAAAATGTCCCATTTTAACAGTTTTCAAGTGAATAATTCAGTGGTATGAATTACATTAATTTTGCTACCATCACCATCAGCCATTATCCAAACTTTTCACCACCTCAAAGAGAAACTTACCCATTAAGCAATAACTTCCCTTTCCCATCACCCCTGCCCCGCAAAGCCTCTAGTCCATCACTTATTCTTAACCTTCCTGTGTCATTATGATTTAGTTGTAGAATCAGCATATGGCTGGACTTTATTTTTGAGTCCAACCCAAGAGTCTCATATGTCCAGTATTGACGTTTTCCCTTATTTTAATATCCACCATATGAGATATTATCATCGTTATTGTTGGTGGTGATATTTGACCAGTTTCTTACCTCCTCATTGCTTCTCACACTCCATTCTTTTCTTCTGGGTTCAATTTCCTTTTTTCCTAAAGGATGTCCTTAGGTAGTTCTTTCAGCAATGGTATCTGAATGGCTTGCTATCTCACAGGAGAATTTTTTCTATTCAGTGTTCTAGGTAGAGAACTTCCTACTTTGCTGAGCTGCTGTATGGAGTTTTCCTAGTTTAGTTGCCTTCTCTGAGTACCCCTTAACTGATCTTGGCTTTATGTAGATGCCTCATTTCTAGCTCCTCACCTCCTTGGGGCATAAATCCTCATTTCCAGGCTCTAGAACCTGTTCCTAGATTTATTATCACCTTCCCATACCGCTCCCCTGCTGCTCTGGTTTTATGTTCCTAATGTATTCCTGTCACCTGGGGATTTCTCACTTTCTTTTAAACTCAATTATGTGTTAAAAATGTTTTTAGGTAATATTTTACCCAGACTTTCTGTACGTTTGGGGTGAGAAACAGTTTCACATCCATTCAGAGTACCGTATTTGTGGAACTGATATCCTAAACAAATCTGTTTTTATCCCCAATATGATTTCTAATTGCACTATACATTTGACCATTATAGGAAATTAAATAGTTGGATGTTGTTATTTTGCAACTATTTTCTCTATCATACAAGTGAAACAAGAATGCACAGGTATTCTGAATGTACAAATATTGATACATTTTTGCCTAAGGCCTAGAGTTCTCCCTCCCCCACAGACTCCAATGAATCTCCTTTTCATATCTTCTACCAACTTATTATCTGTCTTGTGTTTGTCTTTCTCAGCTTCTTGCATTGAGAAGTAATATGATAAACATAGAATTTAATGACTGAAAATGACCCAAAATATTGCCCTTACTAAAATGTTTGTGTTGGAAGATACAAAGAATGATTGGACTTATAGTATTGAAGAAGGCTATTAGGAAATATATCTATGGAGGGGACAATATTTCAATATTATCTCCTAGTGCCCACATATCACATTATCTAGGAAATCACCATTTTTACTAATCCTATTTAAACATACCTATGTTCTCTAAAGAACTCAGTGTCAACTCCCATGGACTTTGATGTGAATAAAAACTCAAAAGAGAAATAATCATTTTCCTAAAAGGAAAACTTTTCTTCTGATCTTTTTCTCCATTCTTTCTCCAAGAAAAAAACAAACAAACAACAATTTCCACAAAACATCACTTAAGTAAATCATGTCCTAGACTCACAAAATTGTGAAAATTGTAGTCCAAATGTAGAATAATATCTGGGGCAGCTTTCATCATAGCACTAATATGAAGACTATTTGCAAGATCATGAAGTAAGAGAAGCAGCATTTTAGTATGTGAAAGTCTAGGTGAAATTATATGAGCTCTGTCATATTTGTGCATCTAAAGCTAATGGGAAATTAAGTAACTCTGAAGCTGTGCCCTGTCATCCCCAGGAGCTCATCACATGAAGTAATGAAGATGTACAAAGGCAAACCTTCAGGCTAATGCTGGAAGATGTTCTCAGCTGTATAAATGCCTAATTCAGCTACTAGTCCTTACAAATTAAGCAGCTCATTGAAAATTCAAGCTCCAGCTGGAAACTACAGCGGGGCTCAGTTGACATCAGTATCTCCTGCTGATGAAGCTGTGACACAGCCAAAGCAAAAGGTCTGGCTTTCCACTTAATTCTCAGTGAGCCCTTCCTTTCCCTCTGCAATGGCATGGCATTTAAAATATAACTCCTTCTTGTACAGTATAAATTATTCCTTCTCAGAGCAGATGGGAGTAAGAAATTTACCTACTTCAGTCTATAAAATTCTATTTAGAGCATTAGTCAATAAGAGTCCTAGTAAAGTCGGTAGAGGACAACCAGGTAACTTAAAGTAATAATATTTTTTACCTAAAAAATAGCAGGTAGTAGATGATAAGAGTTACAGAGCAATTTGGGATGAAGGCCTTTATTTTCAAATGTTTCCAGTAATACTACTGATGATAATGTAGCAGTAAGGAACTGATATAAATAAATAGGTAAAAATATATTTCAAATTAGTGAATTTGTTTAGAAGCAATATTTACATAACGATCATCCAATCCCAACCCCTAGAGGAAAGTACTGTTAGCAGTTAATTGTGTATCTTTTCAGAAGCTTTTAATGCACATACAATCACATACAAACATACCTGCTGCACTTTTTTTTTATTATAAAGAGGTCAGTCTATCCACTATTAGTAATTTTAATCATGAACGTCTTTTCACAACAGGTCCTGTGGATCTTTTTCATTCCTTTTAACCATTGCAGAATATCATTGGGGGGACTTTAAATTTTTTTAAAACTGGTCTCCTAATGATGGGCAATTAGTTTGTTTCCAATCACCAATGTTTTACAAATATGAACAATTAACATTATTCATATGGCATTTTATACAAGTATGAGTATATATATAGATTAAATTCCTAGAAAGCAAAATTGCTGGATTAAAAGTTGTGTTCATTTAAGATTTTGATAGCTATTGCCAAATTTCCAACCAAAAAATAAATTCCTTGAGGTAGAATTGCTCAAATGATATATGCATTTCACCTTTCAGAAATGTTGCCTGGGTAATAGGGCAGACTGGGTAATCTGAAAATGCTCCCAAATAAGATACCAATAATTTCTAAATAATATATAACAAAACCTTCTTATATGTAGAAGTGGGCTTACAAAAAAAAGTAAGGCAAATCCCCAGGGACCAAAAATGAAGAAGCTGAAAACCAAGGGGGAAAGCAGACATTAAAGCCACACATGCCCTGATGTAGGTAACCAAGATACTCTGGGTTTATCAGCCACATGAATTCAGGGCTTTGGGCCCAGCAAGGAAGAGCTAAAACTCTCAATTGAAGCTGGAGCCCTCAAGCACTATGTCTTCCACAAAAAGATGGACTAGAAAAAATTACCAGCAAAAAGAGAAAATAGGGCAAATTCTTTGGCTTGATCTTGGGCACACAGTGGGGAAAAATATCTCCTGAGAATTTATAACCATAGGTCTGCCTTAAATGGATTAGGGGTTCTAATCTATACTACCTGCCTGAACTAGAAAACACTAATGCAACAAATTAAAATGAGGTGGTTCTGGGTTAGTGCATCTTGGGGTGCCCAAAGAAGCAAATGCAAATCTCTGAAAACCCAAGCTGCATAAGAATTCCATGGATATAGAGTCTGATTGAACATAAACTCACAATCCAAAATTGCATTATTCAGGAAGAAACAGATTTCAATGAATAAAAGTAAGCAGTATTAGACCTACAGGATCTTAAGATAATGGAGCAATCAGATGGAAAATATATAATGAATTTTAAAAAAATGTTTAATGAAATAAGATCAGAAATAAGATGCAATTAAGAACCCACACACAGGGGAGCGGATGTAGCTGAAGTGGTTTAGTGCCTGCTTCCCATGTATGAGGTCCCAGGTTCAATCAATCCCTGGCACCTCCTAAAAACAAACAAACAAACAAATGAAAAAAACCAACTCTAATTGGGGAGCAAATGTAGCTCAGTGGTTGAGCACCTGCTTCCCACGTACGAGGTCCTGGGTTCAATCCCTGGTGCCCCCTAAAAAAAAAAAAAAAAGCAAAAAAACTACAAACACACACACATAAGCAAGACCTCACAGATTTTTTTAAAAAGACACCAAATAGAACTTCTAAAAATAAAAAATATAATCAAATTTTAGAATGCAACAGAAGGGCTAAATAGCAGATTAGACTCAGTTGTAAAAAGAATTGGCAAAAATCTGAAGAAAGTGCAACCAAAATGCAGCACAGAGTTATAAGGATGAAAAATATGAAAATATGAAAGATGAGCATGTTAGCAAGAGAAGGACTAACATACATCAAATTGGCATTCCAGAAGGTGAAAACAGATTGTGGGGAAATGGGCAATGTTTAAAGAGGTAATAGGTGAGAACTATCCAGAATAGATAAAAGAAATAAATCCTCAGATACAGGTAACACACGCTCCCAAGGATAAATGAAAAAAAAAAAAAAGTACAATTTATGTTTTTATCAACATGTGTGAGAGCCTCTTTCCCATTCTCTCCTCAATAATGTATTATACAACTTTTTAATATTTGCTAATATAAGTGAAAATAGTTCCTCATTGTTTTTTTAAATTTTTAAGAATTTCCTCATTGTTTTAATTGTAGATCTTTAATTATATGATTGATGTAGAAATATTTTCTATATTGGCTAGTTATTCTTCTTGTGCTGTGAGCTCTAGTTGATACCTTTTGCTTATTTTTTTTCCATTGGGTTATTTGTCTTTGCTTGAAAGATTACTTTATGTGTTAACAAAATTAGGTCTTTGTTATATGTGTTGCAAATATATTTTTTCCAGTTTGTCATTTATTTTTGTTTATGTATTTTTTATGTATAAATTTTTAAATGTAGTTAAATTTATTATTTTTTCCTTTATATAGTCTTAAGTATATGATGCCAAGTACTGTGCTAATCATTTTACACAGATCATTTCTTTTAATTCTCACAAGATCCCTTTGATCTAGACATTATTATTATTGCCATTTCTTACAGATATAGAAACTGAGTTGTAGCAAAATTAAGAAAATAGTCCAAAGTCAAATATCCCCACAAATCAACCAAATAAAAAATAGGAGTTAACAAAATATTTTCTGATAGAAAATATTTAAAAAAACATTTGGTGGTATTTTGCTTATATTAGAAACTTTCCAATATGCAGGGGGCAATATGTCATACTCGGGAATAGACAGACAGCATACTTGGCATGCTTTTTTTTTTTTTTTGAGTTTACTGAATGCCTCCTACATTGTTATGGTAAACTAGAAAATACTGCTTCTGGCCAAAGAGCTCACTTTTCAGTAAAGAAATAAGATAGTAGGGGCAGATACCCATGGGATTAACTATTTTGCTTTGTTTTGTTTTCATGTAATCCATCACCCGGAAGCGACTGGCTTTGCAGGATATTGGAAGGGCCCGCTGAAAGTTTAGTAATAATCCATGCAATGGAATGGAATGACTCCATCTTCTGAGGCTGAGGTGCTGTTCTGCAGGATGTACAATAAACGGTGAAACAGACTCTGCTTCCCCTATGGTCAGGATACGAAAGCCTGAAAATTCATGGGCATGAAAATGAGGATGGTAATCTCATGATTACACCTGATAATCCAGTCTCAAAATTTTGGTTCCCATACCATGAGTTTGTAAATGACCCTAGAGATTTTAGTCTCCCAGGGAAGTACTCAAGGTGACACAATGATGGTTCCATTGAATTAAAAGGTAATACTGACATTTGTGTGCCCCTTAATCCACTCAGTGAGTAGGTAAAAGGGGAGTTACCCTGTTGGTTTGGGTGTTTGATTTTGAATCACAAGTGGAAATTGGGTTGCTGCTACAAAATGGGGATGGAAGACAGTCCACGCCCCAGGGAGCATTAGCACCTGCCATGCCTGGTGGTAAAGGCAAGGGAATGCTGCTCCAACTCCAGTGAGGTGGCACCTCCACTGACCCAATCCACCAGGCATCACGGTGTAGTTCATTTTATTGGGTAAGAGCTCATTCCATCAAAGGAAACATGGAATGGCGAGATAATAAACACCAATTATGAACTTCTTCTCTGTTAAAGACTTTCTCTACTTTTTTTCCTGTGTCAGATATGGCTTTTATTTATATATTTTAATTCTTAGAACATTTAAAATTCTTCTTATGGTTACCTGTATACCTTCAAATTATATACTTAATCTGCTGTTTCTTAATTTATCAACTTCAGAACATTTCTCTTTACTTCGCTCAATGATTGATGAATCAATGAGAACACTTACTCTTTTACCTACCTCCCATTATCCCCTCACTTTCTGATTTTATGACATTGTCAAAGATCATACTCTTCATATTATACTGTTGCCATAATCCCCCAAATTGTTTAGTTTTGGTGCTTTGTTTATGTAGATTCAGCCACTCCATGCCATGATCTCTCTATTCCTGAACTCTTTATTTCTTTTTTGTTTCATTGGATTTAGTCATCTGTTTGTGCCTTTATATTCAAATGGAAACTTGGATGGTTTTAAGATTCTTGGGTCACACTTGAATTCTATCAAAACTGTTAGGTATTTCTCCACTGTTTCTGGTTTTGTAATTGCTGAGAAGTTTGAGGCCAGCCTGATTTTTTTTTTTCCTCTTTGAAAGTGATCTGCCTTTTTTCATAGATCCCCATCTGAGTCTTTTTTATCTGTGAAATTCAAACCCAAGACATATGTCTCACTTTTGATTTTCTATATGGATTTTCCCTGAGACATGATATATATCCACATCTTTATTTCAGGCATACTTTCTTCTGTTACATATTTAGATTGTTTTATGTTCCATTAGTTCTTTTCTCTTCTTCAGAAACACCAAATTATATGACTATCAGTCTTCCTTATCTATTGCCTTCTGCCCATTCACTTTTGTCTTTTTTCCTCTTTAGTTTATTTTGGGTAAGTTTTAAAGCATATTCTTGACTGTGTTTTCAGCAGTATCTATTTTGCTTCTTTCTAATTATGTAGTGCTTTTATTTTACTATACCATTTCTTTCCTGGTCTCTACTATTTTAGTTTTTATTTCCTCCTGCTGATTTACTATCTCTTCTTTGATCTGTTGTCCTTCTCCTTTTAAATTTAAAAATAATTCACATAGAACACACATTACCATCATAATATGAAGCATTTTTATTAAAAATCTTCTGTTTTCTGGAATAATTCTTTCAACCAATAGGTTCTTTATCTACTTTTAACTTTTTTAAAAAAACAAAACATATTAAAATAAAATAATAAATAAAACATATTTAGAGTCTAATGAATTGACCCAGATTAAACAATAAAACATTTCCAGAACCTCATGTGCCCCTCCCTCTCCCTTAGAGGAAACCATAACGTTTGGCTAGGCTCTCTTTATAGTTTTACAGTTACATATGCACTCCTAGGCAATACATTTTAGTTTTGCCTAGTTAGAATAATACAGTACATTTTCTTTGTGTCTTGCTTCTAGATTCATTCAGTTAAGCAGCATCTGTTCATTTTCATTGACTGTATGAAATACTGCACTTTATTTATCCATTCTACTATTGGTGGACATTCCAGTTGCTTTCAGTTCTTGTTATAATAAAAATGCTGCTGTGAGCATTCTTATATCTGTAAATTGGTGTCACATGTGCATGAGTTTCTCAAGGATATATATATAAATTGAGAGTAGAATCGCTGGGACCTATGGTAGGCATGCAACCAACCCTTCTAAGTAATGCCAATTGATCTTCAAGGTGGTTTAATCAATTTACACTCCTACCAGCAGTTAGGAGTGCTCCTATTACTCTACAGCTTTCACAACCCTTGTGTTTTTTGATTTTTATATTCCTTTTCTTTCTGTATTTTCCTTTACATTTTGGCACCACATCTACCCAAGTCACATGCTGATTTCCTCATGTGACTCGTTTTTAATTGGGAGCAGTTCTTGAGGTCACAGCTATTATTTCTAGAAAAGCAAAAGGAGGAATAGGGAATATGCTCTGTCAGTTGGAAGTTTCATTTTGGGCACATTGCCTTGTAATCCCTTCTCATAAAATCTGTTCTGCTTTGTCCACCGCCCCGGGGGCACCTTTCACTTACAATTTTGGCATTCAGAGTAAACAGGAGGTCAGCACCGTTGGTTATGAAATTTTATCTTTGTTTGTGATTTACTGTTTGTTTATTTTTGCTTGACTGTTTCTGGACAATAGCTGCAAAGGTGATTCTCAGTTCTCCTTTATTTCTTTCCTTTTTTTTTTTTTTTTAATTTATTTTTATTGTGGGTAAAAATAAAAATTCTCACAATACATACAAACATTTGCAAAATGATATATAAATATATATGCATATATGTGTATTTGCTTACAAAAATGTTATTTATATATATATATACATATATTTTAAGAGGTGCATAGATTACCCAAAATATTACACGGAACCCACTGGGATTCCCAAGTTGCCCACCTCCCACACCTCCCACCACATCCCACACAAACATCTCCCATAAGTGTGGCCCACCACCCTCAATGAACTTACACATCCTGGAGCCTTGCCACCAACCATAGACCACAGTTCACACTGTAGACCACACTCTCTCCCACTCAGTTCTGAGTGGTGTGTGCTGATTTAAAATGGCCTACATCCGTTGCCACAACAGTACTCAGGACTACCTCCAACTCCCAAAGAAGCCCCTGTATTTCAACTGCTCATCCCCTCCTACCTCAAAAGTGTCAAGTGGCCACTGGCAACACCTCATTGTTATAATTTCTTGCATTGCTAGAATCACCATATGTGAACAAGAGAATAACATCAAGTCCACTCTAGTCCATAGTTCTTCCCCCAATCCTGAGGGGACTGGGATGGTGATGTCCACTCCAACTCCAAGTGAGAGAGGGCTTATATCCCATGGATATGGTGGGTGGGATGTTCCTGCCTGCAGATGCAGGCCCTCTCCGTTCCCTGGGATGGCCATTGCCCATCGTTGTCTCCTCACCAGGTGACTTGGATGAGTCCATTGAGCTGTAGGGTAGGAGTTGCAGCTCCACCTAGATTTCATGCACACCTGGCACATAGGTAGGCGGGAGGCTCCAGTCTCTGGAAGTATACCTAAAAACTCCAGCATCACATATAGGTTTGAATAGAAGGGACTGGTGAACCATGTGCAGGGAGGACTTATTTGAGTCTAATTCTGTCACTCTCAGGAGCACAGATTACAAAATAGAACCCAATGATAAGGCATCAGTCTCTGGGGCTATTCCCCCTTATATAGGACCAGGGTGTCTCCGGAGCTCTCAGGAACCCCTCTGAGTGGGGTGATAGGCACTTAGATGTTCTATGAGCTCCTACTGAGGTGTGCGTAAGAGTTACCTCTGGGATGACCTCCCGACTCTCTTTGAAGTCTCTTAGCCACTTGAACTCATTTGTCTTTACCATTTCCCCCTTTTATTCAAGGTCTTTTTCCAGTTGTGTTGCCAGTTGGCACTTGGTATTAATCCCTCGTTGCCAGGGAGGCTCATCCCCGGGAGTCATGTCCCACATTGGGGTGAAGGTAATGCAATCATATGCTGAGTTTGGCTTAGAGAGAGGCCACATTTGAGCAACAAGGAGGCTCTCAGGTGGCAACCCTTAGGCACCCCACAACTGCAGGCTAAGTCTCATTTACAAGAGCAAAGACTCACAAGGGTAGTCATCAATAAAAAAAAAAACACATCAGTGGGTCATCCTATTTTGACAGGCACTGTCCTTACACTCAGAGTACTATTGCTGCTCCCTTGGAGACTGTGGCAGAGCTCTCCAGGCTAGGAAATCAGATTCCCTCATTTATTGTGTGATTATCCACCCATCGTGACCATGCCCCATCCCCCGATCCTTTGAATGATTTTGTATATCTTTCATGTATATTCGGATGAACCAATCCCCATGAACCTCTATTTCTTTTTTATTTTTTTCTAGGTACTGGGGCCAGGGATTGAACCTGGGACCTTGTATGTGAGAAGCCGGTGCTCAACCACTGAGCCACATCTGCTCCCCTGAGTTGATTGTTTCTTTCGTTTGCTTGTAGTTTTTTTTTTTTTTTTTGTTTTTTTGTTGTTGTTGTTGTTTTTAGGAAACATCAGGAACTGAACCCAAGACCTCTCATGTGGGAAGCAGGCACTCTACTGCTTGAACCACATCCGCTCCCCATCTCCTGTAACTTTTGTCCATATAATCTGCAGGCTTTTTCTCCAGGTTAGGAGGCACATGCATATGATTCCTCTTGCTGTCTTACCACCATGCCTCTTTGCCTGATAGGACTAGATTCTCCCATGGTCCATCAATTGCCATAGAACTTTTCAAGCACCGTGTTACTTACCAGACATGTTCAAGTGTATGCTTTGTGTTCAAAACACAAAAGAGATTTATGTTGGTTCATGGTCCAGATTTCATTATATTTGGCAGAAATGATTCATGTCATGCATGGTCCTTGGTATAGGGTTATGGTTAAATTTCCTACTTTGATTAAAGATGCCATTTATTCCTCTTTCCCTTCCCCGTCCTCTTCCTCTATTGCATTTTAACATAAATAACATACTTTTGTGAAATTTATTTTCAAAATTAAAAAAAAATTTAGTGTGAAGAGTAGCACTGCTTTACATTTTTGCAAGTCTTTTTAATGTCTGGCCTAATAGAAGACACCTTGATTCTCATATCTGCATCTACATTCAGTCTGTTCCGATATTACATGTCATATAGCCTCTGGAAAACTCCAACTTGTGAGGGAATATTATTGAAAAGGAAATATAATGTCTTAGTATTATTATAAATGTAGTTTTGACCTTGTGGAACCACTGAAAATGACCTGGTGGAAACCTTGGTTTCCTCTAGGATATCTGAATGAAACTTTTGAGAACTGTTGATTTAGAGTAAGTTTCGTATTTTGAGTCATGGTTGGTGAACTGGGTGTTTCAAACAAATATTCTACACACAATAAATGCTATGTATGCTCTATATAAACCATGATTTTTTTCAGGGAAATAGAATACAATAAAGAACACTTGGATTTGAAATAAGACTCAAGGAGAGGGACTTCCGGGAAGATGGCGGACTAGTAAGACACAGGAATCTCTTCTCCAGAAAAATAGTTAGAGGACAAGCTGAAACAGCCCCGAAAAAACATCTTCTAGGGTTTAGGACAGCAGGTGAAGGCTGCACACCACCCAGAGGAGAAAGGGACAGAAGAGGGAAATCGCGACTACAGAACTGTGAGTTGCAAGTAGCAGCTTCTGCTGCTGCCGGCACCCTCCCCCACACTCATCAGAATTCTCGGGCCCCTGGGCCTGCGACCACAGACAAAGGGGGCTTCAGGGATCTGCCACTCCTGGAAAGGGGAGAGAGAGGGACACAGCCTTAGGCTGACTCAGGTTCTGACCTGAAATTTGGGCTGCAGAGCCCCATGAACGCTTCCACATGGCGGTTTGCCCTGGGAGCCTAGAAAGGACTGGAGAAATCCGACCCTCGCAACCTCCCTCTCCTCTAGCCTGGACTAATTGTTGAGGACCCCACGGGAGAGGGGAGAGAGAGCCGGGGGCTGACCCTGCTTTGGACTCCCAGGTTTGGTCAGCCCTGTCCCCAGGGCCCTTCCAGGCTGGGTGGGGCCACGCCATTGTTTGCCTTGGAGCCTGCAAGAGGCTAAAGATATACAAACCTCCCAATCTCCTCCTCTACTAACAGGGACTGATTGTTGAGGATTCAGAAGGGAGTGGAAATATTTCCTAGCTGGGAAAAGGGGGGCGCTATGAGAGAAGTCTGGAGAACTGTCTCAGAAAGTTTGAATCACAGGGCTCCTAGCCCCCAGACAGGAAGCTCTATCACATTGATCTGGTCTGTGTCACAACAAATATGCTCTGACCAGGCATTGAATTGAGAGCAGCCAACAAGCGCCATCTCCTGGCAGACCAAGGAAGTGCACATAAGAAAATTAATAAGTAAGAGGGGCTTATCCTGGCCTCTATAGCCTCCCTGCCCAAGGCCCTAGGAAACAACTCTACAACCAATTACTGGGTCCAGTGCCAAGTTTTGAGAAACCAGCAGAACAATCCTAACAATCAAGGTTGAGTCAAAAATCAAAGAGCTGTGGTAACTCACAGCCTCCTGCCACTAAAACTCCATAAAAGAGAAAGAGATAGAGCATCTAAATAAAATACAAACTAACCAGATGCCTAAGCACCAGCAAAAAATTGTGGGCCATACTAAGAAAATAGAAGACATGGCCCAAGAAAAGGAATACAGCAAAGTCCCAGAAGAGATGCAGAATTTGAGAGAACTAATCAGTGAGATGAGCACACATTTCCAAAATGAAATTAATGAGATGAAAGAGAATATAGTTAAAGAGAGCAATGACATCAAGAAGTCATTGCGCGAACGTAAAGAAGAATTTGAAATCATGAACAGAAAAGTAACGGAGTTCATGGGAATGAAAGACACAATAGGTGAAGTCAAAAATACATTTGAAGCATACAACAGCAGACTCGAAATGATAGAAGAAAGAATAAGTGATACTGAAGACAGAGCAGCTAAAATTGAAGAGAGAAAAGAACAGAGAGAGAAAAGAATGGAAAAAATTGAGCAGGGGCTCAGAGAGTTGAATGACAACACAAAACGTAAGAACATATGTGTCATGGGAGTTCCAGAAGGAGAAGAGAAAGGAAAAGGGGCAGAAAGAGTATTTGAGGAAATAATAGCTGAAAATTTCCCAACTCTCACGAAAGAAATGAACTTTCATGTCCAAGAAGCACAACGTACCCCAATAAGAATAAATCCAAATAGACCTACGCCAAGACACATATTATTCAGAATGTCAAATGTAAAAGATAAAGAGAAAATGCTCAGAGCAGCAAGAGAGAAGCAAACGATCACGTACAAAGGACGTCCAGTAAGTCTTTGTGCAGATTTCTCTTCAGAAACCGTGGAGGCGAGAAGACAGTGGTATGATACAATTAGGAAACTGAAAGAGAAAAACTGCCAGCCGAGAATTCTTTATCCAACAAAACTGTCCTTCAAATATGAAGGTGAATATAAAGTATTCACAAACAAACAGAAACTAAGAGAGTTTGCAAAAAAAATCCACCTTTGCAGGAAATATTAAAGGAAGCCTTAGAACCTGAAAGAAAAAGACAGGAGAGAGAGGCTTGGAGGAGAGTATAGAAGAAAGAAAAGCAGAAAGGATAACCAAAAGAGTAAAAAGAAAGACAAAAATAAGATGACATATGAAAACCAAAGGATAAAATGGAGGAAATAAATAGTGCATTTTCAGTAATATCATTGAATGTGAATGGATTAAATTCCCCAATCAAAAGATACAGGCTGACAGAATGGATAAAAAAACGTGAGCCATCCATATGCTGCTTACAAGAAACTCACCTCAGACACAAGGATACAAGCCAGCTGAAAGTAAAAGGTTGGAAAAAGATACTCCATGCGAATAGTAAACAGAAAAGAGCAGGGGTAGCTATGCTAATATCAGACAAAACAGACTTCAAATGCAAAAAAGTGATAAGAGATGTGGAAGGCCATTATATATTAATAAAAGGGACAATCCTCCAGGAAGATATAACAGTCATAAATATCTACGCACCTAACCAGGGTGCCCCAAAATATATGAGACAAACTCTGGCAAAACTGAAGGGAGAAATAGACATTTCTACAATAATCGTCGGAGACTTCAACACCCCTCTCACATCATTAGATAGAACAACTAGACAGAAGATCAACAAGGAAACAGAGAACTTGAACAACATGATAAACAAGTTAGACCTAACAGACATATACAGAACACTGCATCCAAACTCAGTGGGTTATACATTCTTCTCAAGTGCCCATGGATCTTTCTCCAGGATAGACCACATGTTAGGTCACAATTCAGCTCTCAATAAATATAAAAAGATTGAAATTATACAAAGCACCTTCTCAGATCATAATGGAATGAAACTAGAAATCAATAACAGGAAAAAAGGAAGTTTGCAAATGTGTGGAGACTGAACAACATACTCCTAAATATTCAGTGGGTCAAAGAAGAAATTGCAAGTGAAATCAGTAAATATATTGAGACAAATGATAATGAGAACGCAACATATCAAAACTTATGTGATACAGCAAAGGCAGTCTTGAGAGGGAAATTTATAGCCCTAAATGCCTATATTAAGAAACAAGAAAGAGCTAAACTCAATGATTTAACTGAACAACTTGAGAAACTAGAGAAAGAACAACAAACCAATCCGAAAGCAAGCAGAAGGAAAGAAATAATAAAGATTAGAGCAGAAATAAATGAAAATGAGAACAAAAAAGCAATAGAGAAAATAACAAAACCAAAAGCTGGTTCTTTGAGAAGATCAATAAAATTGACAAACCCCTCGCTAGACTAACAAAGAAAAAAAGAGAGAAGATGGAAATAAATACAATCAGAAATGAAAGGGGGGAAATTACAAATGACCTCACAGAAATAAAAAGAATCATAAGAGGATATTATGAGAAACTATATGCCAACAAACTAGACAACCTAGATGAAATGGACAAATTTCTAGAAACACATAACCAACCTACACTGACACCATAACAAATACAAGAACTTAACAAACCAATCACATTTAAGGAAATTGAATCCATCATCAAAAATCTCCCAGCAAAGAAAAGTCCAGGACCAGATGGCTTCACAGGTGAATTCTACCAAGCATTTCAAAAAGAATTAACACCAATCCTGTTTAAAGTCTTCCAAAAAATTGAAGAGGAGGGAAAATTACCCAACACATTTTATGAAGCCAACATCACCCTAATACCAAAGCCAGATAAAGATTCCACCAGAAAAGAAAATTACAGACCAATCTCTCTCATGAACATAGATGCAAAAATTCTCAACAAAATACTTGCAGACTGAATCCAACAGCATATCAAAAGACTTATACATCACGACCAAGTGGGATTTATTCCTGGTATGGAAGGCTGGTTCAACATAAAATCAATCAATGTAATACACCATATTAACAAATTGAAGGAAAAAAAACACATGATCATCTCAATAGATGCAGAAAAGGCATTCGACAAAATCCAACATCCTTTTTTGATAAAAAATACTTCAAAAGATAGGAATAAAAGGAAAATTCCTCAATATGATAAAAGGCATATATGAAAAACCCACAGCCAACATCATACTCAATGGGGAAAGGTTGAAAGCTTTCCCCCTAAGATCAGGAACAAGACAAGGATGCTCACTGTCACCATTGTTATTCAACATTGTACTAGAAGTTCTAGCAAGGGCAATTAGACAAGACAAAAAAATTAAAGGCGTCCAAATAGGAAAAGAGGAAGTAAAACTCTCACTGTTTGCAGATGACATGATCCTGTATTTAGAAAATCCTGAAGTATCCACAACAAAGCTACTTGAACTAATAAATGAGTTCAGCAAAGTGGCAGGATATAAGGTCAACACGCAAAAATCAGTAATGTTTTTGTACACTAGTACTGAACAATCTGAGGAGGAAATCAGGAAGAAAATTCCATTTTCAATAGCAACAAAAAGACTCAAATACCTAGGAGTTAATTTAACCAAGGAAGTACAGGACCTATATTCAGAAAACTACAAAACAATGCTAAAAGAAATTTAAAAAGACCTAAACAAATGGAAAGACATTCCGTGTTCATGGATTGGAAGAATAAATATCGTGAAGATGTCAATCTTGCCCAAACTGATTTATAGATTCAATGCAATACCAATCAAAATCCCAACAGTTTACTTTACAGAATTAGAGAAGGCAATTACCAAATTCATCTGGAAGGGTAAGTGCACCCGAATAGCCAAAAGCATTCTAAAAAAGAAGAACAATGTGGGAGGAATTTCGCTGCCTGACCTTGAAACATATTACAAAGCTTCAGTGGTCAATACAACATGGTACTGGCGTAAAGATAGACATATCGATCAGTGGAATAGAATTGAGAATCCAGAAATAAACCCTCACCTATACAGTCAACTGGTTTTTGACAAACCTACCAAGCCCACGCTGATGGGAAAAAACAGTCTGTTCAACAAATGGTGTTGGGAGAACTGCATATCTATAACCAAAAGAATGAAAGAGGACCCCTATCTCACCCCCTATACAAGAATCAACTCAAAATGGATCAAAGATCTAAATATAAAAGCCAGGACCATAAAACTACTAGAAGAAAATGTAGGGAAACATCTTCAAGACCTTGTAGTAGGTGGTGGTTTCTTGGACCTCACACCCAAAGCACGTGCACCAAAAGAAAAATTAGATAAATGGGACCTCCTGAAAATTAAACACTTTTGTACCTCACAGGAATTTGTCAGAAGGGTGAAAAGGCAGCCAATTCAATGGGAAAAAATATTTGGAAATCACATATCTGATAAGGATTTAATATCCAGGATATATAAAGAGATGTTACAACTCAACAATAAAAAGACAAACGACCCAATTAAAAAATGGGCCAAAGACTTGAATAGCCTTTTCTCCGAAGAAGAAATACAAATGGCAAAAAAACACATGAAGAAATGCTCAACATCACTCATGATTAGGGAAATGCAAATCAAAACTACAATGAGATATCATTTCACACCTATCAGAATGGCCACTATTAAAAAAACAGAGAACTACAAGTGTTGGAGAGATAGGAACACTTCTTCACTCTTGGTGGGAATGCAGGATGGTACAACCACTATGGAGGACTGTTTGGCAGTTCCTAAAGAAGTTGAATATAGACTTGCCACGTGACCCTGCAATACCACTACTGGGTATATACCCAGAAGAACTGAGAGCAGTGACACGAACAGACATCTGCACACCGATGCTCATAGCCACATATTCATCATTGCCAAAAGTTGGAAACAACCCAGGTGTCCATCAACAGATGAATGGATAAACAAACTGTGGTCTAGTCACACGATGGAATATTATGCAGCTGTAAGAAGAAATGAAGTCATAAAGCATATGGCAACATGGATGAACCTGGAGGACATTATGTTGAGTAAAGCAAGCCAGGCACAAAAGGACAAATACTGTATGAATGCATTACTATGAACCAAATATATTGTGTAATATATTATTTGATTCACACACACACAAAAAAAGACTCAAGTAATTAATTTCACCTCTCTTCCATGATTCAGAGGGTACTTCTCTCACCTGCAGTGGCATCTTTGTGAACATCAAATACTTTATGTTGGTATGTGCAGAAGTCTTGAGTTACACCAGATATTTTTGTTTGATTAGATGGAAGGTAAACTACTTGTTACTGTAGCATAACTTAGTGACATATGTCAAAGGTGAATATGATTCTCTATCACATAATTGCAAAACTATCCCAGAAGTGAAAGACAAATTCATTTACCAAGGGTCAACATTTTGGATTTAATTTTCTGGTTGATATTAAAACCACCAAGTTTTAGAATCATAAGGAAACTGATTCAACAATTTATGTAGAAACCCTGAATATGGAGGCACTAAGGAGAAGAATTAGAGAATATTTTTAAATTGCTTGGAAGAAGTCTCATTTACATAGCTTGAGTTAAATTTTGCGATCACATTCTCTTTAACTGATATGCACCTGATGTTTCTCAGTTCTGATTTCATATCGTTAAAGAGATGGGCCCTTTTAGAATATGTTAAGGGATCAGATTCTTGTGCTCTATACATTGAATAAATATATTCCAATATTCTTTCTATCTTATTCATCTCATTGTATAAAATCTAAGATTCAAACTTTTAATTCAATAGTGCCCAGGAGAAGACCAGTTATAGTAATCTATTAGAGATCAGACATCTCAATTTCATCTAAAATGACTAACAATCTCTTTAAATAGTTAGGTGTGATCACAAATCTTAATCCCAATTCTTTTCTGCTGAAACATGGATAGTAGATTATTTGGCCCATTTTTAACATGGGGCACTCTAAGACATACAAAATGATAGAAAGGATTAAATAGTTTATTCTCCATCTCATTATAAAAAGGATATGAAGTAAAAGAATGATTTGTTTCAGCAGAATTTCAACGATTACACAAACTTACATTGAGCATCTCTAGGGTACTAGTTACTTTGCTGGGTCCTGAGTTACAAAGTTAAATTGTGCAGAATCCTTGTGCTCAAAGTACAGTAGAAGTCATTTGTTAATAATATACCAACAAAAATAGACATAAAGTGTGATAAGGTTAAAAAGCTATGTATGAGGTATATTTATGTCACAGAGGGAGTGAATAATTCTGCTTATGGAATCAGAAAAGCTGTCATCTTTAAGCTGATCTTGAGGAATAAATTGAAGATTTCTAGGCTGCCAAGGAAGGGAAGGGTATACTAGGCAGGAGGTATAATGTGTGCAAATGCCAGGCTTGTCCAGGCATGGCAATAATTCAGTATGGCAAGTCTGCAGGAAGAGTGAAGATGGAGGGCAGTTGGAAATGATGTTGGAGAGTGGGCAGAATTCAATTTGTCAAGAGTCTGTAGACCATGATAGAAAGTTTGAATTTTATCACATAGGCTTTCCACATATGCCCTAGAGCACCAGGGTTTCAAAGAGGTGTTTGGTGTCCATGACAGTGTGATCAGCGCAAGTAGGTGAGGTGCTTACTTCTCTCTCTGCTTTAGCAGGAACTGCTCAACTTTACAGGCATGTATGAGTTAAGTTGGACTTCTGTGTAAGATTTAATTTTACCCAACAATTGTCTACTGAGCACTTACTAGATACCAGGCGTATGTGGTTCATAGCTTATACGAAGATTACCGCCTAGTACAGTCTCTGAAGCAAACTTCCTTTTAAAAAAAAGTTTGAAAAACTATACCTATAGGTGATGGGGAGACATTGTAGGGTGACAAGCAGGAAAGTGATATGATCGGATTTGTTTAGAAATTCAGTGGACACTAGGTTAGAGAGGAGAAAGACTGGACAAAAATGAAGTCATAAAATATATCAAATGGACCATAGCTAGTGGTAATATTTTGATGATGTTCTTTCATAGTCTGTAACAAATGTTCCAAAACAATGCAAGGTGTTGGTGGAGGGGTGATGTATGGGAGTTGTGTGTATTATGCATGATTGTTTTGTTAAGTGCACAGCTTCTCTAATAAAAAAATATATTTTAAAATATCAGTAGGACTTGTGGTGCATTGAATGTGATAAAGAAGGTGTTGTATTAGAATAAGTCCTAGGCCACTGGATTAAATGACTGGATCCTCTTTGAGGAATCTAGGAGGAAGAGAAGGGGACTGAGGAAGCAGTTCTGGGGACTTCCAACATGTAGAGAGATGTTGGAAGAGGAAGAGTCAATGAGGGAGGCCAAGAAGAGGCACTTTGGAGAAAGAGAGAAGTGGAACCCGGAAAGAGCATTATCAGAGAAGCCTCGGGGCAGAGCTTTGAGAAGGGAGAGGTCAGTAGTGTACAGTGCTTCAGAGAGACTTCCTAATAAAAACCAAGAATCTTCACTTAGTGACTTCAGCAGGATCAGTGTCAGTGGAAACCAGATTGCAGTGGGCTGAGAAGTGAGTAAATGGCAAGGAAGTGGTGAGAATAGACATCTGCAGAATGGCTATGAAGGCAGAAGGGTAGGGAGCAGAACTGCTAAAGAAAATGCTGGTTTGAGTGGTATGAGCTTATCAATGTGCTCAGAAGAGGAATCTGGAACAGAGAATTGAAGATAATGGGTGGGAGGTTTATTTGCTAAAGCAGGTCCTTGAAGAGGTGGGAGGGAACTAGTTTCTAGCATGGGTCTTTATTGAGACGCTCTAGGCATACGAGAATTTAATAGGAATATATTAGGTGCGTATGAGT
This sequence comes from Tolypeutes matacus, assembly GCA_026826555.1. Taxonomy (NCBI): domain Eukaryota; kingdom Metazoa; phylum Chordata; class Mammalia; order Cingulata; family Chlamyphoridae; genus Tolypeutes; species Tolypeutes matacus. Next base: position 7,402,524 of record JAKSZT010034297.1, read on the forward strand.
ACATGTATCCTCATGTACATATATTTGAGATATTTTGGGGGCCAAATTTCTTACGAAAAGTTTGAAAATAAATTTCAGTTTTATCAGGGTATCAGAGCGTTTCAGTGTTCAAGGAGCTGTGGGAACCAGATCATGTCATTTTAATTATTAAATTTCTCCATTTAGGACATTCAAATTTCTGAACAATGAAGCTTCTTTTGTTTAAGCCTGACTGATGCCTTAACAGTCTGTTCTTGAGTGCTCAAGAAAATGCAGGCATTTCTATCATTGGAGTCTCCTTAAGAATCTCTTTCCTCCTTCACCTTTTTCATCCCATTATTCTTATTGGCTCTAAGTTTTCCATGATCTCTCCCAGAGCTATTTCTCTCTCTCTCTCTTTCAGTGTTGAACCAGCATTCAACAGCGATTTTTTCTTTTGCCACCCATGGATCATCCACTTCTTAGATGATATATTATTTTCTGTTCAACAGCTGCATTCTATCGATTATGCTGGTGACCCTGTGAGACAACCAGATACATGAAGTTATTAGCCTTCAGAACAACTTTAAAATGAGAGATGGTGTTGTAGTCTCTAAATAGAGCTGTTGTTCCTGTGTTTAAAAAGCGTCATGGTTATACAATAACCAATTAGATGTCTTTTTTTTTTTTAATTATTGTATTTTTTAAATTAGAGAAGTTGTAGTTTACAGAAATATTAGCTGTCTCTTGATATCATCCTGCCTGTAGGGCTGGTGTTGAGGGGATGGGATGGTAGGATTTGGTTGACACAGTTCCGAAGAGGGGACTAAACCTATATTTGTATCTGCTACTAATTTTCAGTGTGGGTTGAGAGAAATATATTAAATTTCACCGTGCTTCAGGTTCTCACCCTGCCGAAAGGAGAGTAATACAGCAACCACAGGTGGTTCACAGGGGAATGCAACACCTATTTAGCAATTAAGAGGACGTTCAACCTAATATCATAAAATGTTCCTGACAGTTGGGCTTGTTAAAGTATGAAATGGTCCCTGGGGGGAGCTTCACTTGGCACAGTCTCCTTGGCCACGGTACTTATTAGTGATTATTAGAGTCAGGCCCCTTCTCCCTGACAGGGACAAGCCTTGTTCCTATGGTGTTTTATAGGTTTTGACATTGATTTTGGGCCAAAGACATCTCAATCTCTGACTGTTATCTTCTCCCCACCTTAATTTACCAAAATAAATATGCTCCTGCTTTATTCGGTACTCCAACTCTCTCTGCCCCTGGGAACTCCTCCTGAACATGTGCTATTACAATTTCCAGTCTGTACTCACTGATTTTCTGGTGCCAACAGTTGCTGACTTCTACTACTAGGCCACCTTTCTGTCACCTCTCCCAGTTTTTATATTTTCCCAAACATATAGAATATATTTTCTCTAAACAGTACTGAAATGTTAGATTGTCAAAAGGAAGTTGACAAGAGTATGCTGTGTTACACACTGTGAAAGGAGCTAATCAAAGCAGCTTTTTAATTGCTATAGTAATAATTTAGATGTGCAAAAAATACTCAAGTTAAATTTGCATGACTAATTAATTAAGCAAAGCTCACAATTGACAAACATAATTAGCACATCCAAAATTGAAACCACATCCTGGTGCTCTTAATTTGGAGCCAAAAAGACAACCCGAAGCATTCAAAACCCCCTTCTTTCCACTATCTTTTTGCCAATTCTAATATTTAGGTTTGTTAATACATGGAGCATAGTTAATTGCAAAACAATTCTGAGGCTCTTTTTTTTGGACAGAGAATTCTTATGAGTTTTGGCATATTTGTTCAATTGTTTAGAAGCTAAATTTTATCTTGTAGAGTGGAAATTTCCTCAAACAGGGAAAAGGATTATCTATCTATCTATCTACCATTTATCTATCCTCTATCTTTTTTGTTTATCTATGTATCCATCCATCCATCCATCTATCATCAATATCATCTATCTTTTGTGGTATGTAAATATTTAATGTGGGAAAGTGGTTTGATCTGGAGACACCGGAAACTATAAAATGGGAGATGAAGTTACCATGGAGCCCTACTCAGCAAAGATACAGCTTTTTATGGCAAATCCTGAGGTACCAAAGTAATTCAGAGTCTCCAAGAGTACTTGCAGAGCCAGAGTCATCTGGGTCTTGAGGAAATAGGGAATATCTCCTTCCTCCAGCTCTCCCTTGCTCATCCATCCTGTGACACTCTTTGCCATTTGGCTACCAAAGTAGAATTGCTGTGTTCAGTGTAACATGGGGAAAAGTCACTTCCTCTGTAGCCTAAATACCTTTTCTCTTATCTATAAAGCAAAGACCTCAGTTGGGACTAAAGACCAATATCTGGGTCAGGAACCATATTCTGCTCCCCATGACCAGTTTCACCTCTCAAATGTACCTGGAAAATCAAGTCCCCATACTTAAGCAATCACAGTACAATAGTGGAAAACCTCCCTTCATGCAAATTGATTCTTGAAGGTTGCATCCACTGCCGCAATTCGTGCATTTATTGAACCAGTACTGATTCAGTGTCTGCTATGTGGGCAACTCTGTTCTGTACACAAGCCATGCTATGTCTGATACCAGACTGAATCTCTGCTACTTATATGTGTGCATCACATGTAGATGTACACAGAGGTAATTCATATGTAGTGCATTATTTCCTTTAAGTTTCTTTTTATGGTGGGTATTCTGATTCTATGTAGCTCGTAAGAATTGCATCCATGATACACAGATGGCAAGAAGCTTTATAATTAATTACACTTAAGAGAACTTGAAAAATACAGAAAAATTCAAGAGACAGAACTGTGTTACACTTGTGTAGCCATCGAGGAGAATTGACAAAATGACCTTTGTTATATTTGCTTCGGCTTTTTTCTTAAATCAAAGAAATAATGCTTTACTGATAAATCTTTGATCCCTTCCTTTCTCATTCTCATTTTCCTCCCTCTATTCTTTCCCAGAGGCAACTGCTCTCATGATTCTGCTGTGTAACCATCCACTATCTTTTATACTTTTACTAGATGTAGAGTATGCTTAAAATATATGTAGTGTTGTTTTATACATTTTGAAAATTTCACATAAATGGTATCATACTATACATATTGTTCTGTTTTTTAGCTCGATCCATGTATATATATCTAGTACATTTTAAATGCCGTATATTATTTCACGGTGTAAGTATATCTCAATTTGTTTCTCCTTCTCCTATTTAAGGACACTTAGATTTTTTCCAAAATTTTTCCTGTTACAAAAAAGGCCTAAGAGAACGTTCTTGAAAAATATCTATTTACACACTGATGGGAGAATTTTCCTAAAGTATATATCTAGGAGTGGAATTATCAAGCTGAATATTATCTATATTTTCAAATTTATTCGATATTGATTTCTAAATTATATACCAGCAGTGCATAAGAGTTCCCCATATCCTTGCTAATACCTGACATTGTCAGATTTTTAAATTTTTGCCAATCTGATGAGTGAGATTCAGCATCTTTTCACATATGGCTAGTCTGAATTGAGGTGTGCTATACGTGTAAAATATGCCCTGGATTTCAAAGATTTCATAGGGAAAAAGAATGTAAAATGTATCATCAATAATTTTTGTATTGATTACATGTTGAAATAATAATAATTTGGATATCAGGTTACATAAAGTATTTTATTAAACTGAATTTCTCTCATTTCTTTTTTAAATTAGAACAGTTGTAGGTTTATAGAAAAATCATGCAGAAAGTAGAGAGCTCCCATACATACCTCTCATACAGTTTTCTTTATTATTAAGATTTTGCAATTAGTGTGGTATATTTGTAACTTATGAAACTATATTATTATAATTATGCTGTTAACTTTTAGCTCACTGTTTACATTAGTCTTCACTCTTTGTGTTGACAGTTCAATAGCTGTGCATGTGTGAGAGAGTGGTAACTTATATACAACCTAAATTTTCTCTTTTTATCTCTTTTCAAATATATAATTCAGTGGTGTTGGTTACATTCACAAAGCTGTGTCTCCACCACCAACATCTATTGCCAAAACTTTTCTGTACCAGTTGAACATTAACTCCCCATTCTCCTCTCCCATCCAGCCCTTGGTAATTTGTATTCTAGTTTCTGACATTGTGAATTTTCTTATTCTAATAATTTCATGTAAGTGAGATCATAGAGTATTTGTCCTTTTGTGTCTAGCTTATTTCACTCAACATGATGTCTTGAAGACTCATCCATGTTGTAGCATACATGAGAACTTCGTTCCTTTTTATGGCAGAATAAGAGTCCATTACATGGATATACCGCAATTTGTTTATCCATTCATCTGTTGATGGACACTTGGATTGTTTCCACCTTTTGACAATTGTGAATAATGCCACTATGAACATCAGTGTACAAATATCTGTTTGAGTCCCTGCTTTCAGTTCTTTTGGGTATATACCTAGAAGGGAGATTGCCGGGTCATGTGGTAATTCTATACTTAACTTTCTGAGGAATTGCCAAACTGTTTTCTACAGTGACTGTACCATTTTCCATTCCCAATAACAATGTACACAGGTTCCTGTTTCTCCACATCCTCTCCAACACTTATTTTCCATTTTTAAAATAGTAGCTATTCTAGTGGATATGAGATGGTATCTCATGGTTTTTATTTGCATTTCCCTGATGACTAATGATATTGAGCTTCTTTTCACGTATTTATTGGCTATTTGTGTATATTCTTTGGAGAAATGTCTATTCAAGTCTTTTTCCCATTTTAAAATTGGGTTGTTTGTCCTTTTGTTGTTGGATATTAAACCCTTATCAGATTTATGGTTTTCAAATATTTTCTCCCATTCTGTAGGTTATCTTTTTACTTTCTTGATAAAGTCCTTTGATGTACAAAAGTTTTAAATTTTTATTAAGTCCCATTTTTTCTTTTGTTGCTTATGCTTTAGTATAAACTCTAAGAAACCACTGACTAATATAAGGTCCTAAATACATTTTCTATCTTTTTTTAAATGTAACTATTAGAAGATTTAAAAATGTATACTTATCATGTAATACATTTCTGTTGGGACAGCACTGGTCTAGAAATTTCAGTATAATGTTGAATAATCATGCTGAAAACAGACTTCCTTGATTCATTTGCAATTTCAGTGGCAATCCTTTAAAGATCCATCTTTTTCCCCCCTGATGTTTGTGTTTGCTGTTTTGTAGTTACTCTATCAGATTCTCTTCTCCTATAGAGATTCTCTTCTAGTTAGCTGAGAGTTACAAGGATTGAAAGTTAAAGTCTATTGTCTTAATTGCATGGATTAAGATGATCATGTATTTATCCTTCCTTTAATCTTTTCTTGTACTCAACTATAGTGGTTGATTAGTTTTTTAAAATGTGGAACCACCTTGGTATCCTGGGATAAGCCGACTTGGCCATTTTGTACTTTTTTATACATTGCTGGATTTCATTTGCTTAACTTTTTTTTCGGGGGGTGGGGGAGGGATTTTCCATAGATATCCATAGAGGAATTTGTTTTATAATATTAAATTTTTGTGCTCTTCTTATTGTGTTGGTATCAAGTTTACACTACAGCTGTTAAGTTAGCATTTGTTGAGCACTCACTAAAAGTTTTCATGCAGTCCCTCATTGAATTCCCACAACAAACTTTTAAGGTAGATGCTACCATTATCCTCATGGTGTAGAGGAGGACACTGAGAGGGTTAGACACCTTTCTTAATGGTAGAATTCCATTTTGGGTGAATGGTAGGCTAGATAGCCCAAGAAATCCTCCCAACACAAAACATCTAAAATGCTGAATAAAACATTAAAAAAAAAAATCTTAAAATGAATTGTGAACCTGGAAAATAAGTAAGGTAAACCCTCAGATTCCCTTGTTATTTTCAGTCTTTGAGCTTCAGTGTTAATGAACCCTTAAGGGGGATAGAAGATAAAGCTGAGGTCTCAAGTAAGGTGGGAAGTTGGATCAAAGATTGCCAGCATAAATCCAGGAGCCTGATATCGACCCATACAGTGTCAGTTAGGAAAAAATTCACACACACACCCCATTTCCAAGAATGGTCAGAAAGAAAGTTAGCCTGTTTCAGCCTTGGCTCTAGTTAGGTGAATTGGGAAAGAGGTAGGGGGAAGATCCAGTATTGGTATCGCTGTATCCCACAAGTTTTGAAAGAACACCTTCAGGGAAAGAATATTTTCACTGCCATTCAGTTCTAAATCTTTTATAATTTCCATTGTAATTTCCTCTTTAGACATTGATTACATAGTAGTTTTCATTTCCAAACATAAGAGTATTTTTCTTTTTACTCTCTTTTCTTGGTGGTTCTAAGGTCATTGCATTGTGGTCAGAGTATGCAAACTATATGCTATTGATTTTCTGAATTTTGTTGAGACTTCCTTTGTGACTTAATGATTAATTTTTGTAAATATGCCGTATATACATGAAAGATGTATATTCTCTCTTTTGTTCTTTTTTATGTACATTTTTAGATTTAATTCATAACACCTAGCAATTAAATGATAGAAGCAAAACGCAGAAGCACAAAGCAGCGTGTTAACAGTGTGTTTAAAACACTGTCAATCATGTAAAACAAGTTTTAGGACCCGAAAGTGTACAAAACACGAAGAGAGAAACACTCTGTCTTGTCTTTTGTTTCTTCTTGGGTTTTTAAAATTGCAATAGTAATGCATGCTTATTGTTTAAAAAAGATGCTACAATACAGAAGTAATTGGCATTAAAATGAATGTGTCCCCCTCACAGCTGCCTCTTCCACTCTGAGCAGAGCCATTGCAAAGGCGTGTGGCCTTCCAGACTTTCTTGATGTACTTATAATCTGCCCACGCCCATATTGACTTGTTTTTTATTTTCTAGAGACAGGATAATACTACACATACAACTTGCTTTTTCCCCTGCTAAACACCATCGTGTGTATATTCTTTCTGTTACCATATACAGAGCAACCTCATTTTTGTTTTTTTCCACTTTTTTTTCAAAAATTTTTTTATATCAATGTTACATGTTACTCAGTTAACACAAGACAACTACAATAACAATAAATCTGCTTTAGTCAGCAGTTCCACTCCCTCCTTATTTTTTGTTTATTTCTCATTCTTGTGGGATTTGGGACCATGTCCACTCTGACTACTTCAGGCTGAGAAGGGAGGTAGATATTATGGAACAGAGGAGTAGAATTGTTTTGCTTGGAATTGAAGATTCTCCTTCCTTTTGGGCTGGGACTGGTCCATCCATCATCATCATCATCATATGTATATAATTTTCTTTCTTTTTAAATGAGCTTTAGATTGCATAAATGGTACAATGAAAATATAGGGGATTCCCATATACCCCCTCCCGCTTCCACACTTTCCCCCATTAACAACTTCTTTCATTAGTGTAGTACTTTTGTTACAATTGATGAACACATATTGAAGCATTGCTACTAACCATAGTCTATAATTTGTATTATGTTTACACTTGGTACTGCACAATTTTATAGGTTTTGACAAAATGTATAATGGCTGGTATCCATCATTTTAATATTATACAGAATGATTCCAATGTCTCAGAAATGCCCCATATTACACCTATGTTACCTCTGCCTCCCCTCAGAACCTCTGGTGACCACTGTCTTTATATCAATATTACAAGTTCTTCCATTACTTTAGTCCATAGTTGCATCCCCCACTTATGTTCATTCCTCTATCTTGAGGATTTGGGGATGGTTGATCCCCACTCTGCTTCCGATTGAGAGGGGGCTTAGATCCCATGGGGCAGATGAATGGAACTATCTTGCTTGCAGTTGAAGATACTCTCTGCTTCTTGGAGTGAGTGTCCATCATCATCCTTTTGTTAGTTGTCCAGGACAGGCTGAAGAACTGGAGAGTGGGAACTGGCCACTGTCTGCTGCGTTTCAGGGCTCCACCTGCATAGGAACAATCCAAAGGCTTTAAGTCTCTGAGAAATATACTTAACAAGTAAATTGAAAAGTATAGGTTCAGATAAAAGAAGCAGAAGAATCATCATTAGGGGATTTATACCTAAATATAACTATGTTATTTTGGGGAAATATCTTTTCATATATTCCCAGATTGAGCCCACCAAGGGTTTTTTTTTTAAGATTTATTTTATTTCTTTATTCCCACTCCCCTCATTGTTTATGCTCACTGTTTGCTCTCTGTGTCCATTTGCTGTGTTTGCTCGTCTTCTCTTTAGGAGGCACCAGGAACCGAACCTGGGACCTCTCACATGAGAGAGGCGCTCAATCACCTGAGCCGACTCTGCTCCCTACTTTGTTGTTTCTCTCATTGTGTTTCATCTTTGTGTCTCTTGTTGTGTCATCTTGGTGCGTCAGTTCGCTGAGCCAGCCTGTTGCGCCAGCTTGTTGTCTTACTCATCTTCTCCAAGAGGCACCGGGAATCCCATGTGGTAGGTGGGAGCCCAATCACTTGAGCCACATCTGCTTCCCTGTAGTGTTCTTTTAATGTATATATCCAATAGATCTTGCTTGTTAATTGTGTTGTCTTTTATACCCTTCCTCATTCTTTCTCTGATTTATCTATCTTTTTTTTTTTTTATTTTTTTAGGAGGTACCGGGGATTGAAACCAGGATCTTGTACATGGGAAGCAGGCACTTAATCATTGAGCTACCTCCAATCCCCTCTAACAGTTTTTGAAAGGATTGTGTTAAAATCTTCCACTATTAATGCAAATATATCCAATTTTCTTTGTCATTCTTTGTTTTTCATTTTTATATGCCTAAGCTGTATTATTGGATTTATACATGTTCATGATTGTTATATTTTCTTACAAATTTTAAAAAATAATTAAAAAGTGAAGCTCTTTATCCCTGTTAATGTTTTTTACCTAAAATTTCATTTTATTGACTCTCAGTACTTCTCACTGGAATGCTTTTGTTTACTATTTGCTTGGTCTATCTTTTTCAACTTTTCAATATTTGTTTAGATGTGTCTCTTGAAAAAGCACACATGCTTGCTTCTTGACCCACAGAGTAACTTTCTTGACTAGTGGAGTTTTATCTGTTTCTGTTGATTGTGATTAATGACGTAGTTGGGACTTATTTCTACTAGGTTATGTTATTTTCTATTAACCAAGCTTTTTAACTTCTTTTATTCTTTATATCATTTTTTGTTTTATTTTGGATTTATAAATTTTTATTTTTCTTTTCCCCACTTACACCTCAGCAGTTTGAAAGTTTCAAATCCTATTTCTAGTCTTTTCATTATTACTTTACATATTTAGCATGCACACTAAGCTTTCTACTTAAAGTCTATAGCTCTTCAGTTTCTCTATTCTCCTTCTGAACAAGACAAGGAATTTAGTGGGCTTTAAATACCCACAGGATACCTTCTTCAATCAGCCTTTTATTGTTTTATAGAATTTTAATTTTACTGGTTTTTAAAGATGCAAAATTGGTTATTATTGATATTAATATTATCATTAACAACCAATATGTACATAGATTTACCAATGTGTTTTGTTAAATTTTTGCTAATTCTTATATCCTACCTCTTCCTTTCATGACCTATTGCAGTTAGAAAAACAGTTTTTTGCTCCATATAAAATTCTCATTATTTTCCCTTATCACTTAGAAGCTATTTCCCCACTGTCTGCTGGCATCAATTCACTGATGAGAAGTCTGCTTTCAGTAAAATAACTGCTTCTTTGTAGGTAATCTCTCTTTCCCCCTGGTAGCATTTAGTATTTTCTCCTTATCCCTGCTGTTCTGAATTTTCTCTATGGTATGCTTGGGTGTAGATTATTTTTATTTTTCCATCTTGGAAATTGACGTAAATATTCAATATGAGTCTTCCTATCTTTCTTCATTCTTTGGCCTGGAAAGTTCTTAGCCATTCTCAGCCATTATTTCTTCTAATGGTGCTTCCTCTTTTCTCTGCTTCTGGAATTACACACGGTATATATTGGAGTTTGTTTTAGTTTCTGGTGGGTTCTGTAACAATTACCACAAACTTGGTGGCTTAAAGTAGTAGACATTTATGCTCTCACAATTATGGAGGTCAGAAGCCTGAAATCAGTGTCACTGGGCTGAAATCAAGGTGTTGGTAGGGCCTTGTTCCCTCTGGAGGTCCTAGGGAGAATCTATTCCTTTCCTCTTCCAGCTTCTGGCAGCTGCCAGCATTCCTTGGCTAGTGCCTGCATCTTTCCAGTCTCCAAGGCCAGCGGCTTCAAATCTCTCTGCTCTGTCTTCACATCACCTTCTCCTGTGTGTGTAGTAAAACCTTCCTCTGCTCCCGTCTTGTAAGGATACACATAATTGCATTCAGGACTCACCCAGATAATCTACAATCTTCTCCCATTTCAAGATTCTTAATCCCGTCTGCAGACTCTCTTTCCTATATAAGGTAATATTCACAGTTTCCAAGGATTAGGATGTGGATATCTTGTGGGGGTTCATTTTTTCCATCTACCATGGAGGTTCTCCCATTCTTTCATATTTTTGCATACCTTTATTTTTTTATAGTAATTATCTTTCTATTTTAAAATAATCTCAAATTTACATGTGTAAGTTAAGTACAAGTAACTTTTTTTACCCAGTTTGAGAGTAATTTGCTGACTTGATGCCCTATCATTGCCAAATACTTCAGTGTGTATTTCCCACACACAAGGACATTCTCCTTCATAATTGCAACAGAACTCTGAAAATCAGGAAATTAACATTGATATATTACTACCATCTAATTCTCAGACCCCTTTCCACTTTCACCAGTTTTCCCAATAATGCCCTTTATATCAAAAAGATCCAGTTCAGAAACATGTATTGCATTTAATTTTCCGATCTCTTTAGTCTCCTTCACTCTAGAATAATTCCTCTGCCTTGTCTTGACATCCATGATATTGATGCTTCTGAAGATCTATAGAGCAGTTATTTTGTAGACTGTCCTTCAATTTGGATTTGGCTGATGTTTCCTCATGGTTGGGTTTATGTTATGCATTTTTGGTGAGACTATTACAAAAGTGAGGTGTCCTTTTCAGTGCTTCATGTCAATATACCTTATTCCTGGTGATCTTAACTTTGATCACATAGCTAAGGTAGTCTCTGCTAAGGTTTTCCACTTAAAAGTTACTAATTTTTGCTTTGTAATTAGGAAGTATCCTTTGGGGGAGATACTCTGAGAATATGCAAAGATCCTGCTTCTCATTATAACTTTGCCCCATAATTTCAACATCTCCCAGTCACTTTTTGCTGCAATTAGTCCTGTATTGTTTGCCTACTGGTGATTTTCTTATTTTCCCTTACTCCTGCATTTTATTAATTAGAATTCTATGGGCCCTTATTCCCCATTTCTTTTATTCAATTATTTATTTAGATCAATGTGGATTTACAGATATTTATTGTATTCTATGGATTAAACTACAATATTGTTATTTTTTGTTGCTGTTGTTGCTCAAATTGTCCCAGTTTTCGCCATTGGGAGTCCTTCATGTTGGCTCCTGAATCCTTTCAATATGCCCATCATTTTCTCGAGCACTTTTTTACTAAAACCACAGATGTTCCAGGCTCATCTTGTGTTTTTGCTGCAATCAGCTACTTTTCCAAGGAGCCCTGGTTCCTTTTGTTGGAGAATGTTATTTAGAAACCAGGATCTGGGCACTAGGTATGCTCATTGCTACTGGATGTCATTTTTCTAGATTTTTTTCACATGGACAGAACTAGGAAATATATGTATTTATACAAACAAATGCATAGTTATATATTTTTATTTCTTTCTGTATATACCATCTTGGTATATATTAAAATCCATGAGTTTATAGTGATGCATCTGATTTCAATGTAGCACCACAACATTCATTCGAGCCTTCCTCCTTTCCTTATCAGTAACTTTTTTTTCTGACAGTGAGAAGCTTTGCTCTCATAAGCCACAAAAAGTATATTATCTCGGAACATTATCCTGATTCTAAGAGTCAGAGCTATACAAAAAGGCATATTCCAAGAAATATTGCTCCCCTATCCTTGCTGCCCTTGCTCCCATTTTCCTTCCATGTTCCCACCCACTTCCAGAAAGTAACCATTAGTTTCTGGTTTTTCCACCCTGTATTCCTTTTTTTTCCCCAATGTATTTTTTATTTATTGCCCCCTTGCTGCTTGTGCTCACTGTGTCCATTTGCTTTGCACTTTTCTGTCTCTGCTTGTCTCTCTTTGTTGGGACATCTTGCTGCACCAGCTCACCATGCTGCATGGGCCGTCAGGTTGACTTGCCTTCACCACGAGGACCCGGGAATCAAACCTGGGCCTCCCATATGTTAAACGGAAGCCACAGCTGCTTCCCCTGTATTCCTTTTGACAAATGAGCAGCTATATATTTTCTTATATCTCTTTCTTACATGAAGGATAGCATTCTATAGCTGTCTTTTTGAACTTTGCCTTTTTTTTTTTTTTTCTGGCTTAACAATATATCCTGGAAATCACTCCATTTCAGTTCAGAGATCTTCCTTATTCCTTTTGGCAACAACTCCATTGTGTGGATGTATGATAGTTTTTCAGCTACACTCTGTATATGGGCATTTAGATTATTTCCAGTATGTTACAATTCCTATATTTCAATGAATAATCTGTGCATATACATTTTCATATTGTTGGAGATATATCTTCAGGCTAGCTTTCTAGAAGTGCAATTGCTGGATTAAAAGGTAAGTGCATATGTAGGTTTGTTAAGTATTGCCAAATTTAGCTCCAGAAGGGTTATATCATTTTGCTTCCCAACAGCAGTGTATGAGAGAGCTTGTTTTTCCACAGCCTTGCCAATAGAATATCATCATACTTTAAAAATTTCACTAACCTTATAAGTAAGATATGGTATCTCAGTGTTGTTTTAATTTGCATTTCTTTAATTATGAGAGAGTTTGATCATTTTTCATATGATTAAGAGTACTAGTTTTAGATCTTGTGCATATGTGAATTTGTCTGTTCATGTCTTTCTCCCATTTTTTAAATTGAGTGTTTGGTCCTTTGTCTTTCAGTATTTAAGAGTTTTTTATATATTAGGGACAGTGGTTCTTTGTCTGTGCTATATATCACGAATATTTTCTCCAAGTTTGTTAAAGTCTTTGACTTTGTTTATTGAGTTTTTTCTTTTCCATCTTCATGACAGACTTTGTGAAGAAGCCATCTGGGGAAGAGTCTTGTTAATGGAGACACTGACCTGGGATGAATCATATGAGTAACGGGTATCTAATTCATAGATATATTCTTCCCGCGGGATCCTTCCTTCTTGTGCTCTGACCTTTTGATTGGATCCTTGACAGCCTGAGCTGCAGGAATCTGTTGTGGCTTTGGGTGAATAATCAATGTAAGGCAGGCAGGAGTAATGCTTTATTTATATTTTATAGGCTGAGGACTTTGTCATCTACAGAGATACATGGTGGAGGTGGGGAGTAGGGGAGAGCTGTGTGGCTGGATAGTGAGTCATCTTAAATATCTACATCAGTGACTGAAATGATAGGATTTTAGAGAGGGGGTTACAGACATGACAAAACTAGCAACTGAGGCAGCAGTTGCAGGGCTGCACCCTATTCTCGGCTGGGTGTAGCAAATACAGTTGAGGGTCCAGCTAGCAGAGCTAGTAGAGTCAAAAGACTGATGGGAAAGGCCTGGAGAGCCTAGGGATTCCCCTTCAAAGCCAAAAATAAAAGGACCTGCCATTTAGTGAGTAAATATAACTTTTACTGACAGTGAGAAAGGATAGGAGGAAGGAAGGACAAAAGAAGAACTGTGATCTTAGGGCCAAAACTAATCAATAAAGCAAAACAATAGGAAGGTCAAAAAGTCAAAATCAAGTTTTTTTTTTTTTTTTTTTTTACTAAATTCAAGGCAGCTGGTCAGATTATCATCAGCAAGAGAGAGCTCTATGAATAAATCAAACACATGGACAACCTTGATTTTCATTTTAACTATTCATTTTGTCTTACTCCTCTGTCTCATGTGGAAAGTTGTAACATTTGCTGATTTGACTTCCATCTTTTTTTATATCCCCTGCCCTGATGTGAAGAGGCCAGTGAACCTTAAAATAACCAAATGGCAGAAAATCAGGGGGATAGGGACAAGCTTAAGTGCCTTGCCTAGATAATTAGTTTTTTTTTTTTTTTTTACGGGGAGGTCCCAGGGATCGAACCCAGGTCCCTCCATATGGTAGACGGACGCCCAACCATTTGAGCCACATCCGCCCCCCAATAATTAGTTTTTGAATAATCAAGAATGGGGTGCATTGTAATCTTCATGTGAGCACAGTAATTAAATTTAGGAACTTTGAACAATGCTGTTTTAATTTGTGTGTATAGGTTAGAAGTTGAATAGTTAGGAGACAGTTTAAATTTTTAATTTAGCAACAGAAAGCTCCATTTTCTAAATATATGAGCATCTTGGTCCATATTTCTGGGAACTCTAGAAGGACCAAACAAAAGCTTAGAGACACCAAATGGAGTGACCACAGGTGCTCTGTTGCCTTACCATGAAAGTCCTCCATCTACTTTATTTTGAATGCGCAATGTGTCACCCCCAGAGTTGCTTTCAGACTCACTCTGTTTAGAGACACAGCTGACTCCCAATTATAAAAGTAAAAGCAATTATCTGAATCCTCTCCTTGCATTTAAAATTATAGTTTTATGTTTATTTATTTTTTTAAAAAACCAAACTAGGCAAACAAGTTATTTAAAATGCAGTGTGTGGATGAATCGAGTTAAAGCAATAACAGATATATCCCTTGCAATTCTCCGGAGTGTTTCCTTTCTTCTTCTGCAATTTGAATCAAAATGTTCAGCTTTCATTTTGATGTCTCTTCTAAGTTTTGTACCTTTCTTGGCTCTTTGTATGTTAAAGATGAAGGGGGAGAGAACTAAGAATACCAGAATATCACATTTTAAAACTCAAGGCTATTAGTTAATTTGGCTAACAATTAAGATTTCTATTTTATTTGAATTGAAGTCACAAGTTCAATCATTAATTAAAGGTCCTACAGAATGGAACTTCTCCTTCTCCAAAACAGCGTCCTTACCCATTTATTAATTACAAAATGTGTGTTTGTGATTCTGTAGTTCTACTTTTGATTTTAGAGAGCACAGAGGAGTATGCTCAAAATAAAAGAAACCAGATGAAATTTGATTTGAACAATGCAGGGATTCCCTAATTCATTGAAACCTTCTTTTAAAATAATCATCTTTGGGAATTGGATGGGGACAATATTTATAATTTTAAAAAATATCATGCTATATTCAGGAAAAGCATAAAATTCAAAATACTGAAAACACAACATAATAACTGAAACTCTTGCGAGTAAGGCCATCAACTTTACCCTGTTCCACAAAGTGATTCTAGCTGTTAGGTAGAAATCCCTAAAGTCTTGGTCATTTTCTAACAATTCCAAGTTCTTTTGAAATAAAGTTTAACGTATACACTCATTCGTTTCCATCCCTTAAACCTTCTGGACTTAGCAGACATTTTAGTGTAGTTATGCTTGTATGTATAGTTTTGTGTGTGTAGTATGTGTATGTGTGTATGTTAATATTGAGAGCCTATTATGTTCTATCTTTCTGTTCAGACTTTTCATGGATAGTCTCATTTAATACTGAGATTAATCTTATGAATAAGTACTCTAATTATTCCCATTTTACAGATGGAGAAACTGAGGCTTTCAGGGATTAGGTAACTTCATTAAGGTCACACAATTAAATGAAAAATATAGTCTTTTACATTGTCCTCTGCAATAAAAAGAAGGCAAACGCATAAAATTAAGGCTTAAGATATTTAGTCCTTGCTTGACTAGTGTTTGATCTATTCTTTTTGATACTTTGTCATTCAATGATTTCGAGCAACTGTAGTTAGTGTGGTAGACTGTGGTGTGTGGAACACTGTGACCTCAATCTAACATGGAGGAGTCACTACCTGCAATCACTTGTGGCAACAGCAAGAGGGTAAAAGGCATGGGATAGTGACACAAAACCTTCCCTTTATCTGACTTTTAGAGGTCTGTTTTCTCTGATTTGGGACTGTGCAAGGTGAAGTAGGCAACACTGTTGGCAGAGATTTATGTGTGGTGCTATGTTTTGAGGTGCTGAAAATATAGAAGTGTAATGCTTTATTCTCATAAGAAAAAATTCATGCATTTACCCATATAGTTACCATTTCCAGTGATCTTCATTCCTTTAATGTTTCTTATCATGTGGCTCTGCTGGTAAGGAATGCTTTCAGCTTTTGTATGTCTGAAAAAGTCTTTATTTTACCTTTGATTTTGAAAGATATTTTCACTGTGTATGGAATTCTAGATGGACAGTTTCCTTTTTCTTTCAGTATTTTAAATATGTTGATTTGTTGTCTTCTCACATGCATTATTTCTAATAAGAAATTTGCTTTTATCCATATTTTTATTCCTCTTTACTTAACAATTTGATTATAATGTACTTTGGTGCAGTTTTCTTCATTTTTGTGCTTGAGCTTTGTTGAGATTCTTGGATCTGTGGGTTTATAGTTTTTGCCAATTTGGAAAGATTTCTGCCATTATTTCTTTAAATATTTTTTTTGTCCCCTCTCCCCTCTTTTACAGACTCCAATTACCTGTATATTAGACCTCTTAAAGTTATCTCACAGCTCACTGATGCTCCTTTCATTTTTAAAATTTTATTTTTCTATACTTTAATTTGGATAGTTTCTATTGCTATGTCTTCAATTTCACTAATCTTTTCTTTGCAATGTTTAATCTGCCATTAATTCCACACAGTATATTTTTCATCTCAGATATTGTAGCTTTTATCTCTAGATGTTTTATTTTATTTATATCTTTTATTATGTCTTCCAGACTTTACTTAGTTTTTTGAACATATGGAATAAAATAATAGTAACTTTTTTTATTAGGAGTACTGGGGATTGAACCAAGGACCTTGAGGTAATTGATTAAATGTGTTCTATTAACTGGGATACTTCTTTTTAAATATGTTCCTCCCTCCACTAACATACTCAGAAGCAAAAGTAAATGTAATGGTGGGGAAATGATGAGGAATAGGGTGAGTCTATCTCTTATTTGTATTAATTAAGGATCTTCATGAAAGGGTGGGCATTGATAACTGCAAGAAGGTAGCTAGGAACATAACCCTATTTCCTTGTTAGTGCACACAAGGAAGAGCAAGAAGTTCTTGTATTTAAGTAGCAGAATTGAGCTCCATTTTCTAGTTCTAATTTCCTTGGAGTATTTAACTTTGAGAATATGGAAATTTCATACTCCAAAAAGACGTTTATCTCCCAAACCCTAACACGATACCACTGAGTTCCCCCTTTGAACTCTGATTATGTGGGCAGGAGAGAGCTGGCAGTTCTGCAAGCAGAATTAATCTCCTAAATCCAGTGTGTACCTTTCAGTGTGGGATAGGGCAGGGGAGGACCATGGTACTGGTATTAATATAGTAAATGGCTCCTCTAAGCTGACCTGAGCTGAGGCAGGATGTAAACTACTTTATCCTGAGAATCAGGTGGACTTTTCTTCCCCTCCATTAATGAGTCTTAGTGCTTGACTCTTGCATCTGACAGTGGTAGTAGGGGAAACCAAGCATCCTCTGGGCAAAGGCAGCAAAAATAGCAGATCTCACTCAGAAGCTGAGCAAACTCTCCTTTCTACCCAATCAGAAAAGAAAAATCCATCTTCTTAATATCCACTATTAATAGCAATCCCAGACAGAATTCAGCCCCATCTTCCTGTTGCTGCTATGACCTACTGATCAATATCAACCACTGGCTGTGGTCTTTAATGGAATTGTCAGCAAAATCACAATGACCATCACTGTTCAGGTTAAGCCTTAAAATGAACGAGTTTAATAAAAATAGATCTTATATATATGATTTGTTGACATAATAATATCCTTTAAATATGGGTTCCATATGGGCATTGCCATAACACTTTATCTGCACATTTATTGTGGCTTTTATTACTTTGGATCTTGTATTATAGGTGATGTCAATGCCTCATCTCATCTATTAAAGAGCAAGCCACTTGAGATCAGTGTACCTGTCTCATCCTTCTTTTTTTCCATCCTTCTTGATACTGACTAAAGTTACTAGCATGGTGCCTTGCTGGTTTATGATAAATATTTATTAAAGACATAAACAAATTGGTATTTGCTCCTGATATTTAAATCTCACTGCCGTATGCAAAATACTGGTGAACAAGCAGGACACATGTGAATTGATCAATAGGTTCTGTAGGAGTGGATGTCCCTACACTTTGGTTGGAGAGGGCTGAAAAATGAGGTTTACTTTCTCTTTTGCTTTCACTGCCCTTCATGATGATGCCCCAACGTTCCTGGCTTCAATAGTCTAATGGATAACATGCAGCCTTAATTCCAGGTGTCTTTTTTAGGTTCTAACTGGTAGTTCATCATTTGGGTTTTAACTGCTAGTTCGTTTTACAAGGAGGATTTGGATTATTCTCTTCCAAATACTTTACACTGCCACACATCTGCCACTCTCTTTCCTACTCCCCCTATGAAAGGACTGTGCCAGCCTGGGATTTGACTGTCTGTATCAGAGATTTACTGTTTACTTCTTCCTCCAGATCATGTATGAGTTAAATCATGTCAGCCCTTATATGCGTCCCAGATGGACTTCATTTTAATACTTATTCATCCCAAGAAGACTTCATTTGTTCTTATTAAAGTCTCTTTAGAAATCAGGTTTAAAGAGATTCAAAGAGCAAAAGTGTGTATCTTACATCCCATATTATACAAGGCTCTGATTGTATGGTTCACACTAGCTTTTCCTCTGCTGGAAGAAAAAGATCTGGCTATACAAAAACCCAACCAGAGCAGGGCTAGTTGTCTGGGATTTTCTGTAATCAAATAGAGCAAGTTTAATGGCTCAAGTGAGGCCTGCTGTATATTGCAACTCACGGTTCATGGAAAGATATACTATGCTAATTTTCTGAACTGGGTCTCTTAGGCTGAATTACATTATTTTGGTAATGCCTCTCCTGAATTACTGCAGTTATTTGAACATCCAGCATCTCAAACCCACCAGGGGAAGGGAATCCTTAGATGTTAGTGAGTTAGTCAATTCCAACAGGATGTCATCCTCTATAGAGGAAATTGGGCTTGTGGATGCAGAGCCTTAAATACTTTGGGGTAAAATAAATACTTTGTGTAAAGGCAGTACACTTCTCCCCTACAGACAGATGCTCACTATCATGAGCCTCTCTTTTTAACACACTCCTGCGCTCAGGTCCTTTAAGATGAATTCCAAACCTCTTACCACTGCGTACAGGACCCTGCCTTCCACTCCAGCCTCATCTCTTGCCACCATTCTCTACTCTTCTCTACAGCTGGAGTGGACTACTTGCTGGACACCAAATGGCCATATTCTTTGTCCCCTCTGTGACTGTCCATGCACAGGCGTTCTGTCTGGAATATTATCTGTCTCCTCCCCACATTCGTCTCACTATGACTACTATTGGTAGTAATACTTAGGCTCTGTATTAAGTAGGGCTTACATGGATTCCCTCATTTAATCCTTACTACCAACCGTGATTATATTGTTATTCCCATTTTTTTCAGTAGAGGAAACTGAGAGCTTAATAGCCCTGTCCAGACTCACATGGCTATTAATTAGTATCACAGGGAGTTGAAGCTAGGTAGTACGACTCCTGGGCCTGCCCTAGGATGTACTAGGTGTGTACTGCCTCCTGCAAGCGAGCTAAACATGGGGATGTGGCTAACTCCTACTCATTATTTAGACATCACTTGCTCCAGTAAAACCTTTCCTACATTGCCCCACCCCTGGATTATGTGCCCTTTCCTGTGCTTATTCAAATTGTTCCTTCCTTTTCCCCCTTTACAATACTTTTAAGTCCTCCCCCCACCTCTGTAATTGTCTGTTTAATTCTCTAGCCCACGTGAGATTCTGCAGCCCATAAGGGCAGGGATCCTTTATGCCCTCCTTTCTAGTTTATATCCAACAGATATCCCCGGGCCTGGCACTCAACAAGAAGTCAACAATGTCTGTGAAGTGAATGGTCTTTTGACTAAATTTAGGGCTACTGAAAATCCCACACAATTTGTTTGGCAGGAAAAGGTTAATCCTAGTCTTGCAGGTTTTTAGACTGTAATGGAGGAAATAGTCAACTGCTTCTTTCCTTGAGACTGCAGAATTACATGACTAGACTGAAGATCTCTTGTGGTTAACAGGGCCTAGTCCTATGGGGCAAGGGATCACTTAATCAGGGTTTTGCTCAACACAGATACCTCCTTCCCCCAAGGAAATCTTTGTTTACAAAGAGAGACAAACAAGGAAGTGGCTTGTTGCTTTACAAAAAGTTTCACCAAAGGATTCTCATTTGGCCGATTACCCAATGTCATTTAACATTGGAGCTGGAAGAGACACTGGACTATTGCTCATCCAGCTCTTTTTGATTGGGAGAGGAAATTCAGGCCTAGAGAAGTTCAAATTCACTGACTAGTTAGTGGCCAAGCCAGAGCTATAATATTTCATTTAAATAATGACCTTATTTAGTGCACTTAAAATATGATTACTTTACAAAACATTTTCCCCTTAACATTTGTAGGAATAATGTGTTGTCTCTGAAGCAACATATACCTTCTTGTATAATTCGTATGAGATCAGCAGTGTTGAAACAACGGAGGGTTAAAAAACTTTTTGTTGAAGTCTAACATTCATAGAAAATTGTGCAGAGCTCAGTGAATTTTCATCAAGTGAATACACCCATGTAACCAGCACCCAGGTCAAGAAATAGAAAATTAACAATGGGAGATTTTTAGTATAAATAATATGATTGTTTTTATAGGTATAGTATCGTCTAATATGTTCCTCAAAACATATTACAGATTTATAGTAATAGGAGGTGCTTGAGGGATTCAGGGGAGAGAGAAAAGAACTCTCACAACCCTGTAATATAGTATTTAAAAGTATCTCTTTGCTTGTGTTTAATGAAGATCTCACTTAGTTATTTGTCTGTTTGTTTGCAAAGGTAACATATCTTCAGGCTGATATTGTAAAGTCATAAAAAACAATGATTGTGTGACTCAAATATCCACCTAGAATATTTTTGAAGAATTGTCACATGGTATTTTATAAGTATAGATATGTGTGCTTTCTTTATTCCTTTTAAAATAAGGTGAAATCTTGAATCTATTATCAACCATGTATATGCTCTGAGCCCTGTCGGGTTTGCATGAACCTCGTTACATGTTTTTGCTTACTCTTATCGGCAAACTTGGATGTGTTTTTGAGTGAACGGACTGGAATTAGGCCGTCTGACTGTGGAGCCACCTGACTCTGTTCTAAGCTAGTTAACCCGTGTATTTTACCCAGTTCATTAGCACCAAGATTTAAATGACCAAGTCAGCTTTTCCTGACAAAGATCTTCTTTCTCAATGTAGGTATTGCCCAGAATTTTGGACAAATGATTTTACCTGAAATATTATTGTCTTCATTCCAATTATTGGAGTAACCAATTCTGTCACATAGTAATAATAAACATTCGGGAATGAAACTTCTGCCTAATATGGATGAGAATATTATGCTTATTTGAAAAGCTGTTATATTGTATGGATATTTTCACTGTCCAGCTCAGTGAATAGAACAGTGACTGTGCAATTTCTTGAAAAGCTCTCAGGGTCTAAAAGTTGCTTGGCCCAATGAGTTTTGTTTTTTGGTTTCTTTTTTAGTTTTTTTTCTTTCAAATTGCAGATTTAGTGTTTATTAGGTGGTTTTTTTTTTTTTTTTTTTTTGAGGTACTGGGGGATGAACCTGGGATCACGTATGTGGGAAGGCTGCACCACATCAGCTTCCCTAAGTTGGTTTTTCACTCATTTTGCTTCTTGTTTATTTTTGTTTTTTTTTCAGGAGGCACTGGGAAGTGAACCTAGATCTCCCATGTGGGAGGCGGGAGCTCAACTGCTTGAGCCACAGCTGCTCCCCCAGTGGGTTTTTAATAACATCTAACATTGTAACAAAGTTTTCTCTCCCATTCCCCATCTCTACCCAAGGATAAAACTCATCCAATTATTCAGAGCAATGGTTCAACTAAACTCAGTCCAAAAAGAAAAGTTCTTACATGTTTTAAAGTTAGTTACTTTTGTCTAGAATAGCCCCTTCAGCAAGCAACATATTAATCCACTTAATTAACATGTATTGTGTCTTCCTCAAGGCTGAGCAGGGTCCAATTATGGGCTATAGCTAATTTTACCTTTTTCCTCTTTGTGTCTCATTCTGCTTCGCTTCAGCTCCCCCTTAGCCTTATCTGCTTAGGACAAAAGCTCACTAGGAAACTAGCAGTAGCATGTTAAAATTAAATAGAATGACATGAAAAGGCCTGAGAGTTTGAAAGGTGGCTCTTAACTTACATCAGGGAGGCAGAATAACACTGCCCTTGCCCTTGACTTGGAGAAGTTTGTGTGGCGAGTCATGATGGAGATCCTTTTTTTTTTTTATAGATGATTTGTATTTTATTAATAATAAGAGGCTTCATTACAACCACTTTCAATCATGGATAGAACATTGAGATCAAATATCTTTAAGAAAATAGACTTGAATGAATGATACTATAAAATAACTAGATGTATGAATCTTATATGGAGCACTTCACCCCAAAACAGCAGAAAACATATTCTTCCCTAGTACACACAGATCATTCTCTAGGATAGCTCATCTCTTAGGTCACAAAATAAGTCTCAATAAATTAAAAAAAATATTGAAATAATGCAATGTATTTTCGCTGCCCACAATGGAATGAAGCTATGAAACAATAACAGAAAGAGAATTTGTAACTCACTGTATTAGTCAGCCAAACGGGTGCTAATGTAAAATACCAAATATGGGTTGGTCATTATAAAGGTTATTTATTTTGGGTAGAAGTCCACAGATACCAGGCCATAAAACGTTAAGTTTCTTCTCTCACCACAGTCCATTGCCACATGTTAGAGCAAGACAGCTGCCGGCGTTTGCCAGGGTTCAGGCTTCTGGGGTTCCTCTCTTCCCAGGGCTGCGTTTCTCTCCAGGCTTTGCTCTTGTTTCCTCCACAAGGTCAGCTGTAGACTATCAGGTGAACGGCTTTCTTCTCTTCTCCTGGGGCCTTCTTCCCAACATCAAAACTGCTTCTCAAAACTGCTTGGAGATCCTTTTTGTGTGCCATTATTGAATACTATTGTTCTCTACATGAGAACCATATCTAAGGAAGGTCATTATTGAGTGTACACATCCCCCAGTAAAGGGAAGTATTGTCATCCTGTTGGCGCCACCAAAGCCTGGTAGGACTATTAATTTTGTTGTTCATTTAGGCATGCATGGTTGCCACAGAAACGATTTTTTAGTTCCTTCAAGCCCTCTGTGCAGTGAGCATCTGTTGAGAGTCCTGTGAAGGTGTCATAGTTTCTATCCTTCCTGACTCAGATTGAACTCCTTGTTTATTCTCCTTGTGAGCTGCATATTTATTGAGAATCCCTAGAGAGAGCACCAGTCAAAGGAGAAATCTAAATGAGAATGAAGGCTTTTGTTTCTCTTGGGCTGCTACAGAAGACCTCCGAATGTATGGTTTAGGAAGTCAGACGATTATTAAAAATCTTGGTCAGCTGAAATGTGAATAAGTCCTTGGCAGAGTTCTCAACCCATCTTTTATGCAGGGTGGCCAGGACACTGAGTGTCCTGTTTAAAGCCAAAATTATAAATTCTACCCCAACTCCCTGTGGTATGCAGTAATAGAGTGAATCTCTTGCCAAATGTTTTTCATAATCCAAGACTTTCTCCTTCAGAACCATATAAATTTCAGAAGATGTGCATGTCTTAAAGGGACGTATTTCCTCTTCTTCTTTTCCATCCCCAACCAAGAGCTGGAAGTGGAAACTTACATGTTTTCAAAAGCTTTTGTTGGAACTGATAGATGACATCTAAGGCACTACCAACACGAGTCCTTGTCTTTGAGCCCATCCTAATTTATCTCATATGCAATTTTTACAGTCAGAACTGGAGGAGAGTTATAATTTATAGATAAATTACATACTAGCCAAGTGAAAGGAGCTGAGGCAGAGGACTGGCTGTCTTTTATAGCTGTTAAGAGGAGATATCCTAAGTCCTTGTAGAATCCTTAGTTGAAACTCACATGTAAATGTTGGGGCGCCTGACTGAGTAAGTTTATCAAAACATCATTACAGGTTTCCGACTCCTTTGTCATTACTCTGATCAAGATGATCAAGAACAGAGTTCTGTATTCATTTCTGCAGAGAAGCTTACTCATTCCTATTCAAAATTCTCTTATCTAATGATACCTATTGTTCAATCATAAGTAATATTTAACGGTAAAATCTTTTACTTGCAGTAAATTATTCTTTCGAAGGATTCAACTTGGGATTCTTAGCTAACCAGGTAATTGCCATTTCCCCTTTATGGTTTGGAGAAGAAACTTCTGGGTTAAATGCTGTTCTTAGGTGAGAAGGCTGAACCTAGGTTACTCTGACTTCCGTAAGACAATGAGCATGTTCTGAGGGCTTCCTTTTTGCAAATCTTTGTGGGGACTCCTGGGACTTTGATTTTATAGGACTCTGCCACCCCAATCGCCCTTTCCATTCTTTCTTTTTTAAATATATCCCCCGCCCATTGTTTGTGTTCGCTGTCTGCTTGTCTTCGTTTTTTAGGAGGCACCAGGAACTGAACTGGAGGCGTCCCACATGGGAGGGAGGTGCCTAATCGCTGGAGCCACCTCTGTTCTGTTTGTTGTGTCTCTCATTGTGTTTCCTTGCTGTGTCTCTTGGTTGCGTCATCTGGCTGTGTCATCTCACTCCGTCATCTTGTTGCGTCAGCTTGCCATGCCAGCCTGTTGGGTCAGCTTTCTGTCTTGCTCGTCTTCTTCAGGAAGCACAGGGGACTGAACCCAGGACCTCCCATGTGGTAGGCGGGAGCCCAGCTGTTTGAGCCACATCTCCTTCCCCTCCAATCTTTCTTTTTCTTTGCACTAGATCATCGTAGAGCTCTTCATGTAATTTATTTATTTATTTTTATTTCTCTAGGATCATAAGATCATAGTAGTTTTTTTCTTTAAATGCATTTATTTTTAATTGTGGTAAAATATACATGACATAAAAATTGTTTTAGCCATTTAAAGTGGGGAATTCTTGGACATTAAGTACATCTTCAATACTATGTAATTTTCACCACTATCTATTTCCATACAATTTTCATCATCCCAAACCAAAACTAATATTCATTTATTAATAACTCCACATTTTTCCAACTTCCCCTCACCTCTGGTAACCACTATTCTGCTATCTGCCTCTACGGATTTGCTTATTCTAAGTATTCATTTAAGGGAAATCACACAATATTTGTCCTTTTATGTCTGGTCTGTTTCACTTCATATGATGTCTTCAAAGTTCATCTGTATTGCAGCATGTACCAGCACTTTGCTTCTTTTTATGGCTGAAGATCACAGTACTTTTAAGTTGGAAAACAGCAGCCCCCTCCATCCCCTGTTGCGCATTTCTGTTCTAAAACTTGTAAAGCCCAACTATGCTCATGTGGGCTTTACATGAGCATAAATGTTAACAACCGAGCACAAACCAAACATCTCATTTTGTACAATTTATTATGCCAGTGTGAATTAAAGAAAACAGTCCTAGACTACAAATGGATAGATTTTGTTCCAGTCCCAGTTCTGTTTCTAATCCATGGTATGACCCTGAACAAATCTCTTAATTTTGTTAGTCTCAGTTTCTTTACCTGTAAAATAACTATAGAGTTCCCTCATAGCTTATTATAAGGATTAAATGAAATAAAGTATGTAAAGGCTTCTTGGAACTTGTGAAATACTATATATAACTATATGGTATGTAGATATACACTTGTAACTCCTGTCTCTGACATCTGGAGTCCACAACAGCACAGTGGCTTTACTTGTGCCCTTGGCCAAGGTGGCAAGAACTTTCTTCAAAATCCACTGCAAAATGTGCATTTCCCTTGACCAAACAATTTCACTGCTAGAGATCTATACTAGAAATAGTCACAAATGTACACACATATTCACCCAATGTTAATTGAAGTGTTGTAATAGGAAAAACCAGAAAAAAATCTTAATGTTTCCATCAGTGGTACAAAAGTTAATAAATAAATATCCATAAGTGGAATTCTCTGATACTATAAACAGATAAGGTTGACATAATCTGTAATTGCATGGAAATATGTTGACATATTTTGTATGAGAAAGCAGTTCACAAAACAGTTTATAATATAGGACCCCATTTATGCTAAGGAAAGCACTCACATAGCAAAGAAACAAAAACTACACCATTTTTTGTGACTAATTATTTGTAAATCTGTAATGCCTCTATGTCAAGTGCTACCACCTCTTGCTGTACCATATAGTGTGGGGGAGTAGAGGTTAAGAGGTGGGTCTGGAATCACACTTACTGGGTGTGTGATTATGGACAAATAACTTAACCTTTCTGTGCTTCATGTTCCTATCTCTAAAATGGATTTGATAATTTTACCTAACCCTAATAAGAATAATCGCCTAGAGAAAAATCTAGAAGAACACATGTGATTACCTTGAGACAAAGGATAGTGTCAAATGCTTTTGTGACAATAGAACATACCATAGTCTAAATGTTTCAGGTCTTTTAAGCTTGTTTCCTTCTTCAACTGTAACTCCTGACAGTGGAGACTGTATATAGTTTTGCTATGTCCCCACCTATGACCTAGTATAGTGTCATACACCAGTCAGACACTGAGATGCATGTTTTTTTTGTTTTTGTTTTTAAATAATTGTTATTGATACATATTAATAAAGCATACAATTCATCCAAAGTGCACAATCAATGGTATTTGGTATAATCACATAGAATGAATCACATGAATGATGAGATTCAGAGGCTGGGTGAGAGGGCAATTGACACCGGCCAAAGAGTTAGGGAATCCTGGAGCTGTAGAGACAGAATCCACCCATACATTCATTTATCAATCCATTCCATAAATATTTACTGACCATCTACTATGAGCCAGGAGCTATTCTAGTTGCTGTGAATTTTGAATACAATATCCCTGCCCTCAGGAGCTTTATATTCTCGTGGCAGAAGCTGGGTTATCTGCTCCCCCTCTTATCACACGTAGGAACCCCTGCTACTGTGCTCTGACTGCTGATCCTCTACGCTCTGTTTTTGTCTTTTTTTTTTTTTATGTCTAGGGAAACTGTATTAATGAACAGGAGCAGTTCCTTCGATTCTTGGACAGCTTGAATTGTCAAATTCTTTTTAAACTACCTCAGTCTATCCGTACACGTTGGAAATAATACTGATCTCTGAAGCAATTCTGAATAAAGCTAATCTGCTTCCACAGGACATCAAAAGGATCCTAAAGGCTCAGGGAAACAAATTTTGGTAACTCTAACCCAGGAGTGGAAGGGTAGTGAGAAACAGCCATCATCCAGATTTGTAACCATCAAGGATGCCACAGGGCTTTTCTGGCAGAATTCGGGGAACACCCACAATCTGATGGGGCAGAATCACAGAGCATGCTGAGAGGGCTCCTATCCCCAGCCCCAGAAAGGTCCAATTGTGTCCTATCTGGGTTTCCTCTCAGCCATGTCTATCCAGCTCATTGCTCATTCACTTTACCCTCCGTACTGCTGAAGCTCTCCCGTGGAAGGAGGCAAACCTTCCCTTCAGGGAGGTCAGGGAGGATTGCAGTGCTTTGCTTCATGCAAACAGCCCCCCAGGGAATGAGCCTTCTCTCTCCCTGCTGTGCAGATAGATTGAGGAGCTCCGGAGGCCTGGCAGGAGGTCAGTGCCAAGCCAAGCTTTCAGAACCAGACAGAGGCACAGCTTTTTATCTGAACTTAATTCCTCTTTTGTAAGAGCATTCATCGTCTCTTGTTTCTTATTTGAATTTAATCCCCATGGATCACAATTTTGTTCTGTGGATCCATCTAACAAAATTCACAATTCAAGGGCTCTTGGACCTTGGCTGGCTCACAGAACTTCAGAACTCCAAAAAGATCAGCCGCCTCACACAGATGCGGAACCAGGGCTTAGGAAAGTCAAATGACCAGCCAAGGTCAAACGGACAGTTGGTGAAAGCGCTGGGCTAGAAACAAGGCTGCCGCTCTTAGTCCAGGGTTCTTTCTACCATACTAACACATTTTTATCAGGAATAGGAGAATTTGCTCAAAAATAACTTCCAAATCTCCTAGAATCAAGATATCAGATGCTGTAGGTGAAGGAGAGTACAGAGATCATGCAGTGCAGGACTCTAAAAGAATTTTCAATTTGTAAGTTCCTCTTCCTCTTCTTTTACTTAAAAAAATAAACTGTCTGGTTTGGCACAGCCATGGATCTGAGATGCATTCTACTGCATAAGCCTGCATGTGTGCCTGTGTGCCTAGAATAGTTACCTGCAGATTTTAAGAGGATGCCTTTTTTCAGGTTTTATTTTGTAGTAAAAATAATCTGTGGTGTTTTTGGTTTTTCTTGTCTTAAGGGCTGGTGGATCAGCCAGGAGGCCATTGTCTTCTGCTTTTCTATGTGGTGGTTATCTGTCCTCCACTCAGACCACATTTCAGACCACTGGATCTCAATGATCCCCCCAGGGATTGTTCGTGTGGCCATGAATGGGGTGGGAAATGGGGAGGTGTGCAGGCAGCAACGTGGGCCAAAACATTTCTTCTAAAAGCTTGCATACTTCCAGTGTGAATTCATCACTGGAAGATTGCCAGGCTTTCTATTTTAAGGTTCCATGTCCCCATGCCACTCTATGTCACTGAGCTATTTCTTATTCTACTGTGGAGAGAGGAGAGTGGAGAGTAGAGACAAAGAGAATGGGTCCTGGAACTGAACTGTCTGGCTTCAGATCCTTACTAATGATGTGATTGTGGGCAAATGACTTAACCATTCTGTCCTTGAGTTTCCTATCTGCAAAATGGATTGGACAGTTTTACCTAACAAATGATTGCTGCGAGGACTAACTCAGATATGGTATAGATGCACCAGGGACAGCACCTGGCACACAGTAATCACTCAATTAATGTTAGCTATTACAGGTAACATCTCCTGCTCAAGTAGCCCAGCATTGTGGAAAATGTGCTGGATTGATGGGTCAGGAGACACAGGATCTTGTTCAGGCTCTCACTTGTAACTATCTGCATGAACTTGGGACAGCCACTTGATCCAGACTCATGGAAGGAAAGACATGGAAGCAAGTATTTGGTTTAACCTCCTCATTTTACAAGTGATATTGGGCCTCAGAGAGAGGAAGAGACATGTCGAAGTCCACAGTGAGTTAATCCAGGGTCCAGACCAGGATCTGCCAGCACCTGGTCCTTTGATTCCTAGCACAGAGCTCTTCCCATCATGACTTTGGGGAAGAGAAGAACTTGGCAAGTGTCCCCAGCTTTGCTGAAGACCTGAGGCCTTTGGGATTGTCAGTGACTATTTCCTAACATGTTGTCTTGGGGTTGTGGCTATCTCAGAAGCAGCAGCCAAAGAGAAGCAGGCCTCCTTATACGGAGGCTGAGAAAGGTGATTCTTCCTTGCCTACTCTTGAGGTGTGCTGTCACTGTTACTTTTCAGAACAGTTGGCACCAAATGTCACTCTTATTCCAAACCTTAGGGGAAGGAAGGCAAATATTTATTCTATTCAGCAATATCCCAGGGATGGAATATCTAGGGGGATAAGAATGCTCCTTGTGTAATTACTTTCTTCCCTTGAAATGTGGCTCATTCCATTAAGATACTTCTCCCAAATGAGCCAAAATTTACTGAGTGCCTAACACTGTGCTGGCGATACTCCTTTCTCCTGGTTCATTTCATTTGAACCACTTCTTCACTTTACTTCACTGAGTGATCCTAGGTGGCTCTTTCATGGAGAAACTCAAACAACTGAGCAAACTCGTCTTATTATTCTCTTGCCTGAGAGGATGGAGGGCAGGCCCATGTGTGAACCAGATTTGGGGTTCAAGATGCAAGCTCTTCCAGATTTTTCACTGCTACAACCTTGAAGAGCAGCCCGATCAGAGAGTTCCTTGGACCATGGATGGTCAATACCTTTAGTTGTCAGCTGTGGAGTCTTGATCTTGGTTGTTGAATGCTGTTTAGAAATTGGGGCTATTTTCTTTCTAAGCCAAACTCAGCATATGAATGCATTACCTTCCTCCTAGCATGGGACATGACTCCCGGGTATGAACCTTCCTGGCAATGAGGGATTACTAACAAGTGCCAATGGGCAATACCACTGGAAAAAGACCTTAAATAAAAGGGGGAAAAGGTAAAGACAAATGAGTTCATATGGGTAAAAGACTTCAAAGTGAGTCAGGAGGTCATCCCAGAGGTAACGCTTATGCACATCTCAATAGGACTTCATAGGCTTCCAATGTGGATACACCCCAAACAGAGGGGCTCCTGAGGGGTCCGGAGACACCCAGGTCCTATATCAGGGTGGATAGCCTCAGAGTTTTGTGCCTTATCAGTGGGCCCTACTTTGGAATCCTTGCTCCTGAGAGTGACAAAGTTGGACCCAAATATGTCTTCCCTGCACATGGTCCATCTGTCCCTTCTATTCAAACCTATATGTGTTGCTGGAGTTTGTAGGTGTACTTCCAGAGACTGGAGTCTTTGGGCTGTCCATGTGACAGCTGTGCCCGGAATCTCTGTGGAGCTGCAACTCCTACTCTACAGCTCAATGGACTCCCCTGAACACTTGATGGGGAGATGATGATAGACAACGGCCATCCCAGAGAATGGAGATAGTCTGCAGCTGCAGGCAGGATAATCCCATCCATCTTATCCATGGGATATAAACCCCCTCTCACTTGGAGATGGAGTGGACATCACCATCTCAGACTCCTCAGGATTGGGGGAAGAGCTATGGACTAGAGTGGACTTACTGGTATTCTGTTATAGACATATTGTGATTCACGCAATGGAAGTAATTACAATATTAATGTGGAGCCAGTGGCCACAGGACACTTTAAGGGCAGGGAGAGGGAAAAGTGGTTGTAATACAGGGGCTTTTTCAGGACTTGGGAATTATCCTGAGTGACATTGCAATGACAGATCCAGGCCATTTTATATCATATAACATGCAGAACTGTGTGTGAGAGAGTGTGGTCTACAATGTGAACTATGGTCCATGCTTAGTGGCAAAACCCCAGGATGTGTATATCTATTGCAGGTGATGAGCCACACTAATGAAGGATGTTTATGTGGGAGGTTGTGGGAGGAGTGGGAGGTGGGGCATATTGGAATCCCTAAAATTTTTGTGTAATATTTATGTAATCTAAGTATCTTCTAAAAAATTAAAAAAAAATTATTATTAAAAAAAGTGCATTGTGTATCACAATGAAATAAAAGTATTTCTTATGCTGGAAAAAAAAAAAAAAAAGAAATTGGGGCTTTTTGAAGTGTGACTAATTGATTTGTTTGAACCACACACACAGACATCTAAACGTTTACCTGAAGAATTTGCACTGCAGGTTGGTTTGTTTGCAGACATGGACTTTAGACTGGGAATATTAGTTTTCTGGGAGGATTCATCGCTATTTATTTATTTATTTATTTATTTATTTATTTATTTATTTATGAGGTACCAGGGCTGGGG
Source organism: Tolypeutes matacus (assembly GCA_026826555.1). Lineage (NCBI taxonomy): Eukaryota > Metazoa > Chordata > Mammalia > Cingulata > Chlamyphoridae > Tolypeutes > Tolypeutes matacus. The sequence goes on from JAKSZT010034297.1 coordinate 7,434,101, forward strand.
ACTGAACCTGGGACCTTGCATGTGGGAAGCCAGTGCTCAGTCCCTGAGTCACACTGACTCCCCAAGTTGGCTCTCTCCCCTGTTTGCCTGTTGTGCATTTTTTTGTTCCTAGGAGGCACTGGGGACAAACCCTGGACCTCCTATGTGGGAAGCAGGCACTCAACCGCCTAAGCCACATCTGCTCCCCAGATTCATTGCTTTTAATGTCACTAAGATCTTACATTTTCTTGAAAAATTAGAGAAATTACCACCAGGGACAGGCTACCACTGTTGGCTGTGCTCAACCTGGGAGAGAAAACCACTCATTCGTTCATTCACTCATTTTTTTCACGCAACAACATTTCCAGACTTTGGGGATCACTCTTACATTCAATATCCAAATAAGAGTAGTCTGAGAGCCCATCTTACTATTCAGTTCAAATTCCCCCTTCCTAGTTAATTTTCAGGAAGCCCTAAAGGGGAGCTGTTTCTCTTACAAACCCCCCTCTGTGTGGCTTGTCCTCTCAGCCTCCTGCTCCACGTTACTGCTCCAGGCATGGCGTCTTATACCTGGCCTGAGTGGCTCCCTTTTTTCCCAGCCTACTACACCCAAACCTGGGGCATGTTCCTTCCCTTGATTCCCTCAAGCACAGCCAGGATGAAGCTTTAATGCTTCACACAACTTTACTGAAGGCTTGGAAATATCTGGAGGAAATTACAATGCATTAAACAAAATTAAAAACAGCCCAAATCCACTACAAAAAATCCCTGTAAATTTGGGGAATAGATTTCGCTGTTCCCAAAGCCCATAAGGTAAGGCTGTCATGCTCTTTAACTCCTATCCCACTACCATGCTGCTGGGCTGCTTGCCTCCCCTCCGTATTTTTGACTGTGCTCCGAGTTCAGGGTATTTGACTCTGCACCCAGTTCTGGGACACAGCAAGGGGGAAAAACCCAGCTTCAGGTCAACATAGTCACCATCTCCAAAGAAGCAACTGTGCCCACATTATTATGAAAAAGATTTAGTTCCCTATCATGTCTATTTCTCCATTCTAGAAGAGGGTTTTGACTTACCTTTGCCTGACCTGAAAGGCCTATTAAGTTGTTTTTTTTTTTCCTTCTAAAATGACAGAAAAGTCTTGGTCCCAAAATGAATTTTTGAAATGCCAGTAGTTTAAAAATACTTCTGGCCTGCAAGTTTTAAAAAATACTGGGGCCTAGTCTCATCTGGATTATTTGTTACACACCTAAGCACTGTTCATATTGTCAGAGTAAACTGGAAAATGTAAATGCAAGAAGAAATAGGCTCCTTATTTGAGGCACAAGCCTCAAAAATTGGATTAGAGAGGGAATGTGAAGAAGAGAATTCAAAAAGCTCTATACAGCTCGTTCTTTCTGGTCCCTGCCTTCAACAAAGCTTTGATTGCACTGGGATCTCCCATCTAATATGTTTGTCATGTCTCTCACCCCTACACTTGTCCTCACATCCCTCCTTGCCCAGCCTACATTCCATAGTCACTATAATTTGCCTACCCCTTAAACCCAACTCTCTACCTGCTACTATACAGCCGAAAATGGCCATGAAAAAACACAACCTTGCTGATTGGTTGGTCTCATGTTAAATTTGTGATGTTTGATCTCAAGTGCTGCCCTGCCAGCATTTCTCTAGTTCATTTCTTTGGTCTATTCATGATCCCACTTTCTTAGATGACAATTTCACATCTTTTCCTCTCCCCTCAAACCTCCAAAAGCTGCTCCCTCATCTTCACTCTTGCTGATGACCTTACTTATTTCAGTGAGAAAATAGATCTATTAGAAGAGAACTTACATGTGCAGCCACCACATCTTCCCACCTACCTGCATCTGTGCCCATAGACTCAAGGATTCCCAACTCTCACTGTGCCCGAGGTACCCATCTCATACCTAGGGCCAACCCCTCCACTGGGGCTCTGGATCTCATGCCTTCTAATTTTCTCAAGGACTTTGCTTCTTCAATTGTATCATTTTTGCTGAACCATCACATTTTCCTTCTCTACCTGATCATTCTCACCAGTGTGCAAGCATGCTGTGTCACCTCCCATCTTAAAATCAAAACAAAACTTCCCTCCACCTGTCATTCCCACTTCTGGTACATTTTCAGGAAAACATCTTGGAAAAATTGCTGTATTGGTTGTCTCTATCTATTTTTGTTCCTTTCATTTTCTCCTGAACACATTCCAATCAGGTTTTTGTTTCTACCTTGACTCTAAAACTGTTTTCATCAAGGTCACCAGTGACCCCGATGTTGCCAAATCCAGTGGCTTGCTCTCAGTCCTTATTTTGTTTAACTCTCGACAGCATTTGACATAGGTGAAACTCCATCTTCTCTGAAACTTTACTTGGACTATGAATCACTGCTGTCTCCTCCTTCTACAATGACTGCTTCTCCTTCATCTTCTTTGCTGAATCCTTCTCACCTTCCCAATATCCAGACATTGGAGAGCTCATTCCTTAGACCTTGGTTTTTCTCTATCCATACTCACTCCCTAGGCTATGGTATCCAACCCTTTGCCTTCAAATACTATCTATAGGATGATAATTTCCAAAATTTTATCTCCAGACCTTTTCCTTGAACTCAGACTTCTATATGCAATTGTTGCCCAGCATCTCCTCTTTGATAACCAGTAGTCCACTCAAACGTAACTTGTCTAGAGCAGAATTTCTGATTTTCCCCTTCCCCATACTTGCTCTGTCTTCTTTCTCTACAAAGGATAGCTCTATTCTTCCAGTTGCTCAAGCCAAACATCTTGGTGCTATCCTTGACTCCTTTCCTTCATATCCCATGTCTAATCTACCAGCAAATCAGGTTGACTTTGTCTTCAGAATACATCCAGAACTCGACCACTTCTCAGCATCTTTGCTGTGATCACCCTAGTTCAACTCACAATCACCTTTCACCTGGAATATCACTGTAGCCTCCTAATAGGACTCCCTGCTTCCACCCTTCCTTTCCTTATAGTCTGATATTCACACAACAGCCAGAGTGTTGCTTTTAAAATATAAAGTAGGTCTTATCACTCTTCTCTTTAAAGCCCTCAAATGGATCTCTCTTCTCTTAGAATAAAACCCAAAGTGAATACCCAGCCTTACACGATTTCCCTTCTATCTCTGATCTCACTTACTATTAAGTTTGTCCCTTGCTCACTCCAGTCCAGCCTTGCTGGCCTCCTTAATATTCTGTGAACATGTCAGACATGCTCACCTTTATACTTTTTGTTTCCAGTACCCAGTACTCTTCCCCCACATATCCACAGCTGGTGCTCTCACCTTACTCAGGTTTCTGTTCAAATGCCATTTTATCAGAGAGGCCTTCTGGGACTATTAAAAATTGCAATTTTCCTATCTCTTTTCCCCAATTTAGTTACTTAGCACTTATCTCTACCTGACATATTATATACTTATTTGCATATTATTTGTCCCATAATAACTCCATAAGAGCAGAGACTATTCCTGTTACGTTCACTTTAATTTCTTTATGGAAACAGGAACACATTAGATACTCAATAAATAGTTTTTGGATGAAAGAATAAATGTATGATCTTGAGGAAAAAGATTTTTTTTCTGTATTCAATTTATCTTTGAAAGAGCTTCATTATATAATCCAGAATTCTAATATCTCATGGTTGGTTTGTCAGAAGCAGAGTGGTGCCTTTAAAATGCTACTTCTTGAAAGACACTGCACCTATGCAGGGCCCATTAAACTCATTCCAGGTCAATCAGACAAAGCTGGGCAGGTTCTTGGAGTCCAGTGACTTAATAATTGACCATGCTCCTTCTTTTCCTTTCTTGCCTCTTGCCAGAGAAATGTATAATGACATTACTCCATCTTAGGCTATGGTTGCTTCCTTATTACAAGCCCTTAACACCCCTTTCCATTTCTCCCTTGACTCAGATCCTGATATCATGGGTTGATCATATTATTCACTCTTGGGTACATGGTGTTAACCAGAAAGATCTCCTTTCTGTCGTACACCCTCATTACACTGGACACTCAGTAAAGTCAGTGCTCTGCTCATTGTCCTAAGTATATCCCAGGCTTCTGGGCCTGGGTCTTTGCATAGATCATGTCTCTCCATTGATTATTTGAATCTTCACTGATAAACTATTTCTATGAAGCCCACAGTGATCCTTCTTCTCAGAGGGCTTTCCTGCTCCGTAGAACTTTCAAAGCATGCACCGTCTATAACCGGTGGTTTCTGCATGTCTTGGAGTGATGTGTGTAGAGGTCTTACCTCCCTTACCAAGTGCCAGAAGGACCATGTCCTGAACATCATTTTATTCACCCAAAGCATTTAACCGAGTTCCTTGCCTGTAGCAGGAGCTCCGTTAGACCTGCCTGAACACTTGTTGACAGGTTGGTAGGGTTGGAGTATGGGGTTTAAGTCTTAATCAGAAGGTCATTCCTTCATAATCAAAAGTGTTTTCTCCTCAGTGTCATTGGGAGTCCTTGGTAAGTCAGTCAAGCATCCTTCTCTCTAGTTACAGCATTTTAAGGCTTCTCGAAGCTTTGGCAACCTCTAGTAATTTTTAGGATTCTACTTTCAAAAACATCTGGTGTGACACATTTTTAAAATTAAAGCCAATTGAAATTAATTTTGCTCTTCTTTTTCTGTTGGCAGAAACTGACGGTCCAAGATGGGCAAGCGAAATAAATTGATGGGCTTTTAAAATGCAAGTGAAAATTTAAGAGCATAAACGGCGTGATGCATGAAGTAGCCCTGAAGCTTTCATTCACTCGCCCACTCAGTCACTCGATCAGCAAACACATTAGTACAGTTTGACTTCCTACATCTCAGGAGACTTAAATTTTGTTTATGCAAAATTCTGAAAAAGCCTCTGCTAGAGCCCTGTGCTTCTGAAATTTTGTTTGCGAAAATAATGGTCAGAAGTAGTTTGTGTTGGGAAGCGGCTGTGGCTCGATCAGTAGGGCTCCCGTTTGCCATATGGGAGGCCCCGGGTTCGGTTCCTGGGGCCTCCTGGTGAGGGCAAGCCCGCCCGCATGGCGTGGTTGGCTGACCCAGTGAGCGCAGGCAGCAAGGGGGGGATAAATTAATAAATAAATAAAATCTTAAAAAAAAAAAAAAAAAAAAAAAAGAAGTAGTTTGTGTTTACGACCTCACACTTAATGTTTCCCTAACACCAAATTTTCCAGGTCAAATTTTATCCCCAAATTGGGGAAAAATGAGAAGAATGCAAAGTTTATTCCCTGGAGATTCTTAAGTCTTTCCTCCCTATTTTCTGTTTGCTGTTTTATTTTGTATTCGGTGAATAATAGGTGAGCCCTTCCATGGCTAATTAAAACACATGCAAATTGAAATTCTCAGACCAATAATTAAACTGAAGAGCTCACTGGATAATGTTTACTTTCTTGCTTACAGATTGTGAGTTCAGTTCCTTGTCAAGCTGCATTTTTCTTTCTTGGCTTTTTTTTTTTTTTTTCCATCACAGAGATTAAAGCAGCCTGTATTTACAAATAGCATCTTGTGAAAGAAAAGGGAGAAAAGCCATCATGATTTTAGTAAGTAATGCACTTTGATGTCTTCCTATATGAAATCCATATTTCAAGGACCCTGATGTATCTAATAGTATTTGGAATAAAATTTTGAATCCCAAACCTGGGACTATTTGCAGAGAAAAATGGCCCATCCAAAGTGGATGGTGATATTCATCTCCCATCTTACTACTCGGTCCTTACAATAAAACATCTCCATTCTTTTCTATGAAGCTTATGCAGTATATATGTCACATAACAGTGATTTGTCCACTCTCCTTTTGGCTGTTTTCCCCAAAGTTATTAAAAGTGGTTATCCTTGGCTAGAGGCTTTCAGCAATTCATTAATTTTGGTTGAGAAATGGTAGAATGAGAAAAAGACTTTCCAGGAACACATGGTTTTATATAAAACTATGGAATCATTTCAAGAACCCCTCATTTCACCTTCAGGAACACTGCGAGATTTATTAACTGGAATTCGGTGCTAGTTTTCTTTCAGGAGCTGTGGTGCCATTTTAGAAATTTCATGGACTTCTGATCATATTCAAAGGCATCAAGGGGCAGCAAGAAACTTTGAATAAATATTGAAATCCAAGAGTATATTTCAGGAATTACTTTTCTGCTAAAAATCTCAAGACAAAATTCCATCTGTTTCTGCCTGTGATCCCATTAGATCATAGATCATACAGGGCATTTGAATCACAAAGGGATTCGATAGCTTTTGTTTCTTCTGCCATCATATTGTGTCTATGATGTCAGGAGTGGCTACCATGGAGGTGACTGTCATGATGTGGGAAATGTGTGAATTCAGGTGTGGAGAAACTCGGCAGCGAGAGATGGGGCTTGGAGAAAAAGAGACAAATCCCCTTTCATTCCAGCTTCCTTAGTAACAAAAGGTTGAAGCAGAAAAAAAATTAGGGAATGTAAATATGATAACTGAAAATTAGCTTTGGAACAACATGCCTTTTTATGCTTCGCATGACATATTGGAAAGTCTTCCAATTATCTTGTTTTTTATTTAGGTAGGTTTCAATCACATATCTTATAGTATGGCATTAAAAATAACTTTTGTGTTCTTCCTTGGAGAAAAAAATGGCTTGAGATAGCAGAAGAGAGTACTGTAGAATGAAGTCTGAGCAGAATGGGGAAATCTTTTTGAGTAATACACTAGGCAGCTGAAAGGTGCTGTGTTTTTGCCCAGTTGGGTGGGGGTGGGAGTAGCCTGCTGCAATCTGCAAACACTACAAAAATAAGATACGGCCAAGCTAACAAAGCAGCCAGAATGCCTAGCTGCTGGCATCTCACAAGCTAGGGAAATGAGGCTGCAAAAATCCACAGGGAGTTCTTTTACCCTTGATGTTAATGAAGCACCATACATTTCTTCTTGGGACAGGGGTGGTGGGGATCGGGGTGAGGGTGCTGCTGAGCAAGTATTCTAAGGAAATGATCCAGAATCCCCTTCCTTTGACTTGGAAATGATCAATGTCATCACTGCTTGTTTGGAGGCTCTGTCTTTTCTTGGAATGGACCCGGGGCTGGCAGACTTCAGGTAGTTAGTATGGTAGCTGGTGAAGGAAACACCCTGCCAAGCCAAGTGCAGGGAGGTGGAGTGCCCTTGGGCACTGGTTCTTAGGGAGAGACCTGAGTTCTAGTCCCAGCTTTGCCATTTCAGATTTTCTCTTTGACCTTCACCATGGCCCTTAACTGCTCTGCTTTCTATTATTTAAATGAGACTATTCTAACAATAAATATATTGGACATAAAATTCATTTTTAAGCACAAGAGATTGGACCTTTATTATTTTTTTTAAGATTTATTTATTTATTTCTCTCCCCACCCTCATTTTGAGCTTGCTGTCTGCTCATCTTCTCTTTAGGCAGCACTGGGAACCAATTCTGGGACCTAGGATCTTCTGGAGTGGGGAGAGGCTGCTCAATTTCTTCCACCACCTCAGCTCTCTGGTCTGCTGCATCTCTTATTGTCTCTCTTCTGCGTCTCTTTTTGTTGTGTCATCTTGCTGCACCAGCTCTCTGAGTGGGCCAGCTCTCCACTTGGGCCAGCTCACCGCATGGGCCAGCTTGCTTTTCACCAGGAGGCCCTGGGAATTGAAACTTGGACCCCCTATATGGTAGATGGTAGCCCAATTGCTTGAGCCACATCCACTTCCTGGGATTGGAACTTTATTATGTGGGGTTCCACGTCAGTACAACTTGTCCCATGGTATCCTTCATGGACCTTCGTGGTGCAGGTAAGTGCTTTCTTTGGTGTGCATTGATGCTGGCTGCCAACTCTTCACAGCAGAGCTTTGGAGTAAAGAAGGTGATGGCCCTGGGAAGGGCTCAGTTCAAACTTCTTAGCCTGGCATTTGGGACCTTTTTAGCCTGGCATTTGGGACCTTCCATAATTGCTCCCCAACCAGACCTCCTAGTCTCCTTACTCCACCAGGTGCACCCTTCATCTGGTTAAGCCTTATTCTTCATGTCTTATGAACTTGCCAGTGCCTGATCCTACCTCTGGCCTTCCTTGTAGTTGTTTCTTCTTCTCTTATTCAGTCAGTTCTACCTATTCCCTGGCTCACCTGTCCTATAATGATCCCTCCCTATGAATAGCATCTGTTACCTGGGTTCCGTATGTGTTGTGCAGGTTGTGTACTGCACAAGGACATCTGGCCAGGGTGGAGGGTGGGGAGGTGACTGAAATCCAGCATTTGCTCTGCTTTCCAAGCTGCAAGTCCCACTGAGGGGCTGTGTCTCCCTAGGAAAAAGGACACCTTTTCCTAATTTGTCAAATGGCACTGGAGCAGGTAGGATTGGCTATGAGTGTATTGATAAAGTTAACTTTCATTTGTATTTGTCCTACATTTTCTTGAAATTAAAAGCTCCTTGAGGACTCAGGCTGTGATATTTTTTGTTGTTGTTGTAGGTATCTATATGAAACAATGCACACCCTGGATTTGATTTATATAATTAGAGAACTGGGTTCAGAGGAAAAGAGTGCATTGAAAGCTCTTTGAGAACAGAGCTTACTAATTTCTCTACATTATCAGTGCTGTGCACATAAGAAGCCTTTAACAAATAATAAATAAATACATGCCCAATAAATATCCAATTGCTCACTTATCTGTAGTAACAATGAGGAAACACCAACAGCACTCTCTTTTTAAAATTCTTTAGCACCTATCCTGGTTTCTTGGAAGTAGAGGTAAGGGGTAAACTGGAACAGTTTCCCCTCTGAGAACTCTGAGAGTGGGTTCTAGACGAAGCTCTGGGTCTGGACCTGCATTCCCTCCTGCCTGAGCAACACTGCACTGGGGCTTTGTGGCATCCAGAAAAGTGGGTCTGTCCCTTACTGCTCCTCAAGGACCAGGCCCTGTCCCGCTGCTGAGGACACCAGGAGGGGAGGCAGTCGTGTGTCTTAGTCCCCATGGGGTTTCTGGATCACTAGTGGGGAAGACAGACATGTGAGCGGGAGTGGACACAGAGGGCAAAGGGCTCACTGCGAGGGAGCAGAGACCCACTCTTCTTGTGCAGGGGTGGGCACAAGAGTGGCGGCTGGAGAGAGGTCACAGAAAGTGGTGACGTAGAACAATCTCATTCATGTGTCCACGTCTTCCATTGTGGTCCATGTGCAGATGACTCCCGATGCATGTCTCCCTCCCAGAGCCATTGATTCAGACTGTTCTTTCCACTTGGAGGCCTCAACAGCTCCCTAACCCTATTATGTCTCAAACTGATGTCAGGATATTTTCACCACAATCTGGTCTTCTTCTGGTGTTGGCTCTTTCCAGATGGCACCACCCAACCATCTGGTTTGGTAAACTCTGGTTTGGTAGATTCATTTGCTTGGTTTGCTCTGCACTCCCAGCACCCCAGACTAAGTACCGTACCCTGCCCTCTCACTGCCCCCCCCATCTTTTGCCTGAGACAAATATGATTCTCGCCTCCCTCCCTGGCCATTCCAGGTCCTTTCTCTGCATAGCAGCTGAAGTGATCATTTTGAAATGCAAATCTGATCAGGTGACACACTCCCCAAACTACTCTCTGCCCACTGCTTGAAACCTCTTCATGCCTTCTCATTTCTCTAAGATAGAAACCCAAATCCTTGGCAGGGCCCCGAGGGCCCTGCCCGCTTCCCCCTGCCATCATGGACCAGCACCCCTCCTCTCTGCCCTCAGCAACACCAGTCTTCTTTCTGCCCTTCACAGGCACCAAGCCCTGCAGCTCCCTCTGCCTGGGGCACTCTCTTCTCCTGCTGCCCCGATCCCTGCTCCTTCTGATTAATTTGTTTCTACTCGTTTTTCAGATTTCAGCTCAAATGTCACATCTTCTGGGAAAATTTCCTGATCCCCGGATGACTTCAGACCCTTCCTCCTTACATATTATCTTATCAAATATCACAGTCTGTAATTCCATATTATATCTGTGAATATTTAATTGAAGTCTGTTTTCTCCTACAGGTTGTAAGTTCTGGGATGTCTGGGCAGGTTTGCTCTCTATGATGTTTAGGATGGTTTACAGAATATCAGCACAGTGCCTGGTATTCCACAGACCCTCTACAAGCAGGGTTTGTTTAGGGAATGGAGAATGATGAGTGCAGGCGAAGTGGGTGGAAGTAGCTGAAGGTGAGGTTGAGTTCAAGCTTATGGCTGAGATATTGTCCTCTAGGCACAGAAATCTAGACATGAGGTCCTGACAGGCCAAGAGCTGTGTTTTAGATCAGTAGCTCTGAGAGTGGTCGAGTGTGGAGGGCAAAGTGGTCCTGGAACCAGGGAGACACATTAGGAAGCATCCAATGAATACACCTTGAATTGGGAGAGTGGAAGGGGAGATGGAGAGGTAGGGACAAAGATTTTGGTATTTTCCCTTTCCATTTGTTTCCCATAAGAAAGGCAGTAAAATATCAAGGAACTTAACATGGTTTCAGCATTTTTAACTTGCTGACCTGAAATTTGGCATTATACTGGGGAGAAGTGACAGGGGCTTTGGGGTCAGCGGGGCTGTGGGCAGAGTGGCTGAGTCATGAGTCTCTCTTTGCCAGGCAAATATGGCCCCATGGAAGGCCAGGAAAGAGAGGCCATTGTTGCACCCTGCTGCTCTGAGCTGATGGTGAGCTGGTGTGTGAGGGGATGTGAAATCGGGGAACCTCCTATTGGGGCAGATGTTTCTGTTCCCATCTTCCTGTCTTCCTGTCCTGACCTGAGCTGTCCATCATGGCAGCCTATCTGCACTAAGACCCCACAAGTGACTTCCTCTGCGTAATGAACAGTGCTTGCCTCGCCCTGGGCTTGGGGCCACATCTCCTAGTTCCCTTATTCTTTTATGTATTATCTATAGTCTGAGTCACAAAGGCAGCACTGGGGTGACACAGTGGGTTGTTCCACAATGATCACATTGGATAAAATGTGAAACTTGTTGTTACTAAATTTTATTCTTTTGTGAATGTCTAAAATGGGATTAAGCATCCCTTCCAGAATATAACACTGTTGTGTCAATAGAGTTTATGGTTAATATATCTTATG
>JAKSZT010034297.1:7453428-7554345 GCA_026826555.1 Tolypeutes matacus
CTGTTATAGATTTCTAGTTTCATTCCATTATGATCTGAGAAGGTGCTTTGTATAATTTCAATCTTTTTATATTTATTGAGAGCTGTGTTGTGACCTAACATGTGGTCTGTCCTGGAGAAAGATCCATGGGCACTTGAGAAGAATGTATAATCCTCTGAGTTTGGATGCAGTGTTCTGTATATGTGTGTTAGGTCTAACTTGTTTATCATATTGTTCAAGTTCTCTGTTTCCTTGTTGATCTTCTGTCTAGTTGTTCTATCTAATGATGTGAGAGGGGTGCTGAAGTCTCCAACGATTATTGTAGAAATGTCTTTTTCTCCCTTCAGTTTTTCCAGAGTTTGTCTCATATATTTTGGGGCACCCTGGTTAGGTGCGTAGATATTTATGACTGTTATATCTTCCTGGAGGATCGTCCCTTTTATTAATATATAATGGCCTTCTGCATCTGTTATCACTTTTTTGCATTGGAAATCTGTTTTGTCTGATATTAGTATAGCTACCACTGCTCTTTTCTGTTTACTATTCACGTGGAGTATCTTTTTCCAACCTTTTACTTTCAGCTGGTTTGTATCCCTGGGTCTGAGGTGAGTTTCTTGTAAGCAGCATATGGATGCCTCATGTTTTTTAATCTATTCTGTCAGCCTGTATCTTTTGATTGGGGAATTTAATCCATTCACATTCAATGATATTACTGAAAATGCACTATTTATTCCTCCATTTTATTCTTTGGTTTTCATATGTCATCTTATTTTTGTCTCTCCTTTTACTCTTTTGGTTATCCTTTCTGCTTTTCTTTCTTCTATACTCTCCTCCAAGCCTCTCTCTCCTGTCTTTTTCTTTCAGGTTCTAAAGGTGGATTCTTTTTTGTAAACTCTCTTAGTTTCTGTTTGTTTGTGAATACTTTATATTCACCTTCATATTTGAAGGACAGTTTTGTTGGATAAAGAATTCTTGGCTGGCAGTTTTTCTCTTTCAGTTTCCTAATTGTATCATACCACTGTCTTCTCGCCTCCATGGTTTCTGAAGAGAAATCTGCACTAAGTCTTACTGGACATCCTTTGTACGTGATCGTTTGCTTCTCTCTTGCTGCTCTGAGAATTTTCTCTTTATCTTTTACATTTGACATTCTGAATAATATGTGCCTTGTCGTAGGTCTATTTGGATTTATTCTCATTGGGGTACGGTGTGCTTCTTGGACATGTAAGTTCATTTCTTTTGTGAGAGTTGGGAAATTTTCAGCTATTATTTCCTCAAATACTCTTTCTGCCCCTTTTCCTTTCTCTTCCCCTTCTGGAACTCCCATGACATGTATGTTGTTGCATTTTGTGTTGTCATTCAACTCTCTGAGCCCCTGCTCAATTTTTTCCATTCTTTTCTCTCTCTGTTTTTTTCTCTCTTCAATTTTAGCTGCTCTGTCTTCGCTATCACTTATTCTTTCTTCTATCATTTTGAGTCTGCTGTTGTATGCCTCAAATGTATTTTTGACTTCACCTATTGTGTCTTTCATTCCCATGAACTCTGTTACTTTTTTGTTCAGGATTTCAAATTCTTCTTTGTGTTCGCTCAATGTCTTCTTGATACCATTTATCTCTTTAACTATATTCTCTTTCATCTCATTAATTTTATTTTGGAAATTTGTGCTCATCTCACTGATTAATTCTCTCAAATTCTGCATCTCTTCTGGGACATTGCTGTATTCCTTTTCTTGGGCCAGGTCTTCTATTTTCTTAGTATGGCTTGTAATTTTTTGCTGGTGCTTAGGCATCTGGTTAGGTTGGATTTTACTAAGATGCTCTATCTCTTTCTCTTTTATGGGGTTTTAGTGGCAGGAGGCTGTGAATTACCACAGCTCTTTGATTTTTGGCTCAACCTTGATTGTTAGGATTGTTCTGCTGGTTGCTCAAAACTGGGCACAGGACCCAGTAATTGGTTGTAGAGTAGTTTCCTATGGCCTTGGTCAGGGAAGCTAGGGAGGCCAGGAAAAGCCCCTCCTACTTATTAATTTTCTTATGTGCACTTCCTTGGTGTGCCAGGAGATGGTGCTCGTTGGCAGCTCTCAATTCAATGCCTAGTTGGAGCATATTTGTTGTGACACAGACCAGATCAATGTGATAGAGCTTCCTGTCTGGGGTCTAAGAGCCTTTAAATCCAAACTTTCTGAGACAGTTCTCCAGACTTCTCTGGCAGCCCCCTCCCTTTTCTCAGCTAGGAAATATTTCCACTCCCCTCTGAATCCTCAGCAATCAGTCCCTGTTAGTAGAGGAGGAGATTGGGAGGTTTTGTATATCTTTAGCCCCTTGCAGGCTCCAAGGCAAACAGTGGCGCAGCCCCACCCTGCCTGGAAGGGCCCTTGGGACAGGGCAGACCAAACCTGGGAGTCAAAAGCAGGATCAGCTCCAGGCTCTCTCTCCCCTCTACTGTGGAGTCCTCAACAATTAGTCCAGGCTAGAAGAGAGGAAGGTTGTGAGGGTCGGATTTCTCTAGTCCTTCCTAGGCTCCCAGGGCAAACCGCCATGTGGAAGGGTCTGTGGGGCTCGGCAGCCCAAATTTACAGGTCAGAATCTAAGTCAGCCTAAGGCTGTGTCCCTCTCTCTCCCCTTTCTGGGAGTGGTAGATCCCTGGAGCCCCCTTTGTCTGTGGTTACAGGCCCAGAGGCCCAAGAATTCTAAAGAGTGTGGGGGAGGGTGCCGGCAGCAGCAGAAGCTGCTACTTCCAACTCATGGTTCTGTGGTCGCGATTTCCCTCTTTTGTTCCTCTCTCCTCTGGGTGGTGTGCAGCCTTCACCTGCTGTCCTAAACCCTAGAAGAACTTTTCCAGGGCTGTTTCAGCCTGTCCTCTAGATATTTTTTCTGGAGAAGAGATTCCCGTGTCTTACTAGTCTGCCATCTTCCCGGAAGTCCCCTGGTCTTCATTTTTGACGGATATTTTCACTGGCCATAGAAATCTATGTTGGCAGTTTTTTCTTTCAGCATTCCAAAAATGTCATTCCATTGTCTTTTGACTTGCATTATTTATGATAAGAAGTGAGTAGTAATTCTCATCTTTCCCTCTGTATATAATGTATCTTCTCTCTGGCTTCTTTGGAGATTTTCCCTTTATGTTTAGTTTTCAGCAGTTAGGTTATGATGCAGCTTGGTGTGGTTTTATTTTTTATTTATTTATTTTTTTTCTACTCGTGATGTTCATTGAATTCTAGGAACTATGGTTGGGTAGTTTTCATTAAATTTTTAAAATTTCCATCTATTATTTCTTCAAATATTTCTCTGCCTCCTCTTTCTCTACTTCTGGGACTCTGATTACACATACGTTAGACTGTTTGGTTTTCTCCCAAGAACCAAGAGTTAGGTTCTCTTCACTTTTTCAGTCTGTTTTTTTCCCCCCATGACTGTCAGTCTAAATAGATTTTTTGGATACATATTAATAGACATACAATTCACTCAAAGTGTACAATCAATGGTATTTGCTATAATCACATAGTTGTGCATTCATAACTTCAATCATTATTAGGGCATTTTCATTATTTCAATAATACTAATAATTAAAAAAACAGACAAACAAACAAACAAGAAAATTCCTCACCTCTCAATCTCTCTATGGTTCCCCACTGGACATAACTGCTGTTTCTGGGTATTCTTTCCAGAGTGTATAATCAATGGCTTTTAGTATTATCACAATGTTGTACATTCATCATCTCAAAAATTTTAGAACAATTTCATTACTCCAAAAAGAAAGACTCCACACCCCTTAGCATTCCTTCCTCAGACCTACATAACCACTAATCTCCTTTCATCTTTATAAAGATGAAGACTTTGTGTCTGGTCTCCTTCACTTAGTATAATGTTTTGTTTTGTTTTGTTTGCCTGATATTAACTTTTTTTCACTAATTTACATTTGTTCAGCTTCAAAGAAAAATGGTCTTATATATGCAATTCTACCCATATTCATATTTCACATAACATATTTAGTTCAAAATAGGACAGTCATACAGTATTTGTCCTCTTGTGTCTGGCTTGCTTCATTCAACATAATGTCCTCCAGGTTCATCCACGTTGTCATGTGTTTTGCGACTTCATTTCTTCTTACAGCTGCATAATAATCCATCATGTGTATATGCCACAATTTGTTTATCCATTTGTCAGTTGATGGACACCTGGGGTTGTTTCCAGCTTTTGGCTATCATGAATAACATTGCTATGAACATTTGTGTGCAGATATCTATTTGTATCCCTGTTCTCAATTCTTCTGGGTATAAACCTAGCAATGGTATTGCCGGGTCCCATGGCAAGTCTATATTCAACTTCTTTAGGAACTGCCAAACAGTCCTCCACAGTGGCTGTACCATTCTACATTCCCACCAACAGTGAAAAAGCATTCCTGTCTCTCTACATCCTCTCCCACATTTATAGTTTTCTGACTTTTTAATAGTAGCCAGTCTAATAGGTGTGAAATGATATCTCATTGTTTTGATTTGCATTTCCCTAAATGCTAGTGATGTTGAATATTTTTTCATGTGTTTCTTCACCATTTGTATTTCTTCTTTGGACAGTTGTCTTTTCAAGTCTTTTGCCCATTTTTAAAATAGATACCTTGTCTTTTTATTGTTGAGTTGTATGATCTTATATATCATGGATATTAAACCCTTATCAGATATGTGATTGCCAAATATTTTTTTCCCTTTGAGTCAGCTGCCTTTTCACCCTTTTGACAAAGTCCTTTGAGGTGCAAAAGTCTTGAATTTTTGAGGAGATCCCATTTATCTATTTTTTTCTTTTGTTGCTTGTGCTTTGGGTATAAGTTTTAAGAAACGACTGCCTACCACAAGATCTTGAAGATGTTTTCCTACATTTTCTTCTAAGAAGTGTTTTTTATATTTAGATCCTTGATCCATTTTGAGTTAATTTTTGTGTAAGGTGTGAAATAGGGGTCTTCTTTCTTTCTTTCTTTCTTTTGGATATAGCTACCTAGTTCTCCCAGAACTATTTGTTGAATAGACTGTTCTGACCCTGCTGGGTGGGCTTAACAGCCTTGTCAAAAATTGCTTGACTGTAGATATGAGGTTTAATTTCTGAGTTCTTGATTCAGTTCCATTGGTCAATCAGTCTGTCCTTATGCCAGTACCATGCTGTTTTTACTACTGTAGCTAACTTAATATGCTTTAAAGTCAGGAAGTGAGAGTCCTCCAACTTTGTTCTTCTTTTTTAAGACATTTTTTTTTTTTTTTTTGCTATTTGGGGCCCCTTACCCTTCCAAATAAATTTGATTATTGACTTTTCGATTTCTGCAAAAAAGGCCATTGGGATTTTTATTGAGATTGCATTGAATCTGTAAATCAGTTTGGGTATAATTGACATCTTAATGTTATTTAGTCTTCCAGTCCATGAACACAGACTGCCCTTCCTTTTATTTAAGTCTTCCTCTGTTTCTTTTAGCAATGTTTTGTAGTTTTCCAAATACAGATCTTTTATATCCTTGGTTAAGTTTATTCCTAAATATTTAATTGTTTTAGTCGCTATTATAAATAGATTTTTTTTTTCTGATTTCCTCCTCAGATTGCACATCAGTAATGTATAGAAACACTATTGATTTTTGTGTATTAACCTTGTATCCCACCACTTTGCTGAACTAGTCTATTAATTCTGGTAGCTTTGTTGTGGATTTCTCAGGATTTTCTAGATATAGGATCATGTCATCAGCAAATAGTGAAAGTTTTACTTCTTCCTTTCCTATTTGGGTGCCTTTTATTTCTTTGTCTAGCCTAATTGCTCTAGCTAGAACTTCTAGCACAACATTGAGTAGTAATGGTGACAGTGGGCATCTTTGTCTTGTTCCTGATCTCAGTGGGAAAGTTTTCAGTCTTTCACCATTGAGTATAATGCTAGCTGTAGGTTTTACATATATGTGCTTTATCATATTGACAAATCTTCCTTCTATTCCTATCTTTTGGAGTGTTTTTATCAAGAAAGGATGCTGTATTTCATCAAAGCCTTTTCTGCATCAATTGAGAGGATCATGTGATTTTTCTTCTTCAATTTATCAATGTGGTTTATTACATGAATTGATTTTCTTGTGTAGAACCACCCTTGCACACCTGGGATAAAACCCACTTGATCATGGTGTATAATTCTTTTAATGTGCTTTTGGATTTAGTTTGCAAGTATTTTGTTGAGGATTTTTGTATCTGTACTCATTAGCGATATTGGTCTGTAATTTTCTTTTTTTTTGTAGTATCTGGTTTTGGCTTCATAGAATGAGTTTGGCAGCATTCTTTCCTGTTCAATTTTTTGAAAGAGCTTGAGCAAGATTGGTAATCATTTTTGAATGATTGGTAGAAGTCAGAATAGTGTTAATTGCCCTGTCTTCAAGTTATTCTGCAATGTCTAATCTGATCTTAATCCCATACAGTTAATTTTTTATTTCAGATATTGTATTTTGAAATCTAGAAGCTCTATTTGAATTTTTAAAAATAGTTTCCATTTCTCTCTTTATTTGGTTCACATTTTCCTTTAAGTCATTGAAAATATTTGTTATAGCTGTTTTCAGTTCCTTGCCTGCCAATTCCACCATCTCTGTCATTTCTAGTCTCTTTCTATAGACTGATTTTTCTTGGTTGTGGGTCACAACTTCCTTGTTCTCTTCATATCTAATACATTTTTTATTAGATACAGAATATTGTGAATGTTGCTTGGTTGATTGGATTTTGTTGTGTTCTTTGAAAGATTATTGAGTTTTATCCTGGCATGAATTAATTTACTGTTAGGTGATACTTATTTAAGTTTGTTAGTAGTGCTTGTTTAGCACTATTCATAAGGATTGGTTTTTCTAGGATCTCTAAATTCCCTGGGTGTTCAGTGAGGTTTCTTTATTCCAGTTGATTAGAACTTGAGTGCTCCTGAGCATGAGTTCCAGTAGTTGTTCAACTTACAGCTCTCTCGTAGTTGCTTTTTCTCTGGTAGTGTTCTTTTTGTGATCTATGGAGTTTCACCCCACAAATATGCAGCTTATTCTTTTAGCCAAAACTCAAGGATGCTCCATGCAGATGTTTGGAGCTCTTTATCCTTGCAGCTACTTGTTCCCTGGTATGCTGTCCCTTAAATTCCAGCCACCTCAACCTCCCCTAACTTTGATATCTATCCTTTCAAGTCATGAACACTCCCATCATCAGTTTGGGTTCCTCCTCCTTGTCCTGATGTTCAGTAAAACTACCAGACAGACAGCCAGGGTGATCATAGAATTCACCTCAATTGTTTCTCTTCTCTTAGGATCATTGCCTGTCATCCAATATCAGAAAGCAGTTGTTTCATACATTTTGTCAAGTATTCTAAAAGTTTAGTATGGCAAGGCTAGTTGGTACCAGTTATAACATCATGGCCAGAAACAGAGTTCTAGGATCCACTTTTTAAACTTCTCTAGTTCTCACAGAGTTAACCAAGTGCTAAGTGTGAACCAAGTTTACAGAAATCCCATGGGTCTGCCCACCTGTGATGTTTTGCTGATGTTCTGGGGCAGAGCATGACGTTGGAACAGGAGTTTCTTGAAGGTTAGACCTCTTCATTTGTGAACAGAATGTCATAGCTATAAAGCTTGGAGATTGTTCTTTTTCAGATGCTTTCTTTTCTCTGTGAACTCCAAGGCCACAGACTCAGTCATTGTGTCCAGGAGTCATCCTAAGAGGTTTACACAAGGACAAGTTCATGGGCAATTCAATCTCGGCCATGTGGCTGACTCTTCTCAGGAGTGGGCAGTGATTGTATGACTCTGCATTCATACTATCTTCAGGTCACAGATAGCTCAGGAGCCCAACAAAAAGATTGGCCAAGGGAGCTTCAGAGTCAACTGGACAATAAGCTAACAGGAATGAAATATGTTGGATTTGGAAAGATAAGGGCAAAGGAGGCCCAGGAGGTGGGAGGTGACTGCCAAACTTAGGAAGGCTTCAGAGCTGAAAAGTCAAAGAAAAGAGAATGGCCAGGGCAGCACCTTCATGATTTCCCTCACATGCAGGGAAATAGGTGTAGAGGACATGTAAGGAAGAAAGGGAGGGGAAGAAACAGAGAGGAAGAAGATCTGAATCCATTTGTAAAATATTTGCAGTGCTTACCCTGTGCCAGCCACTGGCACTGAAAATTTCCAGTGACTTCAGTGAAACATCTGTTGAGATACACACATTTCTGTGTGGTTAGCAAAGGAACCTATAGGCCACGCCTACCTGTGCAGTTTCCTTTGTTACATCCTATTCACTCTCTACATCTTGGTCAGTTTCATTTTCCCATCCCCACCCTGCCTTCATGTCCCTATGTTCTAAATGGTCTGAATGTCTAAGGTTTCCAGTTACCTCTCTAGAAACACCAAGAGAAAGTTTGGGTTTGGGGTGGGAGAGAATCAAGGGAGTAATTATAGGAGCTAAGCTAGATCATTGCTATTCAACTGGTAGAGAAAATTCATGTGATCTTAAAATGGTTGCCTTCTGAGAAGAACCTCTGAGGACCAGTGATGCTTTCTGTTATCACTAGGGAGGATTCTTCAGACCCAAGCAATGCTAAGTGTGGTGGAGTGGAAAGACCAGGGGCTTGGGAGGTACATGGACATTTGAATCCCAACTCTGCTACTAATTAGCTATATGATCTTGGACAAGTTACTTCATCTCCTGAGGCTCCAGATTCCTCACCTGTGAAGTGAGGACATTTTACTTCTTAGTGTGATTAGGAAGGTCAGAAGAGGAATGTGTACAGGGCCAATTGCTAGATGCAGCATACATAGACATCTAGCAGCTCCTTCTTTTCACGGTTCTGTTCCCCCAACCTCTAACCCATACACAATAGAAGATTCTTGGGGTGGAGAGCCAGCAGCATGTCTGTATAGTCTACACTCTCTCATTGCCTCTGCAGTGAGCGAGGAGAATCAGGTAAAGTGGCCTTCACTAGCACTTGGGCTCACCCCCTAGGAGGATTTGGGGAAACCAAACCTGAGGATGCTTTCATAACATTTCCCCTCTATGTTTCTAGTGCTCTGTCTTTCAAAAGTGCCATCTCTTCTACTGTCCCGGGCCCTTCTGAGGCAAGTAGAAGGGCAATTACCTCCTTTTGGCCACATAAAGAAGCTGACTCTGAGGTGGCTTGCCTGAGATTACTAGTCCTTCATCTCACAGCCATCTCAGACTTATGTCAGTGTTTGGTCCAGAGGTTGGATCCCTGGGGGCCCAGGCTCGGACAGTCAGGTGGCTGTGGCCCCAGGAGGATCCCCAAGAGCTGTTTTGTTTTGAGGCCCTTGGGTTCAGATATTTGAGTGTTCCCTTTGGCCACTTTAATTTAGCTTCCTCCTTCCTGAGTCTCTACATTCTGGCTTACGAACAAAAGGAACTTATAAATGGAGCAAAACACTGTACAAAACCTGTGATACAATTCCTTGGCTCCAGCATGGCTCACAGAATGTCTTACTGAGGGAAGAGGATGCTAGGTATTTATTCACCAACTCCCATCCCTCTGTGGTTGAGAGTTGATCCTCAGAACTTAGCTGCTGTTAGCATCCTGGCACTTCCAACCTGCCCCATTCATGGGCTAATTTGCTCCTATCTCCAGAGAATGCCTGTGGGCAGCAAGACACGGGTATTTGAGGTAGGAAACTGTCAACATCTGTGGGAACTGCTGGCAAGGTCCAGGGTAGGCCACAGCATCTGCTACAAGCCAATACTTTAATCAAATATATATATATATATATATATATATATATATGTACCCTTTCCTTCATTTCTTTCCTTATCCTTTCATAAATATTTATTGAGTATCTACCATATGCTATGTGCTGTGCTAGAAGTAGGTGGGATCCAGGAGTCAGAAAGACAGTCCCAGTTCTAAAGGAGCATACAATAATAAAATCTCACATTTAATTGAGGTGTAGCTAGATACCATACAGCAGCAATGACAAATGCCAGACCATTTTACCTGGACCCAAATCACAGCCCAACAGTCTTATGTTCCCTTCAGCTATTTCAAGCCTCTTCCACTCTTCTCCAATCCCTTACCAGCCCTGTCCCCAACCTTGCTGAGCTCCACATCCACCTGCCCACCTTGTATTGCCATTTGGCTGTCCCTAGGTGCCTCAGACATAACATGGCAAGTTCTCCAAACCTGGTTCCCTCTTGCGGTCCCTACCTCAGGGGCAAGCATCACCATCCACCCAGTTGCCCTGAAATTAAGGTTTCATCCTAGTTTTCTCTCACTCCTGTACCATGCTTCCTATTCCCTGCCCCACCCAAATAGTTACTAAGAATGGCACACTTTATCGAGCCATATATGCCAGGCACTGCTCCAAGCATTTTGCATGAATCACTCTCGCTGTCCCCATTTTACTGTTGAGGTAACTGAGCTGGAGAGGTTGAGTAGGCCACGGTTACCCAGCCAGCAAGTGGTGGAGTCAGGACTGCACCAAGCAGCCTGTGACCAGGCCCTGCCTCCCTCCACACAGTCTCCCAGGCTGGCAGGGGAGACAGGTGTTAAACCAATATGTCTACAAATAATTATTTAATTACCATGGTGATACATGCTGTGAAGGAGGAAGCATGGCAGGGAGACAATCAGAGAGGAAGGAATTGCTTCCCTGAGGAAGTGTCCTTTCTCTGCGCCTTGTGGGGACCTGCTCATGACATCAGGCAAGAGGGGAGCAGGCTGGCATGGGTAAGCATCCACCCCACACCCAAAGATCTCAGTGTGATGACATTCTCCGACACCCCACAGATGACCAGCCACCCCTTGTCCCTAATGCACAACCCTGACCTCATCATCTTCAACTTGGTTCTTTTCCATGATATTGGCTGTCAGGAAGTCTTTCTGATGCCCTCGACCAGGGGTCGGAAACCTTTCCTTGAAAAGGGCAGACAGTAAATACTTTAAGCTTTTCAGGACAAATGATCTCTGTTGCAACTCTTCAACTCTGCTATAATAGTGCAAAAGCTTCCAAAGGCAATATGCAAATCAGTGAGCGTGACTGTCTCTGAAAACATTTTATATATGGCCACCGAAATTTGAATTTCACATATTTTTTATATGTCACAAAATATGATTCCTCTTTTGATTTTTCCCAACCATTTAAAAATGTATACAAACCATTCTTAGCTTTCTGGGCCAGCCATTCAAAAACAGGTGGTGGGCTGGATTTGGCCTCTGGTCAAATTGCTGACCTCTGCTTCAGGCCCATATTTCCAACTACCCTACAGACTTCTCTCTCCCCCTACCTGCTCCACCAGGACTTCCAAATTAAACATCTCCAAAATCAAGCTCATCAGCTCAACCAAATCAGCTTCTCCTTCCTCCCCGTATTCTGATTTCTGTTAATGGCCTAGAGTGTTTGTTCCTTAGGGGGCTTCAGGGCAGAAAACAATGTCCAAGAACCGCTGTTCTAGCCCTACTAGGCTGTTGCATGTCCGGCACATTCCTGTCTTTGTTCAGCTTCCACCCTACCTCTTTCCTCCTCTTTACTGCTCAACTTCTCCTAAGACTTGTGTCTACTAACTGTTGCCATTTCGTCACCTCCCACTCCTCACTCCACACCCCCTCCAATCTGGCTCCCACCCCATCGCACCACAAAAACAGCTCTCACAAAGGTCATGGATGACCTCAGTGTTGCTAAATTCAAAGGACATTCTTCAGTTCTCATCTTACTTGCAATTGACACCATTGACCTCTGTCGCTTCCTTGAAACACTCCCTCTGACTTGGCTGCTTTTTCCCTTCTCCTTTGTGTGCTTTCCCTCTGCTACCTGGTCTGAAATGTAGCAGTTCTTAAAGGCTGAACCCACAGCCTGCTCATCTTCCCCCTCCATGTTCTCTCCTCGGGTGACTGTGCATCTCTAGCTCCAGTCCTGACCCCTCCTCTGAGCTGCAGGCCCATCTATCTAGCTCTCTGACATCCTCTCTCAGGTGCCTTAAAGCCCTTCAAAATCTACTTATTGAAAACCAAAATCAATCACTTATCCAACAAACCATTCAGATAACAAATGGTGACCGAGCATCTGCTATTTGTTGGTCACGCCCTTGTTGCTGAGGACAGAATTTTGAGTAAAAAGAGACAGATCCCCTGCCCTCAGGGACCTTGAACTTTACCGGGAGAGACACATACTAACTAAACCCTGACCCTTTGACTCCCCACAGCACATCTCTCTCTACCACAATGGCCCTTTCCTATTGTCCTTATCTAGGGGCTTGGCACTGCCATCTGTCCAGTTCTGAAAGCCAGAGAAGCCCTTAACACTTCCTTCTCCCTTGCCGACCCCCATCTACCTTCCACTTCTGTTGAGTGATACCTAAATATCTCCTGACATCATTTCTCTCCATCCCCTCTGCTACCCTCCCTATCCCAGGCCACTGCCACATCTCTCTCAGGACCACTGGTTCATCCACACTGGTCCTAATCCATGCTCTACATCTCAGGCAGACAATCTTTTCAAAATAATACTCTCCCCCTGCCACCCCCACCTCCCCTTTGCTGTGACACCAATTAGAATATTTCTAAGACTTTCCATTGTTTTTAGAATAAAGTGGGCAGGGGGCTTCTCACTGAGAGCCACAAGACCCTACACACCCCTGCTGCCCCCCCCCCCCAGCCTCATCTGCCCCCATATTATGCTCCAGCCACCCTGTCCCACTTTCAGCTCCTGGTTCTTCTTAGCCCTCTCTTTCTTGCCAGAAGGTCTTGTAACACCCTCCTCCTCAGCCTGGGGTGCTGCCATCTCCTCTCTGCCTGGATGACTTGGACTTGCCCTTCACATCTCAGTTCCCCCATCACTTCCTCAGCAAGGCCTTGTTTGTCTTCTCTGCTGGGTCAAACCCCCTGTTAGAGCCTCCCACAGAACCTTGGACAACCCCTCGTGGCACTAGTCACATTGAAATTTATGTCTGAAGGTGTGATGCTTTGGTTAACGTTTGTCCTCCTTCCCTCCCCCACCCCAGCAGTTCCCGGAGAGCAAGGATTTTGTCTTTTTTTTACTCAAAATTCTATCCTCAGTGTCTGTCAGAAAGTAAATGCTCAGTAACTATTTGTTAATTGGGTGGATAGTTGGATGAGTGAATGGATGAGTGCCATTTCCCTGTCTCAAACATTCCGTCTATCCACTCTTAAGGATAGCTCAAATGCTGCCTCCTGCAGGAAGCCTTCCCTGATACTCTTGATGGAAATTCATCTCTGTCCTGCACTCCCTGCACTCTATGTGTAACTCTGCCACACCATTGAGCTTCTTTCGCCCCGTTTTACTGTGTTCACAGCTGTCGTCCTCGTGGTCCAGATGTTTCCTGAGAACCAGGACCAGTCTTGCTCATCTTTCTATCTCCTACTTGTCCTGGTGCCTTGGACATGGGAGGCACTCCATAAATAATCACAGAATTGATTTCTTTATATAGTCCAGGTCACTCTAATCCTGACAGTGATCCAGCCTTTAAACATGATGTGGCAACCACAGAGGGGCACTGAGCATAGGAAACAATCTGCCGCCTCCGCCCTCGTCATTTCACTGATCTTCTTTTCTGGAGGTTGTTGGGCCACTCAAAAGACTCCACTCTCCCAGGCTCACTGCAAGACAATGCAAAATGTCCTTGTCCCCACTCATTACTTTTCTGAGTTGATGGTGGTTCAGCTATTTTATTAAGTTTTTTCACTGCCTTGGGATCCTTTTCATTCCGCTTGCTGATTTGTTAGATTAAATTTTTCTAGTAATTCCTTTACCTGTGTTTTTATTAACAGCTGTGTTTACAAGGCCTTAATTACTTCCTAATTGTACATATCCACCCTCCCCTTTTATTTTTCTTGCTAAAGTCTGATGACTATGACAGGAACACAGTAACTCAGTCAACTTCCTTTCCTCTCCATTGTGATGAAAAATGTAAACTCTAATATAAACTGTAGACCATGGTTAGTAGCAATGCTTCAATCTGTGTTCAACAATTGTAACAAATGTACCACACTAATGAAAGATGTTGTTAATGGGGGAAAGTGGGGGAGGGGGATGGGGTGGGATATATGGGAATTCCCTATATATGTTTTTGTTTGTTTGTTTAGGCCAGTAAAAAGAATTTATTGGGAAATTGGGGGAAAGAACAGAGCTTGCTGAGGAATGGGAGAGAAGGATGAAAATATGCCCCGAGATTTGATGTGGGCTCCTCTAGGCAGAGAGAGCCTCCCCTATATTTTTTATGTAAAATTTATGTAATCTAAAGCTTCTTTAAAAATAAAAAAATAAAAAAATAAAAATCTTTTAAAAGGGCCTTTAAAAAGTCAGAATAGCTAGCAAAGTATACCTGCTCCCGAAGTAATAATTTCATTTAAAAAATTTATGAGAAGATTTTGTTTTAGCACCCCCTCCTCTGGTGTTTTGCAATTGCAATTAAAATCGCTTATCACTAATCCCTATTTTGTATCTATTCCCCTCAGCACTTTCTTTCATATGTCCTATGTGCTCCGATCCAGCTGGCATTTGGGGAGAATAGGATGTTACGGTTAATTGATTCTGGCCAAATGAGTCTTCATAATTGGTGTACATGTACCCCCAGTTTTCATATAATTAAGAATACAGTAAAATTCCCTTCCCTGTATCAAATGGCTGGCTAGTTAATACCTTTGTGATGCTTTCTAGATGCCTGAGGTCTTAAACACATTTTCTCAGTTAATCCTGAGAAAAATTCCATGAATTGGTTTGGATGAAGAAACAAGGCACAGAGGCACCAAGTTACCTGTTTAAGGCCACTGGGTCCAACAGTTTCTGATCCCTCAGCTCTCAGGCACACAAATGGAAGGCTGGGTTTCTTTCACTGATGATCCAGAGGGCTCTTGAAGTTCCTCCAGGCTCCATCAGGACAGGACTGGTCACAGTGCTGTTGTCTGAATGGTGTGGGGACTCTTCCTGGATTGCCTGCTGGTCCCCAAAGGGGCTTTGAAACTCATGTTTTATTAATACGTTGTAAGATTCTGGGCTCAAAGGACTGTGGGAATTGAGGTGTTTGTGTATAAGAGTTGGTTTTAAATCTTAGTTCAAATCCCTTGAAAAATCTAAGAAACTCAGGCTACACCTGATATGGGAGACCTGGATCAATCAATCCATCAACAAATCTTTATTAAATGCCACTAAATGCAATGCCCCACGCTCAGTGCCACGGGCAGCTATCTGAGTAGCTCTGGTTTTTACAGTCGAATTGTGATTCGCAGCTTCCGATGAAAAGGGCTATTTATGGCGTGCCAGAGCTTATGGGGCTTATGGAGGTTAAGTCTGTTTAAGCCTGCAACTGAGATTGAAGTTTTTTTCTTGAGGGAGGAAAAAAAACAAAACCAAGCCCCCAGCCTCTGTTTGGAAGTAAGTTGAGCTCTCTCGTTATGAAACAGTGGGAACTGAACTGAAGTTGGCTTCCCTGGGAAAAACAATAAACTGGAGGCCACTTGAGCTCATTACTTCTGCAGGGAGGGTAAGGATTAGATTTTTTAAAAGTCCAACGTTTTTACTGTATGTCTCAAGTATGCTTATTTTTCCTTGAAATGACTCTGAACTTGTGTTGCCATTTGGAAATGTTAACTTTGGAAAGGGCAATTCGCATAAGGACATGTGGACTGGTGGAGAGGGTGAGGATTGTGGGGGTGGGGTGGGGGAACCGGAGAAGGAGGTAACGGGCTGTCAAAATTTACAGGGCACTGCTGAAGAATGAGAGCCTCAGACGTGCAAGACCAAGTTTCAAAGATGACTAGGTGGGGGTAATGGGGGTGGGCATCGTATATGCATAGAGAACAGGCTAGGCCTGAGGGACATTTGACTTTGGAGCTATCCTGGGGAGAGAACCTGGTGAAGTTCAGGACTCTTTCCCTTTGAGACCCTACATCTCTAAAGAGGAATCCGTGGGTAAACTGTGAAGAGCTGTGCCTTGCTCCGCCTCCAGTTGTGCTGAGGTATGGCTTGTCATAAAGGTTCATATTGCTAGACTGCTTAAGTCCTCATTAGCCATGTGACGTGGGACAAGCCACTCAAATTCTTGTGCTTCAACTTCTTTACCTGTAAAATGGGGGATATTAGTGATACCTACCTGAGAGGGGTTTGAAGAGGATTAAATGAGATAATACACGGAAACTTCTTAGAACAGTGCTTGGGCACGTATTAAGTGCTTAAAGAAGTTAGCTGCTATTATTATTGATAGCACTGCAAAGTACGCCACAGGGTTCCTGTGAAGGGCAGATTTAGGGGGTCAGAGTGAGGCAGGGGGATGTCAGCACTTCTTGCTACCTGAGACAGGTAATCAAGCATTTGGCAGGACTGACCAAAATGGTACAGAGGCTCACTATGACCATTATTAGTATTATTTTCTTCTCACTTTTCTTTTGGACAAGTATTAACATTATCTTTGACTATGAAAGACAACTGTATATAATGCTATATTTAAACACAGAGAAATCAAGAACAAAAACAAAGAGATTTTAACTTCTAGCAGAGTAGCCTAAATGCAGATAATTTCAACTACTTATTTCAAACTGCTTTAATCTTCACAGAAGCAAAGATGGGGGAAACAAAATGGAATACCACAGGTAGCATTGCTAGAGAGAAAGACCAAGAAGGCTGAAAGCTGAAAGACTTTTACTAGAATATTCTAAGCTCACGTGTCCTAGTGCACTTTATTTTATTTATTTATTTTTTTTAAAGATTTATTTATTTACTTTATCCATTTTAAATCCCCCCTTCCCCATTTGCTGTTTTGTGTCCATTTGCTGGGCAATTCTCTGTGTCTGTTTCCTGCCATCTCTTCTCATCCTCGTCCTCCAGTCTTCACCAGGATTCGATCCTGGAGACCTCCGATGGAGAGAGATGTTCTGCCACCTCCACCACCTCGGTTTCTGGTTTTCGGAGCTTTCAGAGTATCTCGTCTTGACTGTCCCCTGCGTCTCTCTCCTGTTACTGCATCTTGCTGCATGGCTCCCGGGACCTGGCAGCTCACCAGCACACAGAGCCTGGCAGCCCATGCGCCTTCTATATAGATATTTTTTATTTTACCGGGAGGTCCCCGGGATCGAACCCAGGTCCCTCCATATGGCAGACGGATGCTCAACCATTTGAGCCACATCCGCCCCCCCCAGTGCACTTTAGACTTGAATAAATGATAGCAGTGTGATGAATTGTCAAGGTCAATATGTATCTGAGTGGTCCTTATAGTACATCTGCATAAAGTGGGCTGGCTTTGTGAATGCTCAGTCTTCCTATAGACCTTCAGGGATCAAGGGAGAGGTTGGGGAGCAGTGTGCGTGGTCTGTCATAGTGTGGAGAGCTGGTTGTACCCCTCTGAGGGTGACTTTCCCAGGACCCTGCTAACAAATTCAGGATAGACACCAGATAGGACAAGGCTAGGCTGTGTATTCTAGTTATGGAGCCAGGAGTGGTGGTCGACCTCAGCTGATGGTTAGGGAGGAGCACAGAGGAGACTCTACGTTCTTATTTCTGGGTGTTCCGAGGCCAGGAGTGTTGACTGCACCCTTGCAGAGGTGATACTAGGGAGGAGCCAGCTCTGAGAAGCCAGAGAGCTGCATTGCCCTCGGAGTAGAAAGCTGTGCCTCCATCGGGGTCAAGGACAAGTCCTAACCAGATCAGGAGGGAAGCATCCAGGTTCTGGCCAGGCTGTCTTCAGAGAGCTGGGTGAAGCTGCAGAACTTGGGAAAAAGTGGAGGTCCATGTGGGAAAAAGTCCTGCCAGGAGATGACCCCACAGCATCCACAGCACCCAGTTCCCTACTTCTGGTGGTAGAATTTAATCTAGAATGATGATAATTCAGAGATCCAGAGGGTAGAACCTCAGACTGTAGTTACTGCTAACATCGGTTGATGTTGACTGTTTGTTTATTGTAGGAGATTTAGTTGGTGCTTTGTGACCACAGCTTCTGGAAATGGTGAAAGCTCTGGGCTGTTCCATTTATGGCCATTGCCTATGAGGTGAGGATGCCTTGGAGTTGCTCAGTGCACAACCTGTCCTTCTCTGCATGTTGACCATGGTTGTATAGGAGATCCTTCCTATATTTTGGGTAGAGGTTTAATTTAGAGAAATGTAACACTCATCATTTTCTCTCCCTCTCCAGAAAGACTGTGAAATTTATCAAAAGCAACATGTTCTGCCTTCTATTTCCATTTATTGAGTAGTAAGCAACTATTAGGGTGGTTTGTGTTTAGAGTGAATTCTTGAGTGAAGGAATTTTATACATAATTTAGCCTGTAATTGATATCTTAAGCGGGGCACTTTAACCCAGTGGAAATTTCCGGCCTTGCCACTGCTCTGTCCACAATGCTCCCATACTGTTCCCACAGGTTAGTGGGAATCTAGGATTCCCTCCATCTACCATAGGGTAGAGCAGTGTCAGAATGGACTTGATGCAGTAGCTTGTGGTCAAGTAATTCACAGCAGCGTGGACAGTTTTGCTTAAATTTGCTCCAACTGTGTCATAAGCCTGTGGCTCAGTTTAGATTTAGCCAGCACTGGACTTTTGCTTCAGTAGAGTAGGAAGTTGTAGGCAGTGCATTTTCTTTTTTAAAATCTTAGACCATAGACTATTAGGCTATTATTTATAAAAAATGTTCTTGAACCCAAAACTCACCTCTGGTTTTTCATTAGATCCCAGTAAATCGCCCTCTATTACTACAATGCATATTATAGAAAAGCCATCCAATTAGAGTCCTGGAAAATTGGAAATAATCTGTTTTGTTCTCTCATAATGAGAGCAGGTCTGGACTCAATCTGTTCCACCTTGCTTCCCTCGGTCCATCTTTCATCTTTTAATCCCTGGCATCAGGCAGAAACCGAGGAGGACTGTGGGAGCACCTGCAGAGATCAGTGATTTGAAGCAGCTCAACAATCCATTGGTGGGGCCTGCCTGCCTTGGGGCCTTGAAAGAAATCCTCTCTCCACTGCTACCCCCAGCTTTTGAAGTGTATCAGTCCCAATGCATCCAGGATTCACATTTTCAAGTCTTAAATAATAGCTCAGCAGCCACGGGCTTGCTGCTCAGGAGGCCGAGAGATCCATGTGCCTTTGCTTTCCTCTATGTAACTAGAAAAGAAGCTTGTTGCTTTGTAAAGAAAATTGCTATAGAGATACAAGTTTTTTTCTCATTTTCAAGAAATACATACATTTACCTAAGACTCACATTCTTCACTTGCATCCTTTTTTTTTAAAAAAACAAAACCAGAAAGTCTGTCTGGTTTCTTTTTCTGTCCTCTTCCTCAACTTAATTTGATCTCCTCATAAAAAAATATTTCTATCCATTTTTATTTTCAATCTGGTGCCGTAGAGAGCAAGTGGCACAAAGCTGCACGGTGGAAGTTTGTACTTGAATATGGATAACTCAACGAGCCATTTGCAACAAACACAAACACACCAAGACGCTGCATTGGCAAGAGAATAGCAACCACAGAACCAAGGTATGAAAAGAGAGGAAATCTCTATGTCATACTGAAGTAATGGGGAATACCTTTTAGGAGAAATCATGAGGATATTAGGTGATGTGTCAGGAGTGTATGGTGTTGGGATGGGGAGGGGGATTCCCCTCTAAGTCTGTTCTTTAAGTCTGGAAAGTCTGTCTGGAGGAGGCGGGCATTTCAGACTCCATCTGAAGGTCTTGGGTGTTGGGTCTCACTGCTTCCTTTATCATTTTGTAGTTCAGATTCCTGTAGATTCGGGTTAATCGTTGCTGGACATGGGAGCTGACATTCCAGTTTCCGGGATGGTAGTCAAGGCTCGAGATAGATGATTCCTCCCTGGAAGGTCACGTTGCATCAACACAGAGTTGGATGTAAAAATCCCAACAAGTATCAATAAAAGGCTGATATCTTTTTTATTATTCTTTTTGCTAAAGTGAGAAACTGAAGGACAGAAGACATGTGGCTGAACATGGCAGATGGAGTATTGCCTGGAATCTTTGCGCCTCCCTCCCCAAGCCCCACAGAAATAATGACAAAGGCATTTAAAAGCTATAAGCCTACAAGGACAAAGAAAGGAGGAGAGAAAATGACATCAGCCAAGAAAGACCAATAAAGCTTTGGAACATGACACACAAAAAGTGGAGGGCTGAGTGCTGTCTTGGCAGGGTGGAGCATGGTGCCATGTAAATGCCTACAGAGGAGAAAGCTACAAAGAAGCAAGCCAGCTCACCTCCCCAGTCACGAAAAGGCTCAGGATTGGAGGCACCAGCGGATGCTGAAAGCTGGTGGAGAGGTGTGCGGAACATACAACGACAGGTTGCAGGTTCATCTCAGGGGTCTCATTCATCACACCAAACAGGCAGCTCTTTCCCCCTTTCTTCAGCAGGAAATAAGAGGCTTACTCCCTAGATAACTGAACCAGAGAGGATTCAGCCTGGGGGAATAGTGGGGACCAGCAGAGAACAGCACCGAGCTGGATAGAAAATAGGGGATAAGATGGAGGGCTCCCTGACGATGCTTCCCAGGATGCTGACCCCTCCCCTTCCCACCTGCCCTCTCTCTAAGCAAATTAGAGAATTCCTCTCTAAGCACCCAGACTTCCCTAAGATGAAGGACCCAAAGATTCTGAATTCAGAGGTTCCTCAATGAAATGGCCCGTCCCTGCTTGATAACCCCACAGTGGAGCTGTCAGCCAACAAGCACTGTACCTGCCTACAGAACTCCCAATCATGTTTTAGTGCCTTTTCAAATGTGAATAGGCAGCCAAAGATCAGCAGGACTGATAGCCTAAGAGAGAGGAGAAGCTAGAGCAGCTGTGGAATAAGACCAGAATATTATCAAAAGGAACATAGCAGATTTAAAATAGTCATAGAATGGGAGATTGCACAGAAAGTAGAACAAAAAGACAGAAATACAGAAAATAGGAGAGAAAATTAGAGGATTAAGCTGGGAGGTCCAACATCCAACTAAAACAGGGGTTTTAGCCTTTTTTTAAAAGCCACCATCCGCAGCAATCTAGAGAAGACCCCTTCTCAGAATAACATTTTAAAAATTCATAAAACACATAGATGTACCAAGGAAACCAATTAGATTGAAATATAGTTGGCAAAATATTAGAAGCTAAAATGGGGACATAGCAGGGTATGCACTTTTTTATGAGCACATGAAATAATAAAATCTAGGGACGGGTGTACTTCTGTAATTTTGAAGTAGCGATGAGCATCATCAATATTTCAAGATATCTGCATCAATGTGGGATGAGATGAGCATTCCGGGATTTCTATAGGTGACTAGGAGATTACTGTTTTAATCATAAGTTTGTTGAAATATTTGCCTTTTGAAAATTATGTATATCAATTTGACAAGAATTTGTATTAGTTTCCTGTAGTTGCCATAATAAATGACTACAAACCTGATGGCTCAAAACAAGGGAAATCTATTCTCTCACTGTTCTGAAACCTAGAAGTCCAAAATCAAGGTGTCAGCAGGGCCATGCTCCCTTCGGAGAATCTTTCCAGAATCATCCAGATTGTGGTGGCCCTTGGAGTTCCTTGTGGTCGCGTCACTCCAATCTCTGCCTCCATCTTCTCATCGTCTTCTTTGTGTATGTGTCCTCTCCTCTTCTGACTCTGATAAGGATACCTGTCAATGATCGTCAAGAGCAACAGTTAATTAAAACAATAATTGGAAAGTGTAGCTTTACTTTTTATTCAATGAGGGTGATATAAAGAGAATTAACTGGGAAGTTAGGTGAGCAACTTTGAAATAGCGAGCTCCTAAGTTTGTGTGTCACTTTACAGTTTTTAGAGTCCCTTTTCACGCATTCCCTCATA
This sequence comes from Tolypeutes matacus, assembly GCA_026826555.1. NCBI lineage: Eukaryota > Metazoa > Chordata > Mammalia > Cingulata > Chlamyphoridae > Tolypeutes > Tolypeutes matacus. The sequence continues at coordinate 7,475,177 of JAKSZT010034297.1, forward strand.
TGATTTTCCCAACTTCTAAGAGAAGGCATTACAGATATTATCATCATATTCATTTTATAAATGAGAAACTGAGCTCAGACTTGCAATCAGGTCCTTTGATTCCTAATCAAGCGGTGCTCAGTAGGAAAGCCAGGACAGGGTTCCCCACGCCTCCCAGCAAGACTCAGACCCATTGACCTAAGGCTGATCATCACAAGAAGTGGAGCTGCCATTTGAGGCTTAACTCTCAGGCCAGAGGTACAGGTTTAAGAGAGCTACAGGGCTGTGATCATTTTAGACAAAGCATCCCTAAAAGTCAAAAGCCCTGAAGGATGGGAAGCGGCTGTGGCTTAATCAGTGGGGCTCCCGTTTATCATATGGGAGGCCCCGGGTTCGGTTCCTAGGGCCTCCTGGTGAAGGCAAGCCCGCCCACACGGCGTGGTTAGCTGACCCAGCGAGCACAAGCAGCAAGGAGGGGATAAATGAATAAATAAATAAAATCTTTAAAAAAAAAAAAAAAAAAAAAAAAGCCCTGAAGGAGAAGGTTTCAGAGGGCCTCTTTTTCACTGCCTGGAAAAGTATCCCTGGTCTTGATATTGCCCTTCCTGAAGTTATTTCCAAGTCCTCTCCTTCATCCCTTGGAAGAGCCCTTTCTCAGGCCCTTTGTCTTGCTAAGAAGCGAGCTGCTCAAGTCTTCTCCCCTCCACGTGGCTCTGGTAGGCTGTCAGTCATGGTGTCTAGTCTCTCTCACCACATGGTTGAGCCAAGAGTGGTGTCATATCCCTGGACACGGACTTGCCCAAGAGTTGGGCACATAGAATCCAGGCCAGTTGGAGGCCTTCCGTGGAATCTTGTGACTGGAGTTGGAAGGCTAGGTTTTTCTTAGTTTTAAATATTAAGGGATTATGTCTGGAGTTAACCCAAAATCTTTTCTGGTAAGACAGAATGGGATTAAAATACAGACAAAGTGATATTAAGATGGAGAGAGAGAAAGAGAAGGAGAGGGAGAAAGAGCAAGAAGAAGGAAAAGGAGGATGAGGAGAAGAAGAGAAGGACATAGTCAGAGTTTTAGTGGGCTTGTGCTTACTGTTCTGGGGTTTTGGCTCCTGGAAGGCTTCCTTCTAACCTGTGAGCCACTCCATTATCCTTCCCACCTGCAAAAGCCAATGATTCCATTTCTGCTTAAACCAGTTTGAATTCCCTTTCTGTCACTTGTAACCCAAAGGGTCCTGATGACCCATCAGGAGCCTGAAGGCTTTGTAGGAAGTCAGGATTTGCTTAGGGAGCCCCTCCTTCTCACTGTTAAAGCTTCTGCTGCTCCAGAACACAGAGTACCCTCAGGTACTCTTCAAGTTTCCTAGAATCCTTCCCGGGGCCCTCCTCAGGCAGGCTCTCCACAAAGCCATCTGAACCTTTTCCTTTCTTCTGTTCTGATTCCAAACTGCCATTTGTTCATTTATTCAGGAAGTGCTTATTGAGCATCAACATGTGGAAACACAGCAACCGATGGCGTGGAAATAAAGACACGTAATTATGAATCAATATAAAAGGAAATTCATTTCCTAAAACAAAAACTATAAGAGTCAGAGGAGGAGTAACCCTTCTGGGTGGGCTCTGGGAAGGCTCCATGGATGTTTTGGATGGATCAGAGATGGGATTTGGACAATGGAGTTGAAGGAAGAAAGTGTGAACTCATGGAGGAAGTGTGGTTGAGGAAGAGGCCCCCAAAAAATCATAGGGGAAGGCCAGATTTACAATGCACTGGAGGGAAGCTACAGCCAGGTGCTGGAACAGCTCATCCTTTCACAGTCTGCTGTCCAGTTAGGCCATCTGGTAATTCACTTTCAGCATGAGTGTTAATGCATGGCATTACATTTTTGTATCTTAATGTTATTACGAAGGGACCCTCAATCCTCAATCCAAGGGAATGACTAAGGGAGTAGTTTCAGGCCTGGGCAGGCATGTAGGATTGTTGACTTGGGAACCCTTGGAGCCTTGCCACTATGTACAGTGCTCAATGCACAGTACTTCCCCCACACCAAGGCTGACACTGCCTCTGTGGCTGTGCTTGGCTGGGTCAGGGTGAGGGCAGAGAGACACTGATTGCAAAGGAGAGTACTTGGCAGCATGCCTGCCTTCCTGGGAGCCTTGTGTGCCACCTGCTGCAGGAAACTGCCCTCTGCCCCCCTTCTCTCTCCAACTGGAATTTTCCTTGGGAAGATGGAGGGATGACTTTTCCTCATTGATACCATTTCTTGGCAGAATTCAATGCAGAGATAGGTCGGCTTCCCATGAGATAAAGATGAGAACTGTATTTTTAGCTAGTTCAGGGAAGGAAAATTGAGCCTATTTTCTGTCTCCACAGAAAGTTTTTCTTTGTAGAATAATTTGATGCAGGTAGATCACTTTACCAAAATCTCTTGAAACTAAACCATCCTGAATAAACAGAGATTTGAGGTTCTTTGTTATTCTTTTTTATTACATCTGCTGCTGTTAGATTTTCACAAGATAATCAAATCGGTTTTAAAATAACTTGAATAATCAAGTCCTCTTCCTTCAGTCCTAACTGAAACTGTAGCAATATGAACCTGTCAGTTATCCCCTGCCCCCATCTGGATATCCAAGTCCTGGAAAATGATTATCATAGGTGCTGACTTGAAAAGATTAGGGACACTTGTAGGAGTTAAAAGCAAAGGGAAGGATTCCAAGATGGCAGAGTGGAGAGCAGCAGGGTGCAGTCATCCTCCGGAAGTGTTGGCAGGAAGACAGGCAGCCTTGCTGGTGCCGGGGAAATGGCAGGGGAAGTGTGTGGGAGGCCCGTATGGGTGGCCTTGCTGGGTGTGGGGGAGCTGCGTGGGAAGCCTTGGAGGGTGGCTTGCCAGCTGCAGGAAGAAGAGGCGTGGATGGCCCATGAACAGACACAGGTGTGCACAGGGGGCAGCCAGATGGTGGTGCTTGGATTCTGGAGGCCATGGGACTACAGTACAACATTAAGGAAGGAGTAGGATAGGGAGATTGAGAAAGGTTGCTCCAGGGAAACTGGTTCTGGAACTGGTCTGCACGCCCTTCATGGGTCCCTGACCCAGTTTTGATCAAACACAGACATTTCTAAAGAATTAGAATAAACTGAAACAAGGGCCAAAGAAGAGACCTCTCACAAAGCCAAACAGCAATAAAACTCTAGACAAGAGAGAGAAACTGATCATCAAAGATAAGCAGATGCCTAGATACCAGTAAAAAACTCACAAGCCATACTAAGAAATGGAAAAATATGGTCCAATCAAAGGAACAAACTAATAAGTTGGAGGAGATGCAGAATTTGGAACAACTAATCGAAGATGACCATATAAATCTCTTAAATCAATTCAAGGAGATGAGGAAGACACTGGGTGAGCATACAGAAGAAACTGAAAATAGACATAGAAAAATAATGGATCTTATGATAATGAAAGTCAAAATAGAAGAGCTTAAAAATACATTAGAGAGAGCAGATGTGGCTAAAGTGGTTGAGTACCTGCCTTCCACATGGAAGGTTTCGGGTTTGGTTCCCAGTGCTCCTGAAAAAACAAAAACAAATGAAAAAACCAACTCAGGGAAGCCAACGTGGCTCAGTGGTTGAGCGCCAGCTTCCTACATATGAGGTTCTGGGCTCATTCCCTGGCCCTCAACACCTAAAAAAAAAAAACCCAGAAAACATTAGAATCATACCATACAATAGCCAAATTGAACAGGCAGAGGAAAGAAATAGCAAATTAGAAGAAGGGACATTCAAAATCGCTCAGATAGAAGAACAGATACTGAAAAAAAAAAAAAGGGTGGGGGGAACTGAGCAAGGTCCTGGGGATTTGAATGACAGCAAGAGGTGCATAAACATATGCATAATGGGTTTTCCAGAGGGAGAAGAGAATAAAAAGGAGGCAGAAGTAGTGTTTGAAGAAATAATGGCCCAAAATTTCCCAACTCTTATGAGGGACATGAATGTACATGTCCAGGAAGCACAGCATACACCAAATAGAATAAATCCTAACAGAAATACTCTGAGACATATACTAATCAGATTGTCAAATGCCAAAGATAAAGAGAGGCTCTTGGAAGCAGCAAGAAAAAGCAATCCATCACATACAAGTGATGCTCGGTAAGATTAAGTGTTGATTTCTCATCAGAAACCATGGAGGTGAGAAGGTAGTGGTGTTGGCATATTTAAGGTACTGCAAGAGAAAAACTAGGGAAGTGGATGTGGCTCAAGCGATTGGGCTCCTGTCTACCATATGTAAGGTCCCAGGTTCGATTCCCGGGGCCTTCTGGTGAAGGCAAAAGCAGGCCATGTGGAGAGCTGGCAGCCCATGTGGAGAGCTGGTGCAACAAGATGACACAACAAAGAAAAAAGAGACACAGAGGAAAAAGGCAAGAGACAACAAACTAGGGAGCTGAGGTGGCTCAAGTGATTGAGTGCCTCTCTCCCATGTTGGAAGGTCCCAAGATCAGTTCCCAGTGCTTCCTAAAGAGAAGACAAGAAGAGAAGACAAGCAGACACAGAAGGACGTGCAGTGAATGGACACAGAAAGCAGACAGTGAGTACAAGTGGCGGGGGCTGGAGGGGGGTGGAATAAATTAAATAAAATAAACCTTTAAAAAAAGAGAGAGAGAGAGAGAGAGAGAAACTGCCAGACAAGCATTCTGTAGCTGACAAAATTGTCCTTCAGAAATGAGGGGGAGATTAAAATATTCACAGATAAACAGAACTGAGAGAATTTGTCAACAAGAACTCTCCCAGGAAATACTAAAGGGAGTTCTGCAGGATGAAAGGAAAAGATAGGTGAGAGACGTTTTGAGGAGAGTGTAGAAACGAAGATGACTAGTAAGGGTAACTAAAATGGCAAAAAAGAAACAAAAATAAGATATGGCAGTCCGAGTGGAGCTAGCGAGCCGAACGGTTGTGTGGTTGCGTCCGGGAGAATGGTAGCACTTGCAGCATGGCTGACCAACTGACCGAAGAGCAGATTGCAGAATTCAAAGAAGCTTTTTCACTATTTGACAAGGATGGTGACGGAACTATAACAACAAAGGAATTGGGAACTGTAATGAGGTCTCTTGGGCAGAAACCCACAGAAGCAGAGTTACAGGACATGATTAATGAAGTAGATGCTGATGGTAATGGCACAATTGACTTTCCAGAATTTCTGACTATGATGGCAAGGAAAATGAAAGACACAGACAGTGAAGAAGAAATTAGAGAAGCATTCCGTGTATTTGATAAGGATAGCAATGGCTATATTAGTGCAGCAGAGCTTCGCCATGTGATGACAAACCTTGGAGAGAAGTTAACAGATGAAGAGGTTGATGAAATGATCAGGGAAGCAGATATTGATGGCGATGGTCAAGTAAACTATGAAGAGTTTGTACAAATGATGACAGCAAAGTGAAGATATTGTACAGAATGTGTTAAATTTCTTGTACAAAATTGTTTATTTGCCTTTTCTTTGTTTGTAACTTATCTGTAAAAGGTTTCCCCCTACTGTCAAAAAAGAATATGCATGTATAGTAATTAGGACTTCATTCCTCCATGTTTTCTTCCCTTATCTTACTGTCATTGTCCTGAAACCTTATTTTAGAAAATTGATCACGTAACATGTTGCATGTGGCTTACTCTGGATATATCTAAGCCCTTCTGCACATCTAAACTTAGATGGAGTTGGTCAAATGAGGGAACATCTGGGTTATGCCTTTTTATTCCACCCCCCCCGCCCCAAGTAGTCTTCTTTAGGAACTGTCAGCATGTTGTTGTTGAAGTGTGGAGTTGTAACTCTGCATGGACTATGGACAGTCAACAATATGTACTTAAAGTTGCACTATTGCAAAACGGGTGTATTATCCAGGTACTCATACACTATTTTTTTTTTGTACTGCTGGTCCTGTACCAGAAACATTTTCTTTTATTGTTACTTGCTTTTTAAACTTTGTTTAGCCACTTAAAGAAAATCTGCTTATGGCACAATTTGCCTCAAATCCATTCCAAGTTGTATATTTGTTTTCCAATAAAAAAAAATTACAATTAAAAAAAAAAAAAAAAGATATGGCATATAAAAGCCTAAGGATAAATGAGTGAAGTAAGGATTACCTTTACAGTAATAACGTTGAATGTTAATTGATTAAACTCCCCAATTAAGAGACATAGATAGAATGGATAAAAATACAATCCATCTGCATGCTGTCTACAAGAGACTCAGACTCATCTTACACCCAAGGACTCAAATAGGCTGAAAGTGAAAGGTTGGAAAATGATATTCCATGCAAACAGTAACCAAAAAAGAGCTGGGATAGCTATACTAACATCAGACAAAATAGATTTTAAATACAAAATTGTTATAAGAGACAAAGGACACTTCATATTAAGTAATATAAATAAAAGGGGAAATCTACCAAGAAGAAAGAACAATCATAAATATTTATGATATTTTGGGCTACCTAACCAGGGGGCCCCAAAACACATGAGGCAAACACTGACAAAACTGAGGGGAGAAATAGACACTGCTACAAAAATAGTGGGAGACTTCAATATACCACTCTTAGCAATAGATAGAACATCTAGACAGAGGATCAGTAATGAAACAGAGATCTTGATTACAATAAATGAACTAGATCTAACAGAAATATGTAGAATATTGCACCCTAAAACAGCAGAATATACATTCTTCTCAAGTATTTACAGATCATTCTCTAGGAGAGCCACATGTTAGGTCATAGAACAAGTCTCAATGAATTTAGAAAGATTGAAATTATACAAAGCACTGTCTTTGACCACAACAGAATGGAGCTGAAAATCAATAAAGTGCAGAGAACCAGAAAATTCACAAATATGTGGAAGTTAAACAACACATTCATAAACAATTAGTGGGTCAAAGAAGAAACTGCAAGAAAAATCAGTAAACATCTTGAGTCAAATGAAAATGAAAACACAACATATTAAAACTTATGGGGTGCAGTGAAGGCAGTGTTGAGAGAGAAATTTATAGCCCTAATGTCTACATTAAAAAGGAAGAAAGCGCTAAAATGAAAGACCTAACTACACACCTGGAGGAACTAGAAAAAGAACAGCAAACAAATCCCAAAGCAAGCAGAAGGAAAGAAATAATGAAGGTTAGAGCAGAAATAAATGAAATTGAGAAGAAAAAACAGAGAAAATAAACAAAACCAAAAGCTGGATATTTGAGAAGCTCATAAAATTGACAAACCCTTAGATAGACTAAAAAAGAAAAAAAGAGAGAGAAGATGCAAATAAAAAATTAGAATTAAGAAGGGACATCACCACTGACCCTACAGAAATTAAAAAGATCATAAGAGGATATTATTAACAACTGTATCCCAATAAACTAGACAATTTAGATGAAATGGATAAATTCCTAGAAACACATGAACAACCTACACTGACTCTAGAAGAAATAGAAATCCCAATGGGCCAATCACAACTAAAGAGATTGAATCAGTCATCAAAATCTCCCAACAAAGAAAATCTCAGGACCAGATGTCTTCACAGGTAAATTTTACCAATCATTCCAAAAAGACCTAATGCCAATCCTGCTCAAACTCTTCCAAAAAATTGAAGAGGAAGGAAATTTACCTAACTCATTCTATGAAGCCAACATCACCCAAAGCCAGATAAAGATGCTACAAGAAAAGAAAAGAAAATTACAGACCAATCTCCCAAATGAATTTAGATGCAAAATTCCTCGACAAAATACTGGCAAATTGAATCCAACAACAGATTAAATGAATTACACACCATGATCAAGTGGGTTTTATCCTAGGTATGCAAGGATGGTTCAACATAAGAAAATCAATTGATGTAATATAACACATTAACAAATCACAGGAGAAATATCACATGATCATCTCTATTGATGCAGAAAAGACATTCAACAAAATCCAGCATCCTTTATTGATAAAAACACTTCAAAAGATAGGAATAGAAGGAAACTTCCTCAACATGATAAATGGCATATATGAAAAACCCACGGCTAACCTAAGATCAGGAACAAGACAAGGATGCCCACTGTAACCACTCTTATTCAACATTGTGTTAGATCTCCTTGCTAGAGTTGTTAGGCAAGAAAAAGAAATAAAAGGCATTAAAATTGGAAAGAAAGAAGTAAAACTTCCACTATTCGCAGATGACATGATCCTGTATTTAGAAAGTCCCATAAAATTTACAAGCTGATAGAACTAATAAAAGAGTTCATCAAAGTGGTGGGATATTAAGATCAACATGCAAAAGTCAGTAGCATTTCTATATAATTGTAACGAGCAAGCTGAGGAGACAATCAAGAAAAAAATTCCATTTACGATAGCAACTAAAAGAATCAAATATCTAGGAATAACTTTAACTAAGAGTGTAGAGGACTTGTACACAGAAACCTACATAACATTGCTAAAAGAAATCAAAGCAGACCAAAATAAATGGGAGGACATTTGTACTCATGGATTGGAAGACTAAATATTGTTAATATGTCAATTCTACCCAAATTGATTTACAGATTCAATATAATCTCAATTAAAATTCTATCAGCCTTTTTTTTTTTCAGAAATGGAAAAGCCAATTATCACATTTATTTGGAAGTATAAGGGCCCCGAATAGCCAAATACATCTTGAAAAAGAAAAACAAAGTTGGAGGACTCACACTTTCTGATTTTAAAGCATATTACAAAGCTACATGGTCAAAACAGCATAGTACTGGCACAAGGATGGACATATTGACCAATGGAATAGAATTGAGAGTTCAGAAATAGAACCTTACATCTATGATCAACTGATATTTGACAAGGTTGCCAAGTCCACTCAACTGGGACAGAATAGTCTCTTCAACAAATGCTAGTAGGAGAACTGGATATCCATATCCAAAAGAATGAAAGAACACCTCATCTCACACCCTATACAAAAAATCAACTCAAGATGGATCAAAGACATAAATTAAGAACCAGGACCATAAAACTCCTAGAAGAAAATGTAGGGAAGCATCTTCGTAATACTGTCGTAGACAACTGTTTCATAAACTTTATACCCAAAGTACGAGTAATGAAAGGAAAAATAAATAAATGGGACCTCCTCAAAATTAAAAACTTTTGTGCTTCAAAGAAATTGTCAAGAAAGTGAAAAGGCAACCTATTCAATTGGGAGAAAATATTTGGAAGTTACATATCTGATAAGGGTCTAATAACTAGCATATATAAAGAGATCCTACAACCCCACAATAAAAAGAAAAACAACTCAATTAAAAATATGCAGAGAACTTGAATAGACATTTTTCCTAAAGAGGAAATGCAAATGACTAAAAAGCACATGGAAAGATGCTCAACATCACTAGCTAATAGGGAAATGCAAATCAAAAACACAATGAGATATCATTTCATTTACTAGACTGGCCACTATTAAAAAAACCCAGAAAACTACAAGTGTTGGAGAGGATGTGGAGAAACGGGAATAATCATTCACTCCTGGTAAGAATGTAGAGTGGTGTATCCGCTGTGGAAGATAGTTTGGCAGTTCCTCAGGAAGCTAAATATAGAAATGCTATTTGATCCAGCAACCCCACTACTAGGTATATATCCAGAAAGCGGGGACATGAACAGATTTTTGCACACCAATGATCATAGCAGCATTATTCTCAATTGCCAAAAGATGGAAGCAACTCAAACGTCCATCAACAGATGAATGGATAAACAAAATGTGGTATCCACATATGATGGAAAATTAATCAAATATAAGAAGGGATGGGGACTTCTGGGAAGATGTTGGACTAGTAAGACATGGGAATCTCTTCTCCAGAAAAATAGCTAGAGGACAGGCTGAAACAACCTCGAAAAAGATCTTCTAGGGTTTAGGACAGCAGGTGAAGGTTACACACCACCCAGAGGAGAGAGGGACAGAAGAGGGAAATCGTGATGTCAGAATCTTGAGTTGGAATGAGCAGCAGCTGCTGCTGGCACCCTCCCCCACACTAAAGACTCTTTAGAATTCTCAGGCCTCTGGGTCTGCAACTATAGACAAAGGGGGCTCCAGGGATCTACCACCCCAGGAAAGGGGAGAGAGAGGGACACAGCCTAAGTCTGACTCAGGTTCTGACCCAAAAATTTGGGCTGCGGTGCCCTATGGGCCCTTCCAGGTTAGATGGGACCACACGGTGGTTTTCCCTGGGAGTCAGCGAAGGACTGGAGAAATCCAACCCTTGCAACCTTCCTCTCTTCTAGCCTGGACTACTTGTTGAGGACTCCACAGGAGAGGTGAGAGAGGGCCCAGGGCTGACTCGGCTTTTGACTCACAGGTTTGGTCTGCCCTGTCCTGAGAACCCTTCCAGGCCGGTTGGGGCTGCACCATTATTTGCCTTGGAGCCTGCAAGTGGCTAAAGATATACAAACCTCCCAATCTCCTCCTCTACTAATAGGGACTGATTGTTGAGGACTCAGAGGGGTGTGGAAATATTTCCTAGCTGGGAAAAGGGAGGGAGCTGCCAGAGAAGACTGGAGAACTGTCTCAGAAAGTTTGAATTACAAGGCTCTTAGCACCTAGACAGGAAGCTCTACCACATTGATCTGGTCTGTGTCACAACAAAAACACTCTGACCAGGCATTGAATTGAGAGCTGCCAAAGATCACCATCTCCTGGCAACCAAGGAAGTGCACATAAGAAAATTAAAAATAAGTAGGAGAGGCTTTTCCTGGCCTCTAGAGTCTCCCTGCCCAAGGCCCTAAGAAGCAACTTTACAACCAATTACTGGGTCCAGTGTCCAGTTTTGAGCAACTAGCAGGACAATCCTAACAATCCAAGTTGAGCCAAAAATCAAAAAGCTGTGGTAACTTATAGCCTCCTGCCACTAAATCCCTATAAAAGAGAAAGAGATTGAGCATCTGAGTAAACTACATCCTAACCAGATGCCTAAACACCAGCAAAAAATTATGAGCCATACTAAGAAAATAGGAGACATGGCCCAAGAAAAGGAATACATCAAAGTCCCAGAAGAGATGCAGAATTTGAGAGAACTAATCAGCGAGATGAGCACAAATTTCCAAAATCAAATTAATGAGTTGAAAGACAATATAAAGAGATAAATGACATCAAGAAGACATTGAGCGAAGACAAAGAAGAATTTGAAATCCTGAACAGAAAAGTAATGGAGTTCAAGGGAATGAAAGACACAATAGGTGAGGTCAAAAACACATTTGAGGCATACAATAGCAGACTCGAAATGACAGAAGAAAGAATAAGTGATACCGAAGACAGAAGAGCTAAAATTGAAGAGAGAAAAGAACAGAGAGAGAAAAGAACGGAAAAAATTGAGGAGGGGCTCAGAGAGTTGAATGACAACACAAAACGCAACAACATACATGTCATGGGAGTTTCAGAAGGGAAAGAGAAGGAAAAACGGGCAGAAAGAGTATTTGAAGAAATAATAGCTGAAAATTTCCCAACACTCATAAAAGAAATGAACTTACATGTCCAAGAAGCACACCGTACCCCAATCAGAATAAATCCAAATAGACCTATGACAAGACACATACTACTCAGAATGTCAAATGTCAAAGATAAAGAGAAAATTCTCAGAGCAGCAAGAGAGAACCAAACGATCATGTACAAGGGACATCCAGTAAGACTTAGTGCAGATTTCTCTTCAGAAACCATGGAGGTGAGAAGACAGAGGTATGATACAATTAGGAAACTGAAAGAGAAAAACTGCCAGCCAAGAATTCTTTATCTGGGGTCGGATGTGGCTCAACTGGTTGGGCGTCCATCTCCCATATGGAGGGACCCGGGTTCGATCCCTGGGACCTCCCGGTAAAAAAAAAAAAAGAATTCTTTATCCAGCAAAACTGTCCTTCAAATATGAAGGTGAGTATAAAATATTCACAAACAGAAACTAAGAGAGTTTGCAAAAAAGAACCCATCTTTGCAGAAAATATTAAAGGAAGCCTTAGAACCTGAAAGAAAAAGACAGGAGAGAGAGGCTTGGAGGAAAGTAGAAGAAAAAAATAGCAGAAAGAATAACCAAAAGAGTGAAAAGGGAGACAAAAACAAGATGACATATGAAAACCAAAGAATAAAATGGAAGAAGTAAATAATGCATTTACAGTAATATCATTGAATGTGAATGGATTAAACTCCCCAATCAAAAGATACAGGTTGATAGAATGGATAAAAAAACACAAGCCTTCCATATGCTGCTTACAAGAAACTCACCTTAGACCCAGGGGTACAAACCGGCTGAAAGTGAAAGGTTGGAAAAAGGTACTCCACGTGAATAATAACCAAAAAAGAGCAGGGGTAGCTATATTAATATCAGACAAAACAGACTTTAAATGCAAAAAAGTTCTAAGAGATACAGAAGGCCATTATATATTAATAAAAGGCATGATCCACCAGGAAGATATAGCAGTCATAAATATCTACACACCTAACCAGGGTGCCCCAAAATATATGAGACAAACTCTGGAAAAACTGAAGGGAGAAATAGACATTTCTATAATAATCGTTGGAGACTTCAACACACCACTCACATCATTAGCTAGAACAACTAGACAGAAGATCAACAAGGAAACAGAGAACTTGAATAATATGATAAACAAATTAGACCTAACAGACACATACAGAATACTGCATCTGAACTCAGTGGGTTATACATTCTTCTCAAGTGCCTATGGATGTTTCTCCAGGATAGACCACATGTTAGGTCACAATTCAGCTCTCAATAAATATAAAAAGATTGAAATTACACAAAGCACCTTCTCAGATCATAATGGAATGAAACTAGAAATCTATAACAGACAGGAAAAAAGTAAATTTGCAAATGTGTGGAGACTGAAAAATACACTCCTAAATATTCGGTGGGTCAAAGAAGAAATTGCAAGTGAAATCAGTAAATATATTGAGACAAATGAAAATGAGAGCACAACGTATCAAAACTTATGGGATACTGTGAAGGCAGACTTGAGAGGGAAATTTATAGCCCTAAATGCGTATATTAAAAAACAAGGAAGCTAAACTCAGAGATTTAACTGAAGAATTTGAGAAACTAGAAAAAGAACAGCAAACCAATCCCAAAGCAAAAAGAAGGAAAGAAATAATAAAGATTAGAGCAGAAATAAATGAAAATGAGAACAGAAAAACAATAGAGAAAATCAACAAACCAAAAGCTAGTTCTTTGAGAAGATCAGTAAAATTGACAAACCCCTCGCTAGACTAACAAAGGAAAAAGAGAGAAGATGCAAATAAATACAATCAGAATTGAAAAGGGGGAAATTACAAATGACCTCACAGAAATAAAAAGAATCATAAGAGGATATTATGAGAAACTATATGCCAACAACTAGACAACCTAGACGAAATGGACAAATTTCTAGAAACACATAACCAACCTACACTGACACCATAACAAATACAAGAACTTAACAAACCAATCACAATTAAAGAGATTGAATCCATCATCAAAAATCTCCCAGCAAAGAAAAGTCCAGGACCAGATGGCTTCACAGGTGAATTCTACCAAGCATTTCAAAAAGAATTAACACCAATCCTGTTTAAAGTCTTCCAAAAAATTGAAGAGGAGGGAAAATTACCCAACACATATTATGAAGCCAATGTTACCCTAATACCAAAGCCAGATAAGGATTCTACAAGAAAAGAAAATTACAGACCAATCTCTCTATTGAACATAGATCCAAAAATTCTCAACAAAATACTTGCAAATCGAATCCAACAGCATATCAAAAGACTTATACATCATGACCAAGTGGGATTTATTCCTGGTATGCAAGGCTGGTTCAACATAAGAAAATCAATCAATGTAATACACCGCATTAACAAATTGAATGAAAAAAAACACATGATCATCTCAATAGATGCAGAAAAGGCATTCGACAAAATCCAGCATTCTTTTTTGATAAAAACACTTCAAAAGATAGGAATAAAAATAAAATTCCTCAATATGATAAAAGGCATATATGAAAAACCCACAGCCAACATCTTACTCAATGGGGAAAGGTTGAAAGCTTTCCGTCTAAGATAGGGAACAAGACAAGGATGCCCACTGTCACAATTGTTATTCAACATTGTACTAGAAGTTCTAGCTAAGGCAATTAGACAAGGAAAAAAAAAAATTAAAGGCATCCAAATAGGAAAAGAGGAAGTAAAACTCTCACTGTTTGCAGATGACATGATCCTGTACTTAGAAAATCCTGAAGTATCCATGACAAAGCTACTTGAATTACTAAATGAGTTCAGCAAAGTGGCAGGATACAAGAGCAACAGACAAAAATCAGTAATGTTTTTTACACTAGTACTGAACAACCTGAGGAGGAAATCCGGGGAAAAATTCCATTTTCAATAGCAAGAAAAAGACTCAAATACCTAGGAGTTAATTTAACCAAAGAAGTACAGGACCTATATGCAGAAAACTACAAAACAATGCCAAAAGAAATTTAAAAAGACCTAAACAAATGGAAAGATATTCTGTGTTCCTGGATTGGAGGAATAAATATTGTGAAGATGTCAATCTTACCCAAACTGATTTATAGATTCAGTGCAATACCAATCAAAATCCCAAGAGCTTACTTTCAGAATTCAAGAAGGCAATTACCAAATTCATCTGGAAGGGTAAGTGCACCTGAATAGTTGAAAGCCTTCTAAAAAAAGAAGAGGACGTGGGAGGAATTTCACTGCCTGACCTTGAAACATATTACAAAGCTGCAGTGGTCAAAACAGCAAGGTACTGGCATAAAGATAGACACATCGATCAGTGGAATAGAATTGAGAACCCAGAAATAAACCTTCACCTATATAGTCAACTGGTTTTTGACAAACCTACCAAGCCCATGATAATGGGAAAAAAACGTCTCTTCAACAAATGGTGTTGAGAGAACTGGATATCTATAACCAAAAGAATGAAAGAGGACCCCTATCTCACCCCCTATATAAGAATCAACTCAAGATGGATCAAAGACCTAAAAATAAAAGCCAGGATCATAAAACTACTAGAAGAAAATGTAGGGAAACATCTTCAAGACCTTGTATAGTAGATGGTGGTTTATTGGACCTTACACCCAAAGCACGTGCAACAAAAGAAAAAATAGATAAATGGGACCTCCTCAAAATTAAACACTTTTGCATCTCACAGGACTTTGTCAGAAGGGTGAAAAGGCAGCCAACTGAATGGGAAAGAAATATTTGGAAATCACATATCTGATAAGGGTTTAATATCCAGGATATATAAAGAGATGTTACAACTCAACAATAAAAAGACAAACGACCCAATTAAAACTTGGGCAAAAGACTTGAATAGACATTTCTCCAAAGAAGAAATACAAATGGCAAAAAACCACATGAAGAAATGCTCAACATCACTCATGATTAGGGAAATGCAAATAAAAACTACAATGAGATATCATTACACACCTATCAGAATGGCCACTATTAAAAAGACAGAGAACTACAAGTGTTGGAGAGGATGTGGAGAGATAGAAACACTTCTTCACTGTTGATGGGAATGCAGAATGGTTCAGCTACTATGGAGGACTGTTTGACAGTTCCTAAAGAGGTTGAATATAGACTTGCCATGTGACCCTGCAATACCACTACTGGGTATATAACCCAGAAGAACTGAGAGCAGTGACATGGACAGACATCTGCACACCAATGATCATAGCAACATTATTCACCATTGCCAAAATTGGAAACAGCGCAGGCGTCCACCAGCAGATGAATGGATAAAGAAACTGGTCTATTCACATCATGGAATAATATGCAGCTGTAAGAAAAAATGAAGTCGTAAAGCATATGACAACATGGATGAACCTGCAGGACATAATGTTGAGCGAAGCAAGCCAGGCGTAAAAGGACAAATACTATATGAATGTGTTACTATGAACCAAATATATTTTGTAACATATTGCTTGATTAAAAAAATTTTTTATATGTATCCATTACATTTAATTGAGAAATGTATATATTTATTCATCTGTGTTTACTTTTTAGTTTTTAATTGTTTATATTTTCAATTATTAAATGTACAAAATAAAGTAAAAAAAAAAACAAACAAAAAAAGAAGGGATGAAGTACTGATGCATGCAACAACATGCACGAACGTCGAGCACCTTATTGTTGGGTGAAATAAGCTAGGCACAAAAGGCCAAACGTATGATCTCACTAACATGAGCTAATTATAATAAGCAAAGTCATAAAGATAGAATGTAGAAGACAGGTCACCAGTAGATAGAATGGGGGTAGAGAAGGTGGAGCTGATGCTTAATCTGTGCAGAATTTATAATTGGATTGATTGTAGTGGTTTGGGGGTGGACTGAGATGATGGTAGTGTGATAGTGTGAGAGTAGTTGGCAGCACTGAGATATGTGGGTGTGCGTTGTTGAAGGGGGAGGTTTTGGGTCGTAAATGTTACTAGAAAGAAAGCTAGAGGATAAAATGTGGAATTATATAACACAGTGAACCCTGTGGTAGATAAGGATTGTGGTTAATATTACAAATATAAGAATGTTTTTTTCAGGATCTAAAACAGAAGTACATCACTAGTACAAGGTGTTAATAATATTGTGGTATACGGGGAAAAATGCACCTAAAGGAAAATATGGACTGTAGTTAACAGTAACATTTTAATTGCATCATTTGTAACAAAGATACCATACCAATGTTAAGTGTCAACAATTGGGAGGGTATGGGAATGTTGCATATTTTATTCTTAAAAAAATGTTTTATGCCACAGAAACAACCAACTTTCCCTGTAAGTTATACTCTTTTATATGGTCAGGTATGTAGGCAGATAGGCCCTTTTAAACAGCTTGAACGTTATATAGCTACAATACTTCTAAGGGATACAAATATATCCTTGTTTCCATAGGTATGTTTTCTGGATAGAGGCCAGCACAGTAGCTAACAAAATATTAAACTTCCCTCCTGGGGACATCTTACTACTTTCTCAAATAAGATGGCCAAAAGCTCTGGAATACATAAGCCTTGCCTCTTAAAGGAAAAGAGGCTAATAAGCCAAGCCCACAATCTTCATGATTGCACTTATGTACCTTATTTCTGTAATAATGAAACTAAGTCTGATTATAATTAATGCCTAAGAGTTGCCTCCTGAAAACCTCCTTGTTATTCAAATGTGGCCTCTCCCTAAGCCAAACTGCAAATAAAATCACTAACTTCCCTCCAGAGGAACATGACTCCCAGGGATGAGCTTCCCTGGTACTGAGGGATTATTACCAAGTGTTAATCAACAATGCATTTGATGAAAGACCTTGATCAAAATGGGGAAATGTTAAATCAAATAGTTTTTCTGGCTAAGAGATTAAAAAGTGAATCAAGTCATTCTGGTGGTAATGCTTATGCAGATCTCAGTCAGACTTCACAAACTGCCATAGTGAAGAAAGGCACAAACAAAAGTGCTTCTGAGGGACCTAGGGAACAAAAGTGCTTCTGAGGGCCCTAGGGACTTCAGGACATCATAGGCAAGCCACTCGACCATGGGTAATCAACACCCCCTCAGAGGACTCTATCTGGGAATATATGAAAAGCTATTTAACCAAATATAGCATGGTTACACTCATTTGTGGGTCACTCACCTAATTAGGATTCTTCTACTTCTTTCATTTGAACCTATAATTTTTAATATATTTGTTAAGTATACTTCTCAGGGGCTTAAAGTCCTCAGATTTATCCTATACCAGTTGAGCCCTGAAGCCCAGTAGATTATGCAGCCAACGCTTATTCTCCAGTTCTTTGGACATGCCCTGGACAGCTAACACAACAATGGAGAGGGTCCAGCCCCATCCCAAAAGTGAGGAGTGTCTTCAACTGCAAGCAAAACAATTCCATTCCTCTGTCCCATAATAACTATGTCCCTTCTCAGCCTGAAGCAGTCAGAGTAGACATTGTCCTAAATCCCTCATGACTGAGGAATGAACAATAATAAGGCAGGAATGTAAAAGCTGGCTAAAGCAGATTTGCTGTTTTTGTAGTTATTAGCTTGTGTTAACTGAGTAACTTCAAACATTGATATAAAAAAGTAAAAAAAAAAAAAGAGTAAAGGGGGAAGCGGATGTGGCTCAAGCAATTGGACTCCCGTCTACCATATAGGAAGTCCAGGGTTTGATTCCCGGGGCCTCCTCGTGAAGGCAAGCTGGCTCAAGCAGAGAGCTGGCCCACGCAGCGTGCTGGCTCATGTGGAGTGCTGGCCCGCACGGAGAGCTGGCACAGCAAGATGATGCAACAACAACAAAAAAGAGACACAGAGGAGAGACAACAAATAAGAGACACAGCAGACCAGAGAGCTGAGGTGGCGCAAGAGATTGAGCACCTCTCTCCCACTCTGGAAGGTCCCAGGACTGGTTCCCAGTGCTGCCTAAAGAGAAGAGGAGCAGACATAGAAGAACACACAGAGAGCAGACAGCGAGACAGCAAAACAATGGGGGGGGGGGTGGATAAATAAATAAATCTTTTTCTGGAAAAAAAAAAGAGTAAAGGGAGTGCCTTTGAGCCCCAGCAGGAGGCCTGCCTCGTCCAGAAAACCTCCCAATCCTGCCAGCCTTCCTTCACCTCTTCTTGAGGTTAAGTACAGTGATGATGATGATAAATAACAATTGATTGAGGACCTGCTATGTTCCAAGGGTTCTGTATTCATTATCTCATTGTAATCCCCAAAGGAATCCCAGATGCAGGAATGATGATGATGATGATGATGATGATGATGATGATAGCAGCAGCAGTAGAAGCAGTAGTAACAAGGAAGCTAGAGGCAGATTTATCATGAAGCCAATAAAGGTTAAGTGTCAGGATTGCTCCCTTGCATAGGCCCCATTCAAAGACTTGGAAAGGACCTGAACAGTGTGTTTACATGGTCATATGTTTTGTAAACTTTGCAAAAGGAAAATATTTTAACTGCAATCACTTAAGACTGTGATGTCTTTTCATGCTAACATCCCTCTGTCATTGTCCCCTCATGTTAAGCAGCTTTGTAGTGGCTAACGACATCTTTGGGGTTCTCCTAAGGGGAGGTTGAGTTGGGGATGCATTTAATGTGGTTTTAGTGGGTATATTTATGTGGCTTTCAGTCACTTCACTATCTAGTTAAGTTATTGTGTCCTAGAATACTCCTACTGTCCCACTGACAAATGAAGTCAGTCCTTTCAAAGCATATTTAAGACTAGTTACTTTCCTAAAAGTGATTATATACTCCCTGCTTCAGTGGTCCACAAGTTGCTTCTTTTCTGGGATCAAGGTCAGGTGCTATTCAGCACTGTCCAATGCCTGCAAGGAGCAGAATGTGCCATTTACACTGGAATGCCTCAAGGTTTCGGGGGGTGGGGGGGGAGACATCTGCCTTGATGGTCATTAACTGGGGAAGTACTTTGGCTCCCTCAGGAAGGAAGACAGAGCATTCTCAAGTTCTTAGGCACCTGTCTACTAATGGAAATAGGGCTGGCCTTACAAAAACATAGTTTCCTTCACCCAGAATATAAATATAAGGTAAACAAGTAGAAACATTTATCCCAAAATTTTTTCCTCCAGTGCTGGGAAATCAATGATAATCCTTATATTAGAAGGTTTCTTGATTTTCAGGTAAACTCCCTTAGAACATGAATGCCTCTGAGAGGGGCCTGCCCTTGCTATTAGGTGGAATGGTAGATCTCACCAAGGTTCACCAAGGTGTGTCTCAGCCAAATGGTCTTCCTCCCCAGGTCAGAGAAAAGATGATGTTAACAGACAGAACTTTTAGCTTCCCCCTATAACTTTCTCTTAAAAGTTTGACAGTAGCAGATAATCAAACATTAAGGGAAAAAATAGGAACAGGGATTTTTATCTGTTTTTTTCCCCATTGTTGATACTCTACACAATTTTAGTCACAATCCAGTTGTCCCTAGGCAAGGTGGCTTATCAGTCCTGTCTCTAAGTTCCTTACTAACCCCAAGGCCCATGCTGTCCTTTTCATATTTTTATGACTAAAGGCGTGAATGATGATAGGTGGTCAAACTTAATCTTTTACTATTATAAGCACATATCAAGTAAATATCCAGAGCCCCCTGAACTTTCAAATTTCAGATGGATGGACCCCAAAGCTAAAGGTTTTCATAATCTCCTAGGCTTAATTAGATGAAGAGCATGTGATACAGGAATGTCATGGGTATGAAGAAACCCTTTTCCTTTCTTCAGGAAGTAACATGAAGTGGTAAAGAGCATGGACTCGTAGCCAGATAACCAGTTGTTTAACTTACTAGTGTTTGCCCTTGGAAGATTAATTTGTCATTCTAAGTCTCAGTTTTCTCATCCATGATATGGGGATAGTAGTACTCTGCTCGTCATCTGCCAGTTTGCTCTCAGATCCATCCCCACTCTTCCTCTGCTCTTCTCTGTATACCCAGGATCCTTTGCCCTCTGGCCTCTATATAGGTTCAACCAATAGGAGGCCTTGACAGAAACTTTGAAGGGCAGGAGGAAGAGAGAAGCCAGGGCATTCCTCCATCTTTCTCTCTCTACTTGCTGTGGCATGTGGGTAATAATTGTGTTTTCTCTGTGGCTCCAGTGTCCACCAGATTGTCCTGCCCTCCAAGGTCTCAGCACCTACATGCACTCCTCATCATGGATTTAGCCTGCAAGATGGTCCCAGCCTCTGGGCACTGTAAACATGGCCTCCTTCAGCCCCAAGGTAGGTAGCAGCTTCCTGTTTTTGCTACTCTGGGAGTTGCCTCATAGCTCCCTGTTTGGCCTGTCAGCACTTCTTTCACCTATGTCACTAATTCTCTGTATTCAGTTCTTTCCATTTGGAATATCTACAGTGGTTTCTATTTTCCTGTCATAGGCACCAACTCACAGGACTATTGGGAAGATTATGTAGGCTAAGGAATATTGATTAGTTTGCATCCTAGAACATAGCAAGTGCTCACTAAATGGAAACTATCAACATGGACCTTCTCAGCAATGATTCTGAGAGTTCAGTACATGGATTGTTATTATTATTTTTTTAATTCAAGTGGTTACAACATGATATTACTTAAAGTAGAAAAATCTGAAATGGACATGTCTGGCAGGAAAGACTACTTTGTGTCTCTAGCTCATGTGCAGTTTCTAGTTTCCATAGAAACCAAGCAAAAAAAATTGCTAAAGGAAGCCTAGAAAATAAGTAGATTCAGGTCTGTATGATTATGTCTCAAACCCTTTAAGGCAGACTGTTCTTACTATTATCTTAATGTCTCTTTCATATATTTTACTCTTGTAAGATTCCTTTTTTATGCAGAGGATGACACACAAGTATAGGATTTCTTTGCCACAAGCACATTCCATATCACATCCCCATAGCAGTGCTTCCAAGGCCACTGTTATTGTGTTTTTCTGACAAATTGCTGGCTAAACCCAGCTCTTATCATTCTGTAAAAATTCAGAAGTTGTTTATTGTCTACTTTTAAGATATAGGTTCAAAAAGCCCAAAATAATACTTCAAGCAAAATCCCAAAATGGAGAGGGACAAACTGAAATCTCACTTAACATCCTGGCAATGGGATCTTAGCTGGAATGGAAATATTCAGTTCCCGTGCATGGAGGGATTCTTTGGCCATTTGGTTACAGCCCAACTCCTTTGTCTTCCTCTTTAGCCATCAGAATCGGTAGCAGGAATGAGAGAGACAGCTCTGAGTCAGACTTGCCAGAATTTGAATCAATAACCAAGCAATCCTACTTCAATTTCTAAGCAACTTCAAATATTTTCTTTAAAATATCTTTGAGTGAGAAGAATTGAGGGGATGGGAGGGAAATGCAAGCATGTAGAATAGTAAGGTGAACATCACCATTTTTTCCATGCAAAAGGGGGCTTGTAGGTATCTACCAGAGAAAACCTCAAGGTACTGGGGGGGCTGGACTTGGTTATGGCCACCCCTAGCACTGTCATTCAATTCCCCTGCTCAATGGACTCCTTTGAATGGTTACATTGCTAAGAGTATACTTAGTTTAGCTGATTAGAACACAGAGAAAATAAAAACAACAATTAGGGTAAGTCCCCTTGGGGTCTTGTGATTGGATTTCAGCATGGCTATGAAGGGCACGTGGCAGAATGGGAAGAGCTCTAGACTTGGTGTTGGAAGCTCTGGAGCCATGTTGGTTCTGCCACTTTCAACCTGCTTGACCTTGGGAAAATAATTTCCTTTATTCATTTATTTTTCACAAGGGACTTGGGACAGAGAATGCATGGCTCAGTGCAAAGCATCACCCAAATCAGCAAAGCTTGCTTGTGAGTAAGCACATGGTACACATGCAAACAAAAGAATATCAATCAGTGATCACTTACTGGACACCTACTCAAAAACCAATATTACTATAATAATGACATCACAAAAACATCCCAGAACTCCTTTTCCACATGGGCTGGCAGTGGGAAGTGGGTGAGAGAGAGCTAATGTTTCCCTAATGGAAGTAAAGAGGAACTCCAGATCAGCACCACAAAATCAATGTCTCTTCTACAGCCTCTATCGAGCCCCTTCTTGACAGAGTCCCTCTGGGCCATTGTTCTTCTAAGCGTGACTCTTTCACCCATAAATTCTGTGGCCACAGACAAGAGTGTTACATCTGTCAGAATTCTTAAAAGAATTCAGCATGACCCTAATGTCTCTGCTTCCCACCAGAAGCCTAAAAGTCAAATACTTTCTCATTGCATTTTTACCTTTTAAAGAAGGCTGAGTCTTTACCTTAGGGTTGAGATAAGAAAAGTAGAATTACCCAGGGAATACAGGGATGAGGGGCTCCAGCAGGCAGGCTTTGGTTGCCATGGCATCTGGACCACCACTTAAATCATGCCAGGGAGAGTCATCCCAAAGGGGACTAGTGACTCTCAAATGTGCTGTCATTTATGTTTCTTCATTACAAAGTTCTTTACAATTGCCAGTGAGCTAATCCTCCCAACAGGCCTGAGGAGGTGGATCAATACTATTATTCCCCTTAGAACTCAAAATTATCTCCTTTAGGGCTCATTGTCTTATCAGCCCAATTATTCCATCTTTAAAGTCTCATCAATGTCCTCCCACAGCAATATCCCATTTTGTGATTGGAAGTGTGTGGTACCTATGAGGCACTTGGCCTACTCTCCCAAGAGAGGCTGGAGCCATGGTAGAACAGGCTAGAGCACAGTACAAGAGACACTGTGGGGCCACATCTCATCAGCATTCAGGATGACATAAATGCAAGGAATTTAAGTAGCAGGCACTGGGCAGCAATCCAGAGGCCAGGACTGCCTGCCTACTTATTGGGTAACTTTGGGAAAGCCACTTCTTTTTGGAATTCCATTTGTGCATCTGTAGAATGGGGATCATAATAATCCCATCTCTCCTTGACCTTCTTTTTCTCTTTTACAGAATCGTTAGGATAAAATGAGGCCATAGTTGCAAAAATCCTTTGGGAGGAAATATAGTAGAGAAAGGCAAGAGGTGCTAATGAGGTGTATATAAAAGCAATGATATAAACCAGCTTTGTTCTTTGTGAATATCTGAATCCCAGAGTACAAACAAATGGGCTCAATAGCACATCTGGCCAGTTGGTTTCATCAGGATGAAATTCTGTTCATGCCATACATGAAGAAATCAAACCTTGCTTGAAGTTGCCAGTGGGCAACTGGCAAGGTCTAGAAGGCAGAATCAAGGTCTCTGGCAGGGTGGCCAACTCCTCCCAGTTTTCCCAGGCTTTCCTAGGGAACCAGGATGGTTGGTCACCCATCTCTGAGGCTGAAGCCCCATATCTGTACCCTTGCTGTACTGAGCAGGTCCAGGCAAGGTGTGGCCAGTTTTCTCTAGTCTCTTGGTCAATGTCTGATGGATGACACCTGAATGTAAGCATACATGGTGGTCACTGAGACCACCTTTCCATCACCTAGTCTATTCTGGAAGCCTTTGCTTTTCATAAAAACCCTGAGGAAGAGAATTTTATACCCTCTGTGAATCTTCCTGAGGAAGGAGGATGTCAGGAAACTCACCTTCAATAATGGCCTGCTTTCCTCAGGTTGCCAGTATCTGCTTTCAAATACCTACCTCAGGACCCTGCCAGCAGAGTGAAACTCTCATTTATGCAGTCTTATCCCACCTACATGGATTCTGGAAGTCTGCATGGACCACACCCACATCATTATATGATCATACTTGTTCACTAGAAAGTTTAGGTCCCTTGTCAGAAGAAAATAAATATTTATGATCTTGACCACATTTCTGGTTTGAGCATGGTGGGCAATTATTGAAGTCCACCATATTTATTCTAGAGGTTTCCATAGATACATGGCTTAGTCCAAAATCATGTGAGCATTTAAGAGTCTCTCCAATATCTTCAAGTGGAAATTTAAAGGCAAGTGCCTGTATTGTACAGATGGAGGGACTTTAGGGGCAATAAAAGTGGGTCCCCACATGAAATCTAATGTGGAATCTCCTGTGTAAAGCAAACAAAGCCCCCATGTTCTCTGGCGTGCAGAAAAAGTGGATTTGGCTAATTATGGTTGAAGTTCTCCTTGGAAGGGGAGGTGAGGAAAGGGGAAGGAGGTCCTCTCAAACTATCAGTCCCTGGCCTTGGTATTGCCACCCCTTCCCCATCCCCATCCATGGGCTGAGCTTGCAGGGCTCCTGGGACAGAGTCATGGGCTCCAAAGTCAAAGCTGACTGGGTAAGGGTGACTAGGCAGTTCAAGATGTAGGGTCCCAAGGGCATGGCAAAGAACAATTGTTACCCAGGCAATACTGGAACCCCCACTGGGGTTGTGGGGAGGAAATGGCTGTTGATGGCTTCCTAGAGTCAAGTGATTACATGGGGTGCAGTGGGGAAGGTGCCACAAGTTTTGTTTTGGCAGGAGAGCTCTTCATTTGCAGGGGACACAGGGGGGCATCTCCAGGCCCTTGAACAAGAGAACTGGCCAGAGCCAGGAGAATGGGCGATCCTTCCGGAGCTTGGGATTTTTACCCTTTTGTACCATGGACCTCTGGCAGAGGGTGAAACCTATGGACCTCTTCTGAGAATGATGTTTTAAAATGTCTAACCTGAACTTCCTAGGACTAAAATTATATTGAAACACAGTTATTAAACTATTTTCAACCTCCACAAATATCTGATGTAGTAATATGTGTTAATATTTTAAAATGACAAGATAAGATAGCGGGTCTAATAATTGCCATAATTTAGAAATAATGATGAATGTTAATGATATTTCAAGATATCTTTAACAACTGTAATATGATATGACAAGAGCTTTGATTTCTATTGGTGACAAAGTCATAGATACTGTGAATACACTGTGGTTTATTGTCTTTGTAATTGAAGGAAATGCTAATTTTCAGTGAGACCAGAGGTTGACTTTTTTTTTGTAAATGGCTAGAGAGTAAATATTTTAGGTTTTGTAGGCCACACAGTCTCTGTCACAACCACTCAGCTCTGCTGTTGTCACGCAAAAGCAGCCACAGAAAATATGTAAGTAAATGAGCATAGCTGGATTCCAACAAAGCTTTATTTATACTGAAAATTAAATTTCATGTAATTTTTGCAGGTCACAAAATATTATTTTTCTTTTGTTTTTTTCCCCCCAATCATTTGTTAATGTAAAAAATATTATTAGTTCTCAAGCTTAAAAAACCACAACAATGAACCCCAAACAGTTGATGGGCAAGATTTGGCCTGCAGACCATACAAAGTTTGCTGGCCCCTGAGTTAAAGGGTACTGAGAATAAAGATGCAATTCTTTTTATCATCCAAGTTTGTGGACACTAGGTTAAGAACTACTATGCTAGAGGAGACGGGAGTACTTGGTAGACTTCAGAGTGGGGAACTTGGCAGAAGGCCAGACTTAGGGAATTGATGGTGGGGGTGGAGGGGATGGGAAGGAGGCCTGAGTGCTGGGGGCTGCCTGATTCCCCTGGGTTACTCTTGAAGTGTTAGCTCCTAGGGAAGCTGGCTGAATAACAAGTGCAAGTTCCCACTGGATGGTGGGCAGCCGCCACTGCAATAACTATTGCTATGGTTGAAATCCGTGCTTTAGGAAACAGCTTCCCTCCAGCACCAAGGATAGCGCTTCGCACATATACTCTAACACTATGTATTTGAATGAATGGAGCGACCCGAGGTCTGCAGGTGGGGTCAGCAGGAGACGCAGCTTCTGGAGTTGGGGAGGAGAAAGGCAAAGGAGAAGGGGTTGATGACAATAGTCAATCACTTTTCTCTGACCAGGGCTGTGGCCTGCAAGTCAGATCCTCTGATCTAAGTTCTAGCCAGATGACTTGCATCTCTGTATGACCAAGGCTATGGCTTGTTTTTACCAAACCATTTACTTTCCCACTTGAACAAGAAAAAGGCTATATATCCCAGACCCTTGCATTTAGATAACATCATGTGATTGAATTCTGGCCAGTAGAATGTGGGTAGAAGTAAAGTACACTAATTCCAGGCTTGGCTCTTAAAATATCATATAATTTTCCACCCTCTCTCCTTCCATCCTCCACATGGCTGGAAGAGGAGGACTCCAAAACATTAGAGCCACATTATGGAAGGGGGCAGGGATCACTGAGGGAGAGCTGCCCTAAGGAGTCATGCAACCCTTTCCATAGTGTAAGAAATAAGGTTTGTGTTAAGCCACCGAGATTATTTTTGTTATAGTAACATAACCTAGCTTACCCTGATAATACATTTGTTACCAAGAGCAGAGAGAATGCATATTTCTCCTGGGGTTTTCTTAGTTTGGGTTCCCTAGAAACAGATCCAGAGACAAGGATGCAAGTACAAGTAATTATTTGGGAAGTGCAAGAAACACAGCAGGGGAATGGAAGAAGTGAGACAGTGAGACTGGAAGGGGAAGGAACCAGTAAAAGGTATGTATCAGGCTGTCTATTACTATGAGCAACTGGAGCTTTTTCCTACAGGAAAACTCTAAATAAGTGTGAAACACTTGCCCAGGAGTTATTCCATCCAAGGGGTGAGGGAGCTGGGGTATTTATATACCACTTTTTGTCAATCTTCTTTAAGAGCTGTGGGGAGAGGAGGTGTAATTCCCCCAGTATTATGGGATGATGAAGGCTTGGGGAGAAGCAACTGGAGAGAGATGCAGATAATGGCCATTGGAAGTGGGATGGAGCATAATGAAGTGGGAAGGTCTGAGCATAGAGACCTTTCTTTATAAAATGTGTTATTGTTTGTGGTTTGCATTAAATCTATGGATTATCTGTGATAACTCAGGCCTCCACTGTTTTCCTTTCATTCAATTTGGTACTGGCTACCAATAACTGAAGTTTCCATAGAAATAGGAAACAGGCCAGATGGGGTCATGGAAAGGGTACTAAAGAGAACTGGAATATATTCTTTTTATGCTTATCCAGATTATTCTGTGTCCTTGGGGTTCTTACCTTTGTCTGGGCTAATACCCAGGTAGCCTCCAGGTAAAATGGGAAACCCCTGAGATCTGGGTCTGAGATCTAAGCTCACAGAGTCCCTGCTCTGCCAAGCACACTTGATCTTGGGGCTATTTTTTTTTTTTAAGCCCCATTGAGGTCCAGTTACTTCATTTGAAAATAATGGCTGAGACTAGACGTTCTCCAAGTTCCAGCAAACCTCTAACATTCTTACTTCTTTGATTAAGCCCCCTGAGAAACAGTGGGTAAAAGGACGAATGGAGCCTCAGATAATATCATTTTAGTTCAATTCTTTTTCCTCTGGCTTGGTCAAAGTCTCTCACTGGTGTGTAACCGGAAACATCTGCAGAGAGGATTAGCAGGCATCTTTGGGGGATGTTTTCGGAACACCCCCCTCTACCCTCATCACTCACAGGAGCGAGCCCGTTGTGTGTCCCTGAACCATTGCTCCATGGGACCTATTCAAGTGTAGATAGTTTAGATAATGAAAAATCTTTTTTTCCAAGTTGCCACCTATCTATCCATTTTGTCTGTAGGGTCATTAGTGGGACATGACTTCACGGATGTGGTAATGTCCATCAATTTTTGCGTCGGTTTCATGACTTTTGGCTCTTGTTCAAAAAATCCTTTTCCATCCCAATGTTACAAAAATATTCCCTACATAGTCTTCGATTAGTTTAATAGTTTTACTTTCCACATTTAGGTCCTTAACATATTTGAGATTTAGATTTATGCATGGTATGAGGCAGGGACCCAATTTTATTTTTCTCCATATAGTCAGTTTTATCATTTATTAAACATCCTAACCTTTCCTCATGGGTTTGTGATGCTCCCCTATTTTACACCAGTTTCTCAGAGCTCCCTAAAATATCCTGTTGACCTCTTTCTCTGCTCCTGGGTCACTACCATGATCATTATTTTTAAAAATTTCTTTTGATTTGTAATATATCTTAATATCTGATGGAACAGATACTTCTATTGGTTTGCTCTCAAAATTGATTTAGCCCTCCATGGACCATTAAATCAATTTGTCAAGTTCCTCACAATATTATGCTGGAATTTTTTATTAGAATTGTATTGAATTTACAGATTAATTTAGTGAGAACTGATGTTTTTAACATTAAGTTGTCCCATCTAATAACATGGCATATCTCTTTACTTTTAAATATCTTCTTTGATGCCTTTTAATTATTTTGACTTTTAAAATCCATAAAAATAATATGCATTCTTTGTAAGGTTAATTTAGAGATATTTATAGTTTTTTTTTTTTTAAACTAGTTTGGCTAGTATCTTATTTTCTGTTATGCTTCCCAGATAAATATTCCTTGTATGAATTATTATTCCTGTAGTAGAAGCAGTAAGCCAGTCTGTCACACTCTAGCCCTACCACCTTTGTGACCAGGGACATATGTTTGCAACATAAATGTGAGGAGTTCACGTTGTTCAGTGATCAAAACTGAAACAAAACTGCCAGCTTACATAGGACCCTCAAACACAGACAGGTAGTGAAAGTTCCTAACCAACTGAATGGTATGGCTCTGGATGTCAAGTATAAATACATCAGAAGATTATAGTGCTCCAGTGTTGGAATGTCGTTAAGTATCATCCAGTCCAACTGCTAGATGCTTTTGTCCTGTCTATGGCCCCTTAAGTTGGTGGCTAGCCAGCAGTGTCTTGAACATTCTGGAGAACAGGTCCACATCTTTACAACGCTCTGGCTACTTTTTCCTTCTACTTGAGCAACCGTCTTCTCTCTGTCACATGTATTCATCATGCCCCCACTGTACCTTGTGTATACATCTGTCATAGCACTTTTTACTTTATATTGCAATAATTTGCTCATGTATCTGATGCTCGTACTTGAAGGGCTATGAGTATCTTTGAAGAAGTGGCCCCATGACTTCATGGTTTTGTGTGTGTATTTTGTATTCTCCAGTACTAGCAAGTGCCTGTTACTTAGTAGCACCAATAGAGATTAAATAAAGGAGGTTATATAGAACACTTTTGATGTGCCTCTTCTGATACTCTTGGTGCCCTTATCTCCTTGTACCTGCAGTTTTTTTCACTTCAGCCACCACTGTGGCTGCCCCTCCCCAAGAGGCCACTCACAATCATGCCACGACCACCACTGACTCGGCTTGGGTTTTCCCAGTCATTTCCTGGAGACCACCAGTCACTTGCCCAGGAGGGCCTCCACTCCTGCCTTGGCTATTGCTGTGTAACCTTCCAACCAGGTCCACAGGCAGAGTGTCTGGCTACTTCTGTCACTTCCAGACTTAGAGGAAATACCCCACCATGGGGTGTGGGATCTGGCTTCCCAAACAGGTGCTGAAGGGGTCAGATGATGCCACCTGGAAGTGCAGGAGAGTAAACTCCCTGCAGGTCAATGTTGACCAATGGAAAACAGGGCACAAGAAGGTAAATTCCCTTTCCTTACTTTCCTCCCACAGTCCCTGTTTGAAAACATCCTGTGTGACCAACAAGTATGCTGAACGTGTGACAGGCCCTGTCTCTTCATGGCCCATGGTGAGGCATCACTCTGTGCAGGAACACATCCGTGCCATTCCTTCCCATCCTTCCCTGCTTTGCTTCCATTTTCCCCCACTCTCACAGCCCTGGGATTATAACTCTCAGATAAGTCACCAGCACTCAATCCTTACCGCAGGCTCTGTTTTCTAGGGAAACTGAGCTAATACACGGGCCATAGGGGAGAAAACTCCAAAACTATCCTTCAGCCTCACAGCAAACCTTTAAGAATCTGACCATAGCTACCATTGTCTCTATACCCTCATGTAATGCACTTTCCCACTAATTCCTTCTCCTCTTTCTAAATTTCAATCTGTTTGTTATCTTGAACACTCTTCTCTGAACTGGCAATATTCCTCTTCAAATGTAGTGCTGAGAATGGAATGTCACAATATAAAGTTTTGATCTGAAAAGATGCATTACCTCAAATAAATTTTCCTTGCCTTAGAAAGAAAAAGAAATAGGAATAAACTGACATGAGACTTGACTAGATTAGATTAGATAGATTGAGAAAACTTCTCTGATGATAAACATTATGATTGGGATTTAAAAGGGGCAAAGAATACTGGACCATAGGAAACAATGACAGGTTTCCTAGAAACATTTTGCAATATGCCTGTGCATAGTACATTCCTATTTACAAAACATTTTCATCTGCTTTAACTTATTTGATCTTAACAACCACTGTATAGTGCAATTGTTATCATTATCCCCATTTCACTCACAAGGCAACTGGTTCAGTGCTATCAAGTTGCTTCAATATCTCATACCTAGTAGGCAACCTGGCTAGGATTGGAACCTGTCTGCAAATCTTCTGCTCTTTCTATGATGCCAAATTGCTTCTCAACACGTTTAGAAAGGTATAACAACCGTTCTGTCTGCAGTCAAGGGAGTGGACCTATTAATTTTGCAACCCCCTCCACTACCACCAAACTGATTGACAGAGCAGTTAATGAATTCAACACCTGGACTTAGAGCACCAGGGCAGCTTGACTGACATGTGTTCCCAGAGAGAATGTCATCAGATTTTTGTTTCCTCAAGACAAAGCACTCCAACTACAGAATCTAATTCCCAACAGATGCCTCATAGGAGGGGGAAACAGGTAAATAGCATTTGAACTCATGGTACAGGCAGGGTAACAGGAACAAAAGACAACTGAGGCAATAAATCTACATTGTATTTATACTGTTTATCCAACCAAAGAAGTTGAAATCTCTGTAATGGAGAAACTTAAGATAGTTGATGAGACCAGGCTCACCCACAGAACAGTAAATGAACAACACAGCAGAATATAACCAGACTGAGACCGTAAGTGCTATGGGGACTGGGACACCAGTGTGCAACAATAGTCAGGGAGGAGCAAAGGAATCGGGTTAGGCCCTCTGATCTCGGCAGTAAATTAGTGTGGTTCTGGCTATGTGGCCACTTGTGGGCCCCCATTTATCTCTTAGACTTTTCTTTTCTAGCACAGAATCATCCTGTCTAGCATCAAAGACAGAATATAAATGTCTTGCAATCCAAGGAAGAAATATTAGGAATTGATAGCCCAACATGGCTCGATTACTATGACTAAGCATTGTTCATTGATGGATTTTCATGGAGTTATTTCTCAGAATCAAAGCTCTCCCAAAGGAGAAGCAGTTAAGATATTGGGATTCTGTTTTTTCCTCTCCGCACTGGCTTTAGTTTATGCTCCTTTCATCTCCTGAATGAAATATAATCATAATCCACACTAGTTTCTCTACCTGCACTTTCTCCTTCTTCCTGTCCACTCTTTACATTGTTGACAGAATTATCTTTGTAAAACACCTCTCTTCGTGTGGAAGATTTCATTAATGTCCCCAATTTCTCACTCCTCCCTGCATCTGCACCCTTTGCATCAGACTTTGCAGTTCTTCTCACAAAATGGGAGGAGAATATTTCCCTACTCCTTGATTTTGGTTTTGTTGACCATGTGAGTTCTTTCAGCCAACAGGATGGAATGAAAGTAATGATGTGTTAGTTCCCAGCTTAGGTTTTAAGAAGCCTTGGCATTCCCTCTTACTCACTTTGTTTCTGCCATCACTATGAGAGGGAGATGCCCTGACTGGCATCACTTGTTTGACGCAGAAGATAAGAGACACGAGGCAGAAATTCCCTAACTAAATGCCCCAGCTACACCTGGCCTCAGGAAGATGAGTGAGATCAGTGAAGCTTAGCTATATTGATGCATGGCATTGCATTTCCTTCAGAATCCTTTACACCTTCATCTGCCTGAGTCTCCATCCCATCTTCTCTTCTTATATTTGCCATTACCCACCTCAGTGCCCATCCTGACCCCAAATTCTCTTCTCTGCCTGGTGAAAGTTTGATCATTTTCTAAGCTTAGCTCAACTGTCATTTCCATTATGAAAAAAAAATTCTCTGTCAACCATATTAGTTACTCCATCTCTACCCCCTGTAAAATAATTAATTTCTCCCTTCCTTATGCTTCTACATCACTTGATTTCTACTTTTGGTATAGCCCCCAAATATTAAAGTTTGTTGTTGTGGCTGACTGGCCAGTTGCTTACCCAAGATCTATGCTCCCTCCATCTTCCCTAATGTCACAAATCTGGATTTTGTTCAGGGTGGCAGTTTCCCAACTAGTCCTGAATATGTCCCCTTGATTTTCATGTTTCTATTGCATGCAGATAAATGCAATTTTCCTGGATGCAGTTGTTTTCATGTCTGCCTTATCTAATGGACATGACTTCCATGAAGGGCAGGAATTATATCCTAGGCATTTTGGTGCCCTTACCGTCAGATTGGTGGGCACAGAGTAGATCCTGATAAATGCTTGTTGAATTGGGTTGAAATATACACATGGCCTGAGAGCTGAAGGTTTGGGGATTCTGAGTCTAGGTTTCATTCTTATAGCAGAGGTTGTAGAATTCATTCTGTACCCAAACTCACCTCTTTTTACCTCTTCCTCTGAGAGGATACCCTCCAGTATCCTAGAGAGAATTGCAAAGGGTAGATATTGCTGATTAATGAGCCAGAACATTTAACAGTGTTTTATTATCTATAAAAGGCAATGCTAACAGGCTTCTCCACCTGTTAATGAGTTGACACCTCATTAGAATTGGAATAGGGCTGAAATGGTTAGAGGGATAACTCTTACCTCCCTTATCCCTTTTACCAGTTGAAACATGTTTCTAAATAACTTTAGTTAAATATCAAAGTGAACCAGCAGGGTGTGGCCATCCACTCTCACCAAGGAACCAAAGAGGAGTGAAGGAATGGTTTCAGGGCTCACCCCAGAAATGTGTTCCCTGCCACCTTCCTATTCCTGAGGACAGTGTCTCAAACCAAAGACATTTCTAAATGTTTCACTTATGAGCATCAACTTGTTCTCCAGAATTTCTAATTTTGCCCTTTCCTCTTGTCTTCTTTTCCTCTTTCAAACATGTTCAAGTTTCTCTTTCTTTAAAATAAAACAAAACAAACAAAAAGCCTTTTACTTATCTGCCACTCTTCCTAATAGCCATTACTGTTTCTTTTCCTCCCCTTCTCTTCTGTGTGGACACTACTTTCAATTCTCATATGCCTTCATTTCCTGCCCACACATTCTCTTTTCAACTTGCTAATATCTGGCTTCAGTCCCATTTCTCCACTGTAGCTGGTAAAGTTTCCAGTGAGCTCCCTCTTGTCATTCTCTCCAGCCCTCTTGTAGTTTTCATCCTCCTCAACTCCCTTTTGGCCATCTAGAATGGTGGCTGACCCAGTCAAGGTCTACTTCTCCCGTAAGCCACACTGACCACAACTCACTGAGATCCCCTTTCCAGCAGAAAGCACTGAACAGTGCTTTCACTGCTTTGTGTACATATACCTCTCTTTTTCTAAGACATTATAGTCTTCTTGAGACAGAGACCTAGTGCTGGGAAATTTGGTATCCTACAGATAAAAGCACCTAACATAAGTAGGAGCTCATAAAAGATGCTTAATACAAGCCTTGTTGATTGCATTCATTCTTATTATTGATCAATTTCATGCCCTTCTTTCCCTCTTTCTTATCAAATTCTATCCATATTTAAGTTTCTCCCAAGTTTGTTCTTCAAGTTCTCTCTCCTGGCCATTCTACCAAAGTTGACTTATCCCCCTTCAGATCATTGATGCTATTGAAGTATATGGCAGACAGAATAATGGCCCCCAAAGATATACAGGACTTTGTCCCTGGAACCTGTGAATGGTGTCATATACAGCAAAAGAGACTTTGCAAATCTGATTAAGTTAAGGATATTGAGATAGGGAGATTATCCTGAATTATCCAGGTGAGTTCTAAATGTAGTCATAAGTGTCCTTGTAATATAGAAGTACAGGGAGTTGTGACTACAGAAGAGAAGTTAAGTGAGTGGGGAATAGAGATCAGAGTGATGTGGCAGTGAAGAAATGGCAGCAGTCACCAGAAGCTGGAAGAGGCAAGGAACGGACTCTCCCCTACAGCCTCTAAAAGGAACCAGCCCTGATGATACCTTGACTTTGTCTTAGTGAAACTTATTTTAGACTTCTGGCTTCTAGAACTACAAGAGAATGCATTTGTGTTGTTTCACACCACCAAGTTTGTGGTAATTTGTTATAGCAGCCATAGAAAATGAACCCAAGGGCCCTACATACTTTATGGAGTTTGGCTTAGGCACTGCCCTGAATTGTTTTCTGATAGCCTCAAATATGATAATTTTATTTCTCCAACCAGACTGAAAACCCCAAGAGGGCAAGTGTTTGCATCCACCTACAATTTCTAGTCCAAAAATCTGGGCACACAAGGAGCACATAAGATTTGTCAGACTGAAGTTCATTGAGTCCCTCAGATGGATATATCTGCCTCCTAAGTAGAAAAATGGTACTAAAGTTGACCAGAATTCAAATTTGATGGATTTGATTCTGAAATATTTGTCAGGGTGGTTGTGGAGAAGATTCAAATGTCAGTAAGGGCTTCTACTAATTAGATACTTTCTAGGTTCTTCTAGATTTCAAGACGCTATAATTCCAAGAGGTGATGGCTTTCTGAATACTGATAGGTCCTCCCCACTTTGCAGTGGTGTGGCCTCTAAATATCATAATATTATGGCTTGAAAAGCAATACCTTACAGCTAATACTACTATTGTTTCAAGATAGAAATTAGTTATAATAAACATTCACATGTGAAAAGCATTTTTCAGTTTTCAAAGTATTTCCTATTCATGATCTCACTTGATTCACCAAGGTGGCCATGGCAGGAATTATTTTCCTGCTGAGAAGCTAAGATTCACTAAAGTCAAGCAACCTGCCCAAAGTCACACATTCATGGTTCTGTAGCATGACATAGACACTGCAATCTAATGGCAATTCTTTGAAGGAACTGAGGAGGCACAGCAAAAACAGGAGCTGAGCATCTTCATGTCTCTGTCAGTGTCCACCTCAGTGGTCTGGGTGGAAAGTCAAACATCTTGTACCTACTTCAGGGAAGTGTGAATTTAAGAAATAGAATCCTGAAGTTCTAGGGAGTAAAAAATCATCTGGGCTTTCACCCTGTCTCCTTGCAGGCAAATATCTAACAATACAGGATAGAGGAATGTTTCCTGCCTTTTACTGATCTTTGGAGAGAAACTTTATTTAAATCCATATTTTATCACCTTATCACTTCAAAAAGCAAGAAATCGTTCAATATATCCAACTTCCATCATTCTTGCTTTTGGTTAAGCCAATTTCCTTTTGTGGAGCTTCTGAATCCATAAAATATCTGATTTACATCTGTTTGAGATTGAAATTTGAGGTGAAAGATGTTAGACAATTATTTTCCACTTTTGTGAGAACATCTCTCTGCAGTGAGAAAAAGAGATAGGAGAATGAGGCAATCGGAGCTTTCACTTCCATTTTTACTCAAGGCTGTATAAGAATGATATCCACTTAAATACTTCACACAGCTTCATTATATTGCAATATAGGTTATATTTAAATATACAATATATTTATTTTTAAAAGCAGCTTTATTGAGATATAATTCACATACCATATAATTCCCCAATTTAAAATGTGTAATCCAATGTTTTTAATAGAGTCACAGGGTTGTGCAACCATCACCACAATCTAATTTTAGAATATTTTTGTCCCCTCTAAAAGAAACCTTATACTCATTAGTCGCCACTTCCCAATTTCCTCCAATCCCCTAACCCCCAGTCATTGATGACCACTAATCTACAGTCTATCTCTAAGGATTTGCCTGTTCTTGACACTTCATATAAATGGAATTATACAATATATGGTCACTTAAAATGGCTTCTTTCACTTATGTTTTCATCCATGTTGTAGCATATATCTATGCTTCATTACTTTTTCTGGCTAAATAATATTCCATTGTACAGACAGACCACATTTCATTTATTCGGTCATCAGCTGATGGACATTTGGATTGTTTCCAGTTGGCTATTAAGAACAAAGCTGCTAAGGACATTCGTGTACAAGCTTTTGTGTGCATGTATGCTTTCAATTTTCTTGGGTCTATAACTAGGCATGGAATTGCTGGGTTATAGGGGTAACACTATGTTTAAATCTTTGAGGAACTGCCAAACTGTTTTCAACATGTTCATTTTAAGGGAATTCATGATAGATTTATGATGAGAAAGAGAGAGAGAGAGAGAGAAAGAGAGAGAGAGAGAGAGAGAGAGAGAGAGAGAGAGAGAGAAAGAGAGATGTTTATGGAGGTGGTCCACTAGGAGCTGTAGAGTACACTCAGCCAAGAGCATCCACTCCCAGCACGATTGCTGTCGTGGGAAATGATCCAGTTTAATCTGTAGAAGTGTAGCACATTGCAAAAGGTGTTGCCAAGCCCAAGGAATGTCCCAGAATCTGTTACTTTGCTTTGAATAAAGATGGAACAGGAGGTTCATTTTTGACCTTGGAGCAAGATGGAGAGACCAACCAACACATTTCATTTGTGAGCCAAGGTGATTATCGTGAACAAGGGACTCAGTGCCAAGGCTCTCCTCAATGCAGCCTGCTCCACGCAATAGCAGGCCTCGCCAGAGTAATGTTGTCTGCCACTTTTGTCCTTTAATCTGCTTAGACTAGTTACACTGTCACTTTGAGCTCTGGCTCTGATTCCTGTGCAAAGGCGGATATCCAGATGTTTAGGTATTTAGCAAATGCATTTTTCCGATGCCTTGTCAGGGTTACTTTCAGATGGGAATGAATATTTGATGCTGTTGCCTGTTGGGAACATGTACGCTGAAATGACCAGCAAAGTCCCTGTTTCAAACTCTGTGTATCTCTAATTCCTTTTACAGTGACAGCTGATACATCCTTTAAAGGAAAAACATCCTAATGTGATACTCACTAGGGAGCAGAGAGAGAGCCTCTCCTGTTTTTTTTTCCTATTGCCCTCTCTCATGGATTGTGCACAACCCTCCCCCCCCCACCTCCCCAGATTATAGAGAAGGATGCCTGTGTGGCTCCCTGATATTGAGGACAGAATGGCTGTTTCCATCTTTCTTCAGGGATTTGATTCACCTTTAAGCCACTCCTCCACATACACAAGAACTCTTACTCACTATATTGCACTGTCTAGTCCCTACTTAATGCTCTTGAGTAGTAAAAAGCAGAATCATAGATTATTACAGCTTTTTAGTTGTAATAAGACATTTAAGACCATTTTTGGGTCTTAGTAAACATTTAGAGCATCCACACATTTTACAGATAGATACACTGAGGCCTAAAAGGGGAAGATATTTTCTTAAGGCCACCAATGGATTAGTTGGCGGTCTACCTCCCATGACCCTTCCCACTGCCTCCTGCCTCAAACCTAACCCTTCACCATCCTGGGGCTCTACATTGGGTCTCCACCATTATATCCCCAGCTATCTAGGTGAGTTTCTGGCACATGGTTCTGGAGCCAGCCTGCCTGGGTTTGAATCCTGGCTCTAATGTATTGTCTGTGTATTTGTGGAGAAGTAACTTAGCCATCTGTGCCTCAGTTTCTTTATAAAATGTATTAATGTTAGCATCTTTCTTAAAGGGTTCTTGTGAGAAGTAAATGCATTAATACATTTTAAGTGCTTAAAATAGTGCTTTTTGCAGAGTAGGGGCTCAGTAAATGTTGGTTCTTAGTAGTTTTGAATGAATGAATGAATGAATCCTAAGCTTGTCCCCTCAGCAGCCACCTCAGTGTTCTCCAGTATGTTACTCACATCTCCAAATAATCTTGTCTTAACCCTGGGCCAGGGGGCTGGGCGAAGAAGGGTAAACCTGTGGTACTGGTGCTTTAGGTTGAAGGCTTTTGGGGTATATTAATTGCCTCCTGGATGTTATTTCAACCTTGGTTAGTTCACCTCCACGATTCATGGGCATCTGGAGGCACAAGCATAGTCTGGGATCTTGATGCAACTCCTTGCTTTCATTTATCACCAGCCTGTTTTACAGTAGATCTTGTCTAAACCACTTCATTCATGCAAAAGCCTTTTGACGTTTAATATAACTTTGTGAAGGTTCCCAGCTCTTTTGGGCTTTGCTTAGGAACATAGCAAACAAAGTTCTCAGCATCTCAAAGGGAGGCTTAAGCTGATAAAAATATGAATTGTAGGCACCCGAAACTTTGTTGAACATTTCACATTTATGCATGTAGAGCAACTGGTCTACCATGACTGCTGCCTTTGGGAGGTCACCTTTACACCTGATGGCCAGTGGCCTAACTGCATTGTGCTCTGGGACTGGAGGCTCTGTGTGAGAGAGTGTGTGAATGGTGTGCATCACAACCACCAGTCTGAAAATCAGCTCAAGTATGTGACATATCCAGGACCAGAAAGGACAAAGAAGTGAGCAGAGAAACTTGTGTTTCTGGCTCTTTCCTTCCTCTTTCTGCATCACCCTCCCATCCCACCTTCAATTCCGGAATTCAGAAAGACCTGGGATGGAAGGTATTGGATGATGTCATTGGCCTACTGGGACAGAGACATTCAATGGAAAAGGCTACAAGGAAATGACTGAATCCTAAATGTTGACATTTCAGATGTGATCCTTGTGTGAGAAAGGCACATAGAGGAGCAGTGAGCCTTTCTGGGACTCCTCAACTTTCAACATGTAATAGGTATCTATGATTTTGGACTGCAGTAGTCTTTTCTGGGGAGGTTTTGAAAATATAGATTCCTTAGGACCTAAAGATTCTGATTGAACAAGTCTAGAGTGGAGCTTAGGAATCTGAATTTTTATAAAACCTCTCCCAAGTAATTCTATTATACAGTCAGGTCTGCAAACATCTCAATCAGTGGTTCTTGTTTCTGGCTGCACATTAGCATCACAGCCTGGTAGCTTTTACCCAAAGCTGGACCTTACTCCCACAGATTCTGATAAAACTGATTTGAGGAGGGGATGCTGAGGATTCAGCATTTTAAAAAGAGCTTCCATATGAATCTATATGAAAAACAGATTGTGTAAAATAGGTAATCATTTACTCCTTTGCTTAGTATGGTCAGTGCTGGCCAGCAGGTCTAGCAATCAGACCCAGTGAGAACCGAGTCAGAAAGGAGCTTAGAGACCATTTAATACAATGTTTCCAGTCCTTTCCTTTCCACAGACCAGTGCAATTCACAAGACATTTTGAAGATGGACAAAGAGTTGCTAACTTTTTATTTTGCCAAGTTGGCATTTAAAAAAACCCTCAACTATTATTACTTGGACATTTAATTTTTAAAAATTATGTTTTTATATTACATGTAGGAAGGACATGAGTTCAAAATAAAGGACAGTCCTTTTGACTGAATACATTTGACTTTAAAAGGAACTCACCGCATAGTTCGCTCCTTTCCTCATTTCACCGAGAACTCTGCCTTGGACCAGTATTGGCTCAAGGGCAGCCCTTTCCTAAGCCAAAGTCATAATTATACAGATGAGGAAATTGAGAGCTGGAGAAGGGAAGGAACTTGGCTCTGGTCCCAGTGAGACAGCAGCAGGGCTAGGACTAGAACCTGTTCTATTGATGTCTGCTCATGTGTTCCTTTCCTGGAAGTTCTCTCCACAAGGGTTCTGATGAAATGCCTGGAGTCACAGGTGCTTTCCATTTAACCGGAGAATGGGATGGAGTGACTGGGAGTAGCTGCTCATTCTTCTCAGTCTCATCCATGCATACGAAGAGCCATCACCATGGTGATAATCAAAGATATGAGCTGTTATGAGGGCATTGTTTTTGAACCTCCAGAAAGGATACAAAAACTTTTGTTTCATCAGTTACAAAATAGGAAAGCATCTTAGTGTTCCATCACACTAAGATCCTGTGCTTGAAAAGTTAAAAATCTGTAAAGGATTAATTTTCCGATTGTTTTTGGAAGAATTCAAGCCATTTCTTCCTTTATTATGCTGTGTGTGTATTTGTATTTTAATAAGTCAACAAATTGACTTATTCTCTTGGAAATGCTTGATTTGACAAAGTAGACATTTTACACAATTCCCTGGAAGAAGGAATAAAACAGATTTCCAAATGTAATATCAATATGCAGGATTCCTGGACTCTAATATCTGAAATGGAAAAAATGTGGTGAGCTCTTGGGTTGAGATGTTCAGTTCAATATGTGAAGGAGATGGCTGAGAATGGGCGTTGGCAGGACACTCACTTCCTCTGGTCGACATAAGACCATTGAAGGGCAGGCCTAAAACCCTCTTGGATCTCGAGTCTACCTGAAGTAGTAAAATTCAATGCCTAGCACTGTCAAGGCCCAGAGTCAGGAAGTGACATCCTTAAGTATCCCCCTTAGAGTTAGCCGCCCCTTGAGGGCAGGGCCATGTCCTATTTGTCTCTTAGCCCAGATCTGGCCCCTCATAGATAGTAATACATATTTGTTGAAATGAAGTGGCTTTTAGGGACCCAAAGGCATTTCCCTAAATTGAAATAGGTGACATCTTGAGAGCTAGACTTAACCAGGGCAATTTTATGGGGGTGGAAAGAATGAGCAGTCAAGAGGGAGTTGGATCTGTCACGAAGCCATTGGATGGCAGTCTCAAAAATGGGTCATGAAGGTGTCCTTAATGGGAGGGAGGAACACAGAACAGAAATGTCACTGACCTCATAATTTTGCTAAAATCTGGCCCTGCTTCACTCAGCCCATCCTTCTAGGACATATTTCCTAGGGCAAAACCTTCAGCTTTAATACCCCAACTCCAAATCTTTCCAGAAACTCAGGATCTTGTGGAATCCCACCTAGCAGAGGTAAAAGACAGAATGAATTCAGTTACTTATAAAATCATCATCTGACTTTGTTTTGACCTCTTTCCTGATTTCTAATTTAGTCCAATGAACCCACATACCTTAAAAACATGTGCTGCACCTTCTTGGTGCCTAAAAAAGGTCATTTCAAGTACCATTGAGAGGGAGAAAGGGGTCTCCCTAGCCCAGTCTGGCTTCCTGCACTTGTGCACCTCTGCTTCTCAAGGATTGTGGAGGGGGCACCTCCCCATTCTGTGCCACTTAAGGAAGATGGAGGAAGCACAGAGCAATGCAGTTCCGGTGCACATAGAGACAGCTGGAATACAGGGAAGCCAGGGACAGGCTCAGGTCCCATCAGACAGTGGTGGAATTGGGGCTTAACTGGGTTCGTTGAACCCAAGACAGCAGCACCCTACCGACCAGATCCCGCCATGTCCTGACTACTTCCTGGTGGAATGGGCTCATCTCTTCTGTCATTAAAAGTAGTTCAGGGTCCCCAACCTTAGCTGATGATTAAAAAGTCTAAATAGTCCTTGTTTTGTTTTGTTTTTTTTTTACTCAGTATAGATGTTAAATGGCTTAAGCCATAGTAG
Organism: Tolypeutes matacus; assembly: GCA_026826555.1. Classification (NCBI taxonomy): domain Eukaryota; kingdom Metazoa; phylum Chordata; class Mammalia; order Cingulata; family Chlamyphoridae; genus Tolypeutes; species Tolypeutes matacus. Next base: position 7,516,866 of record JAKSZT010034297.1, read on the forward strand.
TTGGTAGAAATTAAGTTGGAAACCACTCCCCCTCCCCAGTATATGTATTTGTGTGTTTGTTGTGAGTATGTATATGCATGTATGTGACTGTGTGTGCCTGTGTGTGTTGTCTTTGTGTTTCTGTGCCTGTGTGTCTGTGTGCCTGTGTGCATGTGTATTTGGGTCAACGTGGGAGGTCACTGAGGTTGGGGAAGAAGGAGGATCACAGTTCTAATTTCAAGTATTAGAGGGCCCGGTTCATATCCTGAGCTGCCCTGTGCACACACCTATGAGGACCCATCCCACCAGGCCAGACCTTGGTGTGGAGCTGCCCTCTGCTGTACTGAGAGGTGAAGGGTGCTGATGGGCCAGCCTCATCTTGCCCCAGGTGGGATCAGGGATATGGAGAGGAAATGAAAGGCTGTGCCCATCTGGGGCTTTCAGCTCACTGTGCCTTTCAGGGTCATCCCATTCTGCCTTTGTAGTTTTGGGCTGCAGGTGGTGGAGCAGAAGTGCCAAGTGCTTGACTGTGGGGGGAGTCAGTCATTGCCCCAAGCCTGCAGATGAGGGACATAGCTCTAGCAAAGCTTGTGCTGCATTTCTTAACTTCCTTCCAATCCATCTCAGATTGAATACTCTTCAGAGGTAGAGTAGGATCAATCCTTTCAACTCTCTGTAAATGCAGTTTCCTGGGAGAAGAGGCGCAAATACTACTCTCAGATAAGAACACCTCCCATTTTCACAGTCTACCATAATGTGTTCCCATTAGTTGTCTCAGGTGACTTTCAAAAACCTATGAGGAATTATTTTCTCAGTTAGCAGATGTGAAAACTGAGGCCCAGAGAGTTTGCAGCTATTTGATTGACTTGGAGGTGATTAGCTAAGACATAAAATATGCCTCCAGCTGGAATGAAATTCGTCAAGCTTTAGATGAAAATTAATTAAGCTGCAATATACTTAATGCCCAGGAAAACATTCAGCAATCACCTAGATATTACAAGGGGAAAATTCATAGCAGCCCTGCCAAGCCACTTTCTAACAGAGAGGCAATCTTTGTGGAATTATTTCAGAGTGGAAACTCAGCTTATGGCATAGACCCTGAGCTCTAAAGCATGTCTATTTTTAACAGGGTTATAAAAATGTCTCATGGCTGGTAAGTAGTTAACAGCTTTCCTTTTGATATAAAAATGTTTATAGCTTTTTGGTTTAAATTTTTAAAAAATTTCTATGTCTTGTTTATGACTTTTAATATGTTTATAATGCAGGGAAAACAGGTATCAGCTTCCATTTTGCTGATGCAGAAACTAAGGCCTGAAGAAACTTTGTACATTTATATAATCAATGTTTGATATTTGTTTTCTCTGTGCCAGTGACTCCAGGGAGTGCAGCAGTGGACTCCAGGGAGTGCAGCAGTGAGCAACATGGTCATGCTCCTGCCTGTCATGGAACTCACAGCAAGGAGGAAGTACCTATAGGAATACCTCCTTGGTTTCAGATGAGAAATCTGCTGTCATTTAAATAGTTTTTCCCCTGTAGGTAATATGTCATTTTTCTCTTACTGTTTTCAAGATTTTTTTCTTTGTCTTTAGTTTTCAGAAATTTAATTATGATGTGTCTTGCCATGCATTTATTTCTTTGGGTTGATCATATTTGGGATTGAATCAGCTTTTTAAAATCTGTAGCCTTGTGTGTTTCACCAAATTTTGGAAATGTTTAGTGATTATTTCTTCAAATTCTCCTTCAGTCTCCCCCTTTTTCTCCAGCCTATCTGAAATTCCAATGATATGAATATTGTTTTGTGGTGGTGGTTATTGTCTCATAGGTCCCTGAGGCCCTGTTGTTGTTTTATTTTATTTTATTTTTCCTCTCTTTTTCAGACTGGTTAAGTTCTATTGCTATGTCCTCAAGTTTACTGATTCTATCTTCTGTCATTTCCACTCTACTATCAAACCCCTCCAATAAGGTTTTTTAAAAAAATTTGTTATTGTATTTTTCAGTTATATATTTTCTATTTGGTTCCTTTTTTAAAAATAATTTTCATTTCCTTGATTGAAATATTTTATTTATTTCATTTGTTTCAAGAGAATTTTTAATTCCTTGTTAGGGCATTTTTATAATGGCTATTTTAGAATCCTTGACAGATAATTCCAACATCTGCTTTATCTTGATTTTGGCATTAGTTGATTGATTTTACTTATTCAAGTTGTGTTTTTCCTAGTTCTTGGTTTGATGGGTGATTTTCAATGTATCCTAGACATTTTGGATATTTTATTATGAGTCTCTGGATGCTATTTCAATCTTGCATACCTGGAATAAATCCCATTTGGTCATGATCTAAAATTCTTTTTTTAACACTGTTAGACTCAAGTTGCTAATATCTTGGGGCAGGGGGAGTTTTGCTTTTATGTTACTCTCTCAGGTGGGATGTCAAAAGATGGCCCTACTCTTATGTTTTTCTCAGGTTCTGGGGTCCCTAACCAATCCTCCTTTATCTTTACAACTCTCAGGGTTCTCCTTTTTTTTGCCTCTTGCATTATTTACAGGGCTTATAATTGCATTTAGTGAGGAGGCAAAGGGAGAAACAAGTCTATGCGAATCAATACTCTTTATCAGTAACTTTCTAAATCATGCTCATATGCAAATTACAGATAAATTTTTGTATGACAGATTTTCAGTGTGGAAGGTAAAGGTGACCTTGGCCTGACTAAAAGAGTAGATTAACATTTTGGGTGATGTAGGCAACAGGAGATAAACTTCTGGTAGTATTTCCATTCCCAGGTCAAAGGATAGGGATAAGGGCTGGCTGAGCTGGCTGAAGTATAGAGTAATTGGGTGCCATGCTCTAAGTCTGCCAGTGAATTGAAGAGGAAATTCCAAGTGTCTTAAGTGTCCTGAAAGGGCGTTCAGAGTGAAAGTACCCAAGAACACGTTAAGCAGCTAAGATTGATTCCCTTATAAAGATACTAAAAGGAAGTTAATGAGAAATAAATTCATCTTGGTAAGCAGCAAGGAAACTGCTGGAAAGCTGAAAATGTCTTCTGAGGAAAAATTCAGAAACGTACATTTAGACTAGGGGGAAGAAATGGCTTGGTGGGAAGAAGTATTTAATTATTATCTTCAAGAATATCTTGAGAAAATTTGTATTTTGATGCTGTAATCATCGTGAAAAGTCTCTACATAGTATATATGTGGGTTTTTTTTCCTACATCACTTGTAAAACAATAATTTTGTTCTAGTGATATCCCCAAAGGTTAAGAGAATGGTGACATGATTTGCCTCAGATTCCACTCACAACAGCAGAGTGACGAACATAATTCATCTTCATGTCTTTAGTCCACTCTGCTTTCCATTACCAATGGAAGTACCATGTTTCAGCTCCTCAGAGTAGAGGATCAGTGGAAATAAGCTTAACATGCAGCAGAATGGGCTAAAATTAGACAAAAAGCACACTTTTCCAATAAGTGACAGTTTTGAGAAAATGAACCTGGCTGGACAACTTACTTTTTTTTTTTTTTTTAACTTTATTTTGTACATTTAATAATTGAAAACATAAGCAATAAAAAACTAAAAAGTAAACACAGATGAATAAATATATACATTTCTCAATTAAATGTAATGGATACATGTAAATTTTTTTGTTGTTTTGTTTTTTGTTGTTTTTTTTGTGTGTGTGTGAATCAAACAATATATTACACAATATATTTGGTTCATAGTAATGCATTCATACAGTATTTGTCCTTTTGTGTCTGGCTTGTTTCACTCAACATAATGTCCTCCAGGTTCATCCATGTTGCCATATGCTTTATGACTTCATTTCTTCTTACAGCTGCATAATATTCCATCATGTGAATAGACCACAGTTTGTTTATCCATTCATCTGTTGATGGACACCTGGGGACAACTTACTTTTAATCTTAGTCTGGGGTTCTGGGTTTTGACTAGACAATGACTAGATGTGACATTTCACTTGGAGGCAGGAAGAGGAGATGGTCTCTGGAAGAAAGAAATCTTCAATTCTGGATGCTGTTACAAGAAAGATTTTGGAAACAAAGAGTGTTGGAGTAAGTTGTGTTGAATATCTTCCATTTGCTCCTCCAGGTGTCTTTTCCATCCTCTACCTCAGGAGAATATTGCTTCGACTAAATCCAAAGACCTTCCTTGTCCTATGACCAATAGGAAGCCCTGGTGGGAAAGTTTGAGGGAGGGAGAAAAGTGAAGTCAGGATATTTATTCCGGCATCACTTCCTATGTTCTCACCAGAGATTGGCTGTCCCCTTTGAAAATCATAGCTACTGCCATGTGGCCTTCTTCACATGATGCTTTTCTCCTTCTAGGGTCCAAGACCAGCTCCTCTCCTGGGAATAGTAATAGTGGGGCCCTGCACTATCCTGGGGCACTGCACTATCTCTAGTGATTTCTTTATATCTTTATATCACAACTTTGTAAACAGTCTCTTTATTAAATTGTCTCCAGTTTATCATAATATATATGTGGGTCACCTTTCCCCCAGTATTCTGACTCATACACCCATCAAAATATGTGAAAATGTCTAGCAACCATGTTGTAAAGGCTAGAACATTTAGCAATAGTATCACACCAGGGAGGTAAGCATAATGATTTTCCATTTCTGAAGTTGGAAACTTCTGGAGAAGACATATCAGGAAGGCAGAGTGTAATGTTATTGTGGTGGTTTGGAGCTGTCTGTAACCCAGAGAAACATGTTCTTACATCTACTCCATTCCTGTGGGTGTAAACCCATTGTAAGTAGGACTTTTTGATGAGGTTACTTCAGTTAAGGTGTGTCCCACCTTAACCAGGATAGGTCTTAATCCTTATTAGTAGAGTCCTTTATAAGAGAATGAAATTCAGAGAGAGAAAGCTGTTGAAGCAAGAAGCTGAAATCAACAAAACTTGGAAGAGAAGGGAGAGACCAACAGTTACTGCCATGTGCCTTGGCATCTGACAGGGGAGCCAAAGATCACCAGAAGCTTTCAGGAAGAATTCATCACCTTGATGATGCCTTGATTTAGACATTTTCCTGGCCTCAAAATCATGAGCAAATAAATTCCTATTGTTTAATCTGGACTATTTGATGGTATTTGCTTTTAGCAAACTAAAACAATTCTTAAACAAAAATTGGCCATGAGTGTTTTGGGGCAAAATTTTCTCTGTAAAAATTCAGACCATGGGTGTTTTGGGGCAAAAATTTTCTCTGTAAAATTTCTCTCTCAAAACAATATCAACCATCTGACTCCATTATCAAGATTATGGCAGCCATCCCATAATGAATAATCATTAACTATTTTATCATCTTCTAAACTCTTGACAATAGTCATCAGTAAAGGGAATGAATGGTTAGAATCTTCTCCATATATGGGGGAATTTGCAACACTGAAAGTAGAAGTGTTCAGACTTGGGATCCCTGGACGTTGCCTTGACATATATGGTCCTGGGCAAATAGACCCCTTAGTTTATCTGAGCCTTCATTTTCACATTTGTAAGGCATGGGGATTGGACAAATAATTCTGAAAATCACCCATAGCTCTAATTTGATTTGTGAGGATGAGGGAGGGAGGATAAGCACTATGTAGTATGTAGATGAGGAGGACAGTCAAGTATATGTGAATGGGGAAGTTTGTAGCAGAGTGTGTGTATGAAGAGTACTGTAGAAGTATGGTAAGTAAATGGGAAAAATTGAAGAAAGTAGAGTGTGGATGGGAGAACTATAGAAATATAGTGTGCACAAGGGGATGACTGGTGAATGTAGTGTGTAGATAGGGCAGACTGAAGAATGTGTTGTATGAATAGAAATATGATAGGCAGTTGGGGAAGATAAGAAATGTGGTAGGTGGGAGAGGAAGACTGAAGGCTGTGATGTGTACATTGGGACTTCTGGAGAATTGTAGTGTGAAGGATTTGCCCTCAGATCAGTCTTTGATATGGTAATTGAAGTAAAGGAAGGTGCAGAAGCCAGTATTGAAAGGATAGAGATATTTGGAGTGCAATTTTGAATATTTTTTGATGTTGCAGAGTCAGAAAGTGATGATCTCTCAATGGTGACAATGGCACCACTTCTCTTTTCAACTAACAGTGGGACCAGAACCAAGCATTAAGTATTTAATAATCCAGGTAAGGGGTGTGAGGAAAAGTGTAATGCACTCAAGGTTTGGGGACCTGGCTAGTACCAGTGTCTCTGTAGGAACTGGCAAATCCCTTTCCTTTCATAACTTTTGGGTTGGACTAAATAATCCTAAATAACCTTTAAGGCCACTTCCAGCTCTAAAATCCTGGCAGCCTATAACACAGTCTATGTTCTTAAATAGTTTATGATCTAACAGGGAGATAAGACTCAGAAAAACATAAAGCAAGATGTGGTGAGAGGGATTGAGGTCAAGGAAAGAAGATAGGCATCCATTTTCCTGTCCCTAAACTTTGTTTTTATGGTTGAACACTATCCCGCTCCTGGAATATTGGATTAGGAGAACATTGTAGCATATTTGAAAAACCCGTTTTACTTAGGTAGTCCTAGGGGTCATTGCTTCTATTCACAGATATATCAGTGTTTCTTCTAGTCCAGGGAAGATTCAGGTTTGGGGGGACCTGAAGGTTATATGAGATACAAAAATATCTTACTTTACAAATTTTACAAAACACATGATCTTGTGAACCCATTGCTTTAGCCTCTCCCAGGGCCTTGGAAGGGGTCAGTGCAAGTGAGGGACCTGAAACCTAAGCTTCATTAGTTTCACAGCACATACACCTTTTTTTAGGCTCATGGTAGGATTGCACTTCTTCATCTTCTTTGAAGTTAAGCATGCCCATATATCTTGATTTGATGAATGAAATGTGAGCATAAGTGATGTGTGTCACTTCTGGATGAGAGGTTTAAGAGCCAGAGCGGGATTCACCACATCCCTTGCCTACTGACATGGGGCTTGTGGAAACAGCTGTTAGGATAGAGCCCCTGTCCCCTGAGTCCTGGAACTATGAGGAGTGGCGTCCTTTTGCCATGGAGAATATACCATGAATTAGATAGACTTTTAGTGTTAAACCACTGAAATTTGGGGTTGTTTCTTACTGCAGCATACGCTAGCCAATCCTATCTGAAACAAAAGATTGTGAAGTGATTTCATATGCATAGCCTCATTTCTTTCTGAAAGGGCATGGGCACTTCTCATCACCAATTTTCAGATGGAAATCAGAGGCTCGGAGAGATTAGGTAATTTAGGAGAAGTCAATAAGTGAGTAAGTGGAAGATCTGGTCTGGAGACCATGCATTTGGTTCCCAGTCTTTGTTCCATCATTGTCTCCATAGGGGAGATGCAGTTCATTTGTGTGACATCTACATTCTCCAGTTTTTCTGTCTCTCCTCTTATAATCACTGTAGAAGCCCAGGCTTCCACTTGGCTAATTGGCAAATGCCAGAGATCCTTTTAGGACAGTCCCACCCAACTCTCTGAGGGTCTCTATTCTCATCAGAGTCTGATAAGTAATCCTAGAGAGGCACCATATGAGAAGAGAAATCTCTCTAGAGTCCAGATGGATTGGAAATGTGTGCATTTTGAATATAGAAAAATCCAAACAGTCACAATGTTTTCTCTTCTCTATTTACAGAGTGCAATTTATATTTGCATGCAGTACCTTGTCAGCCCTTTCCCTAAACACACACACACACACACACAGAATGACAAACAGACATGGAAAACTGGGTTCACATTAATTCTTGTAATTTAATTGGGGTTTACGGGAGCAGGTCTAGTTAGAGTTCTTTGTGGTCAGCAAATAAAAATGTGTTGAGTGAATGAATGGACTGGTTTTGACTTGGGGAGAAAAGGTAATTTAGGGCAAAAGTCACTTTCCTGGAAGTGTAATACAGATATCCACGTATACATCCTGTTCTAACAAAGTAAAGGAGAACATGGAGATGAGAAGGGAAAACCCCATTTGTCTGAATGGTGGTTAATGCAGGCCCTGATCAGAACACCTCAGTAAACAGTACACATAGCTGCCTGGATCATCTGGCAGGAGATCAATAGGCTTGAAGTGAAACGAGAACCGTCTCAAAGGCTAAGAAATATTGCCTGGAGAATTGCACTTGACAGTATTACACTCAAAAAGTTTGGTTTTTGTCAGCCACGTGCCCTGCTATGCTTCAGGAAGACTCTTTCTTAGATTGGAACTGGCATAACTGGTGATGGCTATTGGATATATGTAGACTTTTGCTTTGTGAGAATTGGATTGAGCCCTATAAACTCTCAGATGGGCTAAAAAAAATCCTTTCACTCACAAGTGGGAACTCGATGGTATAGGATTTACCGGAAGAAGCATTACAGTTAGCTCAGCACCCCCTTCTCTCTCTCATTCCCACCCCCCCCACACACACACACATGATGTTTTTCTCCCCTTTCTGTTCTTCTCTCTTTTATCCCTGGAAACTTGCCATTATGTGAGACTTCCCATATTGCTAAGGCATTGTCCATGGCAACCCATATAATATAAAACACAAAACTAGACCAAAAGTTAAAACTCAGGGAAAACTGAATTTTATTCCCTACTATACCTCTACTTCAAAAAAGTCAATAACAAACCCAAATATTCTTCAGTAATAGAATAAAATCCCCATCATCCACAATAATTAGAAAAAAATGTAATATCCTGTTAAAAGAAGGCTGTCATATGCCACATGCAGATTACCAGTGTCCAAATAATTAGACTACAGTGAAGTACGCTGTACAAAAATCTAGGGAAGTGCTTCTGGTGATTCAGAAGGCTCATCGTGGTCTGGTAGGGCTGCATTAGATCATTGTGAGCGAGTCTCATTATTTAGGACTTTGGGCAAATATAGGATTGAGCTGAACCTTTGCTGACACGTGGAATAGCAGCAGAAAATTTATATATAATCTTTCTGATGTAAGCTTGTTTCTTTGACATTTTTCTTTCTCATAAAAGTAAAAGGCTGTGAAAATGTCTGTTTATTTTAGGTTTACTTTTGTTTGGGTTCTGTGAAGCAAGAGGCCTGTAATTCTCCAGGCTTCTTACCATCTTTCCAATGATTTTCTCATCCATTATTTCACTATATAGTCCTGGAATTCCTGTGTGGCTAGAGAAAGGCAATTAGTATCACTTGCACACTGTAGATTGGAAAGCAATGCTCCTCATCCTCAGTGCCACACAGCCATCAAAACTGGGCTCCTCTTTATTCTCACCTGTTGCCTTGCCTCCAAGGGCTCAATGGTACAGAGACATTCTCCCTTCTTCCACTTTCCATACCATGTGTTCCAACCCTCTGCCACTTGGACAAATGGTTGGCCATCTCCTACCTCTTTTCTACAGAAGCAACATGGTGTCAGAAGTACAAGCACTAACCCAGGAGTCGAGAGAGCAAGGCTCCAACCCTGACTTCACCTAAAGCTTCTCAGTTTCTTATCAAGAATGGTGTATCTAAATTCCCTGAGCCTCAGGTTCCTTGTCTGAAAAATGGTTGCAGCAATTCTGCTCTACTATCCTCATAAAGTTCTGATAAGGTGTTAATGAGTTAATTGGCAGGAAAGCCTGTGTAGGGTCTTCTGGATGAGAGAGTTTGTTTTTTTCTGTCCCCTCTAGACCCCTTTTGTGAGGTTTCAGTGAGTGCCAGGTCTTGGTGATGGAGGTGTATGGAGCTTGGCCTGAGGTTGGTAAAACTGGTAAGTTTGCAGGCACTCATCTATCAGAGAGTGATGAGGCATCTGGGAAACATCTCTAGATGGGTGGTGGTGGGGTGGTGGTGGTGGTGGGGTAAGGTGTAGAGGTCAGGCAAGCCATGAGAGACTGACCCAAACCTTCTACCACCAGCGCCTTGCGTTCACTCTGTAACTGCCCAGGCCTCACATACAGCTGCAGCACCTAGAAGCCCAAGAGCTATGATTTGAAAGCCACCAAAAGGTGCCTCTGTTCACAGTTCCTCCATGTCCTTTCTGAATCCCATCATCAAAGTTAGCACTGTTCAAAAGAACTTCCTGTGACGATGCAAAAGTTCTATATCTGAGCTGTCCAACACCAATAGCCATTAGTAGCTATTGCACACTCGAATGTGGCTAGTATGACTGAGGAACTGATTTTTAAATTTTATTTATTTACATAGCCATATGTGGGCATGCAGATCAAAGTGTTTCTCCTTCTCATTAAGGTATCATGTCCAGAAGACCTCTGATAAGATAAAATATTATCTTTATTTTTTCAGTGAAGCCATATGGCCAAAGATGAGGTTCTGGCATGTGCATGGGGACAGGGGAAGGGAGAGGAGGGGAAACTTGCCAGGAAGACAAACTTGCTGGCTCCCAAGATGCTTCTGGAGGAACATCTGGCTCTCAGCCTCACAGGCTCAGAAACTAGATTTTTCAGGGCATGGAGAGTGAAATTGATTTTCAGAGGTGGGAGCCCTTTAACCAGTCGGTGCCTAAATGAGTGAAGCACGCATGATGGTTTGCTGGTCAGTGTGAACCCCTTAGAAGTAGACACCTGTGGCTCGGCTCAGGCCATCTGTAGCCATGCTAGAACAGGGGCCCAGATACTCTGAATTCTTTAAGGAGAAATTGAATACAGGTATCTGGATATTTATGTGAAGTCTCCTGGTTTTTTAAAGTTGGAAAAGAATTCAATTAAAACCCTACAGAAGCCTAACAAAATGCATCAGCAAGTTGGATTTAACCTAGGATCTCCAGCCTCTGGTGTCATGGGAGAGCCTGGCCTGGGAGTCTGACGTTTTGGGTTCTAGACCCAACCCCGCATCTAAATCACCATGATGTCCTGGGGAAGGCACACTCCTTCCTGCTGCTCAGATGACTCCTCTGTGAATTAAAGTGTCAGGCGGGATGATTTCTAAGGTTCCCTCTTGCTCCAAAAGTCTGTGCTTTATTGACAAGGTGACTGAGGCTGGATCATGACTAACTCAGCTGTCTACACTGCTCCACCAGAAGGAATGCTGGCCTCTGTAGACGACATCAGTAGGCTGCCTTGCACTCTGGCTTCTGGTTGGGTTCAGCTGATGGGAAGACTGAGAAGATTAGAGGGAGAGAGGAGAGTGAGTTTGGGGTATTCATTCCCTCAGAAATTGCACCATAGGCTGGCTGTGTCCTTGACTGAAAGTTGATACTCCTGTCAGGCAGCCTTTCTGTCTTCAGGCTCCAGTGATCACTCCCTCCCCTGGCCAGGGGTGGTAATGCCCCTACTGTCACTCCCCCCGGGGCACAACACCACCCCCTCATGGCTTCCCCATACCCTACCACACTGTGAGAAGACTCCCTTTAATAAACTCTATTTAAATCATCCAATTTGTGGGTGCTGGGACCCTGACTGATACAGCTGGGGTAGGAAGGAGTCTCGTCAGTGAGTCTTCCAGTGCACCCCCTCCTTTGGCATCCTCACTGCCCTTGCTCCAGTTTCTGGAGAGCTCTACCTCAGCCAGAGGCTTGGCTGGCTTCCCTCAGGCACGTTCTCTTTCTTTGAGGTGAACCACATTATGACTCTTGCTCTCTAAGTGGGTTTAGTATAATACCATCACATCCCCTTGGAGAAGGAGTAGAAGGGAAAAGCTAATTGGAAAATGTGCCCCCTGCAGCTGGACTCTGACCTCTGGCTGGCTGAAGTGATGATGATTACCTGCCCACTTGTCCCAAGTAAACAGGCATTTCTCCAAGGACTGTAGAATGTATTTAGAATGAGATTTAAACCTGTTTCCTCTCATGGTCACAGACCTCTGGAGGTAGAGCAGGTGCCCTCCTTCATCCAAAATACCTACACTGACAGCTCCCACCCAGGTTTCATTGAGATTTTCCTAAGTTCTAGGTGCTTTGCTGGTTACGATCTAGATGAATATAGATCAATACAGCAAAGTTGGCAGTACATTCACAATCCAGAATGTGGGGAAGGAATACACATACACAGATAACATTTATAACACAAGGTGGAGTAAAGTCAGCCCTGTCAGAGTTAGTCAAGGGCTAGGGGTGGGTGTAGCAGCACAGAAGAATGTTTTAAAGTTGAGGGCCCTAGACTCAAGCTGCCTGAGTTCAAGCCCTGATTTACTACTCTATAGTTCTGAAAATTTGGGCAAGAAGTCCACCCTCTTATGCTTTCATTTCCTTGTCTATAAGATGTGGGCAATAATAGGTTGTTTTTGTTAGCAGTAAATAAGCTATAATGTCTGTAATGGGCTTGGCCCAGTCCTGGCAGATCCTAAGTGCTTGATAAATGTTAGCTTTTATTGTTACTTTCACAAAGATTGTACAAAGGAGTGGAGCTTGTGATGGTCTTGAAGAGGGGAAGGATTTTATGGGAAGGGGGAGATTATTCTAGGAAGATGGAGTGGCATGCATAAAGGCACAAGGACAAATATATTTAGGAAGTATTAATCAATCCAGCTAGTATATTGGAACTATGTATTATAAAAAAGAGAAAGAAAAGTTGGTTGAAGCCATATCAACAGGACACTGAATATGATGATGTGGAATTTGTATGTAATTTTGTAAGTGGTGAAGAGCCATTAAGAACAAGGATTTTAAGAAGGGTTATGTATGCTTAGCTAATCTTGTAGGAAAATTAGTGTGGCAGCTTTATGTAAACTGAATCGAAGATGAGTAAAAAGCATGAGGCTATTACTATTGCTCAGTGAAGTAGTAGCAAGACCTGTCTTAGGGAAAAGCTGATAAATAATAAGCAAACTCCTAACATCTGACAGAACTAGTTTGGCAGGAGGCAGAGCAGCTGGAAACTAAAGAGTTAAGAGCCTCTCATAGTCAGGGGACAAATAGAAATTAAGAGGAAGCAACTAAACAATCTTAATTTCAATCAATGACAGAGTGACACTCACTTTACAAAATATTGATTTTGATATAGAATTTTCAGGAGCAAAACTTTTGAATCAAATAGAGCCCATCTGTATTGCCAACATGGTGTGCTGGAGCTGAGGAATCAAGAACCTTGTCTGGGAGATAGGGTGGGGGGATGGAGCATAGATGCACTCGCTCCTGTGTGGGCAGCCACATGGAGTAGCACGTGGCAGGAACTCGAGCAGCTGATGACTGTCATCAAAGAGCACACTGATATGTTTGTTCAGCCATCCTCACAGCTCCTGCCTCATCCTGATGAAGAAGGCTGCTAACATTTAGTCCGTGTTTTATTTAGAAAGATAATGACTTGGATGATATTTTCACTTATGCGAACTGGCTGTCCTGGCTGTCCTAAATGTAGGAGGAAACTGCTCCAAAACCCAAAAAGAGTACATACATTGTAGAGCCAGGTTATTGCCCTGGGAAATGAATGTTAACTAAGGAGTATAGTCTGTAGGGATGGAGCCAGAAATCCTGTAAGCCCTCTGTCCTCACCTTGAGGGAAGAAAGTTCTATGAAGAATGGTCTGCTGGGGTCTTATCCACAGGCATTGAAAGGAAACCTATGTATCACATCCAACAACACCTCTGAAGACTTATATCCTGTTGATGAACCTCCCATCTGGCCAGCTCTGCCTTCAGATAGAGGTGGAGAAGAGGATGATTTCCCTGCTGCAGAAAAGCCAAAGGTTGTCTAAGTGGCCAACATCCTTTTCAGAATCAGAGAGTCCTTCTCCATAAAGCAGGTACACCTGGTGAGACAGCTGTAGCTAAAAGTCTGTGGAAGAACCCTTCCAATGTGGCTGTTTATGTGGAGCTGTCCATGGTGCTATAGCTGTCCTTGCTTGAACCCACTTTGACAGTTTTTTCAGCTGCTATATGACAGATGCTGCACCAGGTGGGTTAAACACAGTCTCTTTTAATTTCCACAGCAACCTTGCAAGATTAGACTTATTATCAGCAGCCTTGTTCTACAGATGAGGCTCAGCACTTCTCTTTCTGCCTTAAATAATTTGGATGGTCTGAATAACCTTTTAGACATCAGATTCGAGGGCTTCCAAAGTCCAACAAAGAGAACATATCTTTTTCAAACTCTTCCTATGATCTGTTAAAAGCTATTGTTTGTGTAAAGGTATACTATTCTGTTCAAAGGAGGAGGTGGTGGTGGTGGTGGTGGTGGTGGGAGCAGAATTTAAGTCCCAAGGGGAGTTTTCAATGAGAAAATTAAGCATACATACTGATGTTTTGGATTAATTAGAAAGGATTGCAGGAAATTCAAACATGTTTGTCAAAAGAGAGGAAAAATTAACCCTTCCTAATTAGAGATGAACAAATCGTCACTTTTTGGTGAAGATCAACAAGACCTTGTTACTCTAACAATTTTTTCTCTTCTTCACTATGAAGTGGGAAAATTAATAGGTTCTGAAATTGAGAAGGCAGAAGGACAAATAAAGACCCATCCTTCCTCAAATTAGAAGAAATATTTTTGGGCAGTTAGTAAAGGAAAATTTGCATGGGCTTTTAATGTCAAATATCCCTAAATCACAGGATCTAAAACATCATTTGAGCTTAGGAAAGGCTTTTTCCAAAACTCTAATGTTACAAAACCCTTGGTGAAATAAGCATAATATTTAAGCTAGGACCAGGACCAAGAACTAAGGGGGAGTTAAGTCAGGGGTTCTTGATCTGGGTCCATGGCTCTGGCAGGGGTCCAGGGATGGGCTCCAGGAGATTTATGAATCCCTTGAAATTGTAGTCAAAATGTTGTATATGGATACATTTTCACAGAGAGGGGGTGACAGCTTCCAAAAGATTCTCAAAATGTCAAGGAACATCCAGAAGTTTAAGAGTTTCTGATTTAAATAGTCACTCCACAAAGTTAAGGCTCAGTGAGCAGAGCATTTAATTATATGAACATATTTATATTTCTGGGTTTGAAATAAACATTCCATTTAAATATGCTATTTTTTGCCAGTTCAAATTAATTATTATACTTATCTATTGTAATAAAGAGGTCTACTTTTATAGGAAAAATATCTAATTAAGTAGAAACTGTGTTGTTCTTTTCAACTGGTTTTATTCCCCAAGGGAGCTTATGAAGTGAGAAAAAAACATCAATCAACCAGGAAACATTTGATGAAAATCCATGATGTGGGGAGACTAGCACTCACTTGCCTAAAATTCAATAATGTTTGCCTACATAAGACATTCACATTCTAGCACCTATGCTGGAGATCCCTCTAGGTCTCCTTCTGTCGCCATTGCCCCGTTCACATTGCCATGACAAGAGAGCAGGAGAAGTACCAAGCAGGACCCACGTATTCTTTGCCTACTCAGCAAACTGAACTCTGATAGCCAAATGTTTTACTTGGCTGATGCAGGTAAGAACCAAGATCCAGCTGGATTTTCACAGTTCAAAGATTCAACCTGAAGGAGAAGCGGTGAGTGCCTATAAAATTTTTTCCTACACACCATTCCTCTATTTCTCTTGACTCTTACTCTATGGCTGATTTTAAAAGCAATGTGAGTCTCTCTCTCTCTCTCTCTCTCTCTCTCTCTCTCTCTCTCTCTCTCTCTCTCTCTCTCTTCCTCTCTCTGTGTGAGATGTCTAGTTATACCACCCATAAAGAACATTTGATTCATCTCTCAAGTGTCTTTGACAGTTCAGTGAGCTGACATAACCCAAGAAACAGGTGTTGTTATTTTGGGCAGGGCAGAAAAGCAAGTATAGTTTAGTTATCTCAGAGTTTCCCCTAGATCTATATTGGAAGGCTGCAATCAATATGCTGTGATATGTGGGGCCCTAGAAACTTCTGGGAACCTAAGAAGGTGGGGATTCCAGAAAGGCAGAGGATGTAAAGGGCACAAATCTCTCCAGCACCAGCATTTCATCTCAGAACAGAGACAGGTACAATTGGAGGCAGCTAAGACCTGGAACTAGCCTGACACTGTGGGGGAAAACAGGAACTGGAACTACAGATCCACTTGCAGTGAAATTGAAGTAACAGCAAAGCAGGGCTTTCAAAGGCACAGCAGCCATGGTAGTTGGCAAGAGTAAGGTATTGGGAAGGGGTGCTGGACCCAAGTCTTTTGACTGTCCATCCACTGCTCTTATCACTGTCCTACATGTATCAGGTCTTATTTCCCCAACCCCAACCCTGGACTCAGGGACAATGAGGCTAGAAACTGTTCATGACTTGTGTAGCTCCTAAGTGCAGAGAGCCTGAACGGGTTATCCTTGTTGGCTGGGCTTAGTCTATTATCAGGCTAGCAGGGATGGAACCAGATCAATTCTATGGCTATCTTGGTAGCAACAGAAGCCCCTGCAGCAATAAAATAACTAACAAACATAGAACATGTGCCAGGTACTGCTCTAGGGCCTCACGTATGTGATGTTGTTTAATTGTCTCAACATCCCCATGAGGTAAGAACTGTTATTCTCAATAGGAAACCTGTGGACAGAGAGATTTAGTAACATGCCAAATATCACACTGACAGCAAGTCGCAGAGCTGGGATTCAAACTCAGGCAGTTAGGCTCCAGTGTCTTAGCCACTTTGTAATACTGTCCCTTCATTCACAGAACAAGGCATCAGGCTGTCCTTCTTACATACTAGTCTTCACCCTAAACAAAACCTTGTCTTTGCTTATCCAAACTTTCATTCTGGTTCAAAGGAAAAAGGAGGGGAACTCCTTTGGGCATATATCAGGGTACACATCAAAGGCAGGGTCCAAAGTAAACTTTGACTGGGGGTTCTGTTTCATTTCTTAAAGGTCAGAACTAATGAGTAATGGGGCTTTAGTGGCTTCCTGCATTTTCTATTCTAAAATACCACCTGGTTGTTTGGCAAGAGAGATGGTGCTGTCTCAGCTGACACAAGTGAAGAATGGCAATCCACGGAGGGGATGGCAGGGTATCATTTCTTTTTTTTTATTTTTAAACTAATTTTAAAAAAGAAGCTTTAGATTACATAAATGTTACATAAAAAACATAGGGGGGAAGCGGCTGTGGCTCAAGCAATGGAGTTCCTGTTTACCATATGGAGGACCCAGGTTTGATCCCTGGGACCTCCTGGTAGAAAAAGAAAAAAAGCATCCCAGACCTGCATGGGGCGGAGAGGCACAGGCCCCCGCATGGCACAGCGACGCACCAAAAAGACAATGATGCAAGCAGATAGAAAAATATATATATATTGGGGATTTCCATATACCCCTCCCCCTCCCCCACCTTCCTGCATTATCAACATCCATCATTAGTGTGGTACTTTTGTTAAAAGGGATGAACACATATTAGAACATTGCCACCAACCATGGAGTATAATTTACATTATAGTTTACACTCTGTCCTGCACAATTTTGTAGGTTATGGCAAAATATATAATGGCCTGTATCCATCACTGCAGTGTTAAGCAGGACAATTCCAATGTCCCAAAAATGCCCCCTTATTACACCCATTCTTCCCTCTCCATCCCCCCAGAACCTCTGCTGGCCACTGCCTTTATATCATTGATAGAAGTTCCTCCATTTCTAGAATAATAATAAGTCTATAACTGAATAATAATAAGTCTAGTTTAGTCCATTGTTCATTCCCCAATCTTGAGGATTTGGGGATGGTATAATACCCACTCTCTTTCCAATTGAGAAGGGGCTTAGATCCCATGGGGCAGATGGATGGTATCATTTCTGAAGCAAGATGAACTGACTATATCCTAGTGCTAGCAGATGGTGCCCTTCTATCTGAACCTCAATCCCTGGGGCAGGGAGTCCTGGTTGGTATATAAGCACATCTCTGTACTCAAACCTGGGATATCAGGGCCTGTGTTGTAGAGTTTTGTTTGATCTTAACTAAAACTGCTACTGTCTCCTCAAAGTAAAGAACTGAGAACATTCAACTTGTAAGTCAGTGAGCTGGTAATTCATTGTATCATGAACTTCATGGTTTCTTGCTTATAGTAAAATACAAGCTCTTAATGAGGTGTTTAAATATTAATGAGGAGCTGAGCACTGTTTTTTTCCAACTCATTGAAGTAGATTTATGGTGCAGTGAAATGAAGTTACTTTATATACCCAAGAAGGGAGAGAAGAAACACTGGTGAAGAGAATTTTCCTGTTTGGTGAATTCTGACAGCATTTATGCATGAGGCTAAATCTAAATGTGTTACATTTAAGCAAGAAATATGACATTTGACATTTCTGAGATATACAGGGAAAAATTTAGGGTTATAGTTTGCAGATGCCCCTGGAAGAAAAGTCAGCTCTATGGAGAGCTGAAGTTTGATCTTTCTTTCAGCCAAACACTACATCATGCATAGCACCAGCAAAATACTGATGCCTTATTACTACTTTGTCAGAATTCCATGGATGTGCTTGAGGTTGAGGGCAGAGGTATCCTTCACCCCTTTTCTCCACTCCACTTACCATGTCCCTCCCCTGTAAAATCATGGAATGTCAGAATTGAAAGACATCTCAGAGGTTCTCTGATTCCTGCATTGTGCAGATGGAGAAACTGAGGCTAAGTGAAAGAGAATGACTGACCTAAGTTCATACTTCAATTTACCAGCAGAACTGGAAAAACAGGTCAGTTACTACCTTGATAGCAAGACCTGGGAGGGCTTTATGACCCTTGTCCAGCTCCAACTTCAGCTGTTCCCTAGAGGTTAAAAAGGAATCAATTCTTTGCCCCATTAACTGAGCTTTGATCATTCTCTCCCACTTAAGAGCGTCTTCGTGGGCCCATCAATATTCATGGTGAGTATGTGGACTTTGGTACAGCTCATAAATGCAATGGGGGCCATGCTTTAGACACAGAAAGATGAACACTTTGAATTACTTGGAGAGGTAGTTAGGTTTGATTCTTGCATTCTTCAGTCCCAGATTCTTGGCTAAGCCATGAGCTTGCAGCTGGGAACTATTGGTGACCAGTTTGTGATGTCTTCCCTGGTCTTTGGAGATAGATTGGCAATGCAGCTCAGAGGTCTGTTGGGGGAGATCTACTCAGGGGCCAGGTTCCAACCTACTCAACGAGCCCTATTCCCCATCACTCTCCTGGAGCTCTATATTTTGTAGTAAAATTAGAGGGTTTTCTCTTGCTTCCCTTGCCTATTATTTGCTTCCTTTCTTTAGGGGCCTGCATCAAATGATTCTTATTTCCTCAATGCCCTTCCATTCATATATATATAAATTCAAATCCTGCCTACCTGTCCCAGCTCTTTCCCAAAGATCCTTGGGGCTGGATATCCTCATGGGGAAGTAACTGAAGGCAAAAAATCCTCACAGAATACAGAGCCTTCCTTTGATCACTTAGAAATAATATCTCCCACATCCAAACTCAAGCAATTGTGCCACTTTTCTGAAACATTTCAATGCCTTTGATGAAATTACAGTTTTTGCATGGACTGGTTTTGATTCACTTTGCTATGCCCCATGGCACACAGAGGTGTTTTTCATTATGTTTAAATTGTATGAATTAATGAATGGATGAATGATTGAATAGAAAAGCAAACCTTCCCAGAATCTTTCACCCAGTCAAGGACCACAGAAACCGAAGTTTCGTTGTCATCTCTTTTTAAAAATAACTATTTAAAGAGTTCTCCTTATCTATTGCTACATAACAAACCACCCCAAAACTTAACATATTAAAACACCAAGTCATTACCTCTCTTGGTGCTATGGACTAAGAGCAGCTGAGCATCTTTCACCTGGGATCTTTCATATGGTTTCAGTCATATGCAGGCTGGAGCTGTGGTCATCTGAAGGCTTGACTGCTTGAGTGGGGAGGCCACCTGTGAAAGCTCACTCACATGGATGGCATCTAATGCCAGCTGTTGGCTGGGAGCTCAGCAGGAGCTGTCAACTGACTCACCTACACGTGGACTCCCCATGTGATTTGGGCTTTTCACAACCTGGTTGCTGGGTTCCTAAAGGGAACCGCCAAGAATGAGTGTTGCAAGAGAGACAGGAAGAAGTTGCAAGGATTCTTATGACCTAGACTTGGAAGCCCCAGAATGTTATTTCCACCACATTTTATTGGTCAAGCAAATCACTAAGGCCAGCCAAGATACAAGGAGATATAAATTAGGCTCACCTTGATGGAGTAGGATATGTGTACAGGGAGGGAAGGCATTGGTAGTGGTCATCTTTGGAGACTATCGAACTATCAAGCAAAAATATTACACCAGAGGGCAACTTGCCTCTATGTGCACCTTCCTTCATCAGATCAACTACAGCATTGCTGAGCACTGGGAAGTGGCTTTAATGCTGGGAAATATGTTAGGGAGGCAGGTGACAAGAAGAAGGAAGGAGAGAAGTCAGTAGTTTGAGATAACAGTTAAGGAATTAGGCCTGGATGAAATGATGCAGAGTACATAAAATGAGGATGTTAGGAGAAAGGTGTGAGAGGGTAACTCCTGAGGGTAACTCCTTTGCCTACCTCCTTTATTGGAGAAATGTATGTTGGGGATGGGTAGTGAGAAAGGCAAGCAAAGTTGATAAAATTGTTGCAAAATGTTTTTATTTATTATTTAAATTAGGCATAACTATAAAGAAGGTTAAGTTCATTTAAAAAGATTAAGATAAACACTCCCAATCCTACCAACTGGACACAATCGTGTTCATGTTTCTTTCCGATCTTGATTCTTCTTTATACATATTTTCTTTCTTGGGCATGGGTTCTACACTTTTCATCTAGACTCATTTTATAAATGCTTTTCCATGTTAGCTGCTGTATTCACCTGCATCATTTTAGAAGTTTCATCCCATTCAAGTTGAGGGAGATTTATGGGCCAATGAGCTGCAAGTGATTAGTGAGGATGACTAAGCTAAAGCTCTAGGAAGCTGAACTTGGCCCCTACAAGGCTTTGGGGGACTATCTATGCCCTGGGTGACCTGCTGGGGATGAAGCCCTCAGGGGACTTCGTGAATGTTTATAGCTCCCAGCAGGAAACACTCTTCCTTTAAGGGAGGAGGCAAGCTGAGTTTTCCTCTTTCTCTCTTCAACCTTCCAGGGAGCTTGGTTGTTTTTTTTTTTGAAAGAGTTAGGCTAGGGCACAAAGGTTTAGATTTCTCACCTCTTATCAGGGTTTAAATTTCTTCCAGGAAGGGGATTTAATTTTACTGCTGTAGCAATTTTTCACCACAAGAATCTGCTTACTTGTTTTCCTGATACTGAGATGCTAGCCTTGGTACACTCTTGAGGGCATCCCCTCCATCTACAATGCCCTCTGCTCTCCACCCATCCAAATTGTACCTATCCTTCCAAGCCCAGTTCCCATGACTCTTTGTTCTCTTGAAGCCTTTCCTGGTTGTTTGTGCCACACTCTGGTTTCTGACATCCTAAAACACTTACTATTTGTTCATAATCGTGTTATCCTAAAAGACAGCAAGTTATCATAAACAGACCCTGGACTGGAAATCAGGATAATTCAGATCCTCTCCCCTTGTTACCCATTTGAGTGACCTTGGGTAGTTCTTTGAACCCCCTGGGCTTCAGTTTCCCCATTTTTAAAATGATGGGCTGTAGCCATTGGGCAATTTGATGTAATTATGAATTCCAAAAATATAATTGGATTGTGCTTGTAAACTGATCTGTTAATCTGGGCATGATTAGGTTATGATTAGGGCATTGACTGGGCCACATCAGTAGGGCATTGAGCCCCACCCCTTGGTGGGTGGGGAATCAAATATAAAAGGCAAGGCAAGAACAGAGTTGAAGTAGTTTTGAGTAGCAGTTTTTGAGAAGCAGTTTTGATGTTGGAGTTTTGATGTTGTAGAGAAGGCCCCAGGAGAAGAGAAGTGAGCCGTTTGCCTGCAAGTCTACAGATGACCTTGTGGTGGAAACAGAGGTGCTAAGCTCGGAGAGAAACAAAGCCCCAGGAAGAGAGGAACCCAAAGAGCCTGAACCCTGGCAAACATCGGCAGCTGTCTTGCTCCAACACGTGGAAATGGACTTTGGTGAGGGAAGAAACTTATACTTTATGGCCTGATAACTGTAGACTTCTACCCCAAATAAATACCCTTTATAAAGACCAACCCATTTCTGGTATTTCACATTAGCACCCCTTTGGCTGACTAATACATGGGCTGATCTCCATTGTTCCTTCTTGTTTATGATTCTATGATCTGAGTCTTTTGAAGTCACTGTTGCATATCACTCTAGAGACTGAAAATTTGTCTGGTCAATTGTGCTCGTTCCCCTCCAATAACCCTAAATCTTATTGCTCATAAGACATTAAATTCAGACAACGTTGAAATATGCATTGTTATTAGAAACATAGATTGATTCTCTTCCACAACCTTCCTCCTGTCCTAGCCTCTGGTTATCTCTTTCTTTTCAGCCAAGAAGTAGACTTCAGACCCTGTTCTTCCTGTGGTTGAAGCTCTGAGTCTCTGATTATGATAAAGTGCAACAAACAGAGGCTTACTCTGTGAAGGCTATGCTTCAAACACTCTAGTAATGCAACTTGCCATGTTCCAATCCAAGCAGAGTGCCAGTTTGATTCTCCTTTGATGAGATAGAAATGCAATCCTCTCTGAGACATGATTAGCTGGAGGGCAACTGAGTCCCTGCTCTCTCTATCACCAGAGCAAGTGTGAGGCCCAATGCAAGGATAAGCAGTCTGCCCTGGAAGTCCACATTTGCTCAGCCCAAACATGCCGAAGATTTGGTTGTACTAAAAAAAGATTATAGGAACAGTATTGAGGGAGATGGAAATCATTTGGCTTAAAATCAGAAAAAAAACTTTCTAAGGCTGTTTTATGCCCCCAAATAGGATGGCCTCTAGAGAAGCCACCATAACGGTTAGCCAGAGGTCACCAAATGAGAGCAACTTCTCAATACCCTGTCACAGCCCCAACCTTGCCTTCTGCCACATTCCCTCATCCTCCCACCTTTAGCACCCATTCTACATTTCCCTGCCTTTGGGATTTTCCTTATGCTTCTCTTTGCTAGGAATGCCCTGGCCCTTACCACCCCCATTAACATTCTGCTTATTCTTTGGGGCACAGAGGAACTCAATGCTGTCTCTACAATGGGCTTTGGAGTCTGAATGTCTTGAGTTCAAACCCCACGTCTTCTACATCTAGCTTTGTGACCTAGGATAGCTTTCTTGATCTTTCTGACTAGCCTCAGTTTTCTCTTTTGTTAAATGGGCTAATAATACCTGCCTCTGGGTTGTTGTAAGGGTTAAATGAGATGGTGGAAGACTTGCGGCACTAAACGTAGTACCTGATATGTAGCAGGGACCCAAGGGGTGGAATTCATTATTATATCCTTTATGTATACCTATTTTGGGTACTACTATAGTATTATTATTATTATTATTATTATTATTATTTTTAAAGATTTTATTTATTTATTCATTTATCCCCCCCTTGCTGTTTGTGCTCTCTGGGTCAGCTAACCACGCCATGCGGGCGGGCTTGCCTTCACCCGGAGGCCCCGGGAACTGAACCCGGAGCCTCCCATATGGTAAACGGGAGCCCTACTGATTGAGCCACAGCCGCTTCCCTATAGTATTATATTTATTTACACATATGCCTTTCCCACTGCTAAACAGAAAACTTGAAGATAGGAATTATTTGACACTCCTGTTATCATTCCCACCCTCCCCCCACTATTTTTGCTGTCTGTGTCCATTTGCTGTGTGATCTTCTGTGTCTGTATCTTTTTGTCTTCTCTTCTCATTATTTTCTCCTCTAGCATTCACTGGGCTTTGATCCTGGGGATCTCTGATGTGGGAGAGAGGTACCCTATCACCTGCGCCACCTCAGTTCCTGGTTTCTGTCACGTCTCGCCTTGACTCTCCCCTGTGTCTCTCTTTTTGTTGCGTCATCATCTTGCTGTGTTGCTCGCCGCGCAGGCCTGGCATGCCTTTACCAGGAGGCTCTGGGGATCAAACCAGAGTCCTCCCAAGGGGTAGACGGAAGCCCAATAGCTTGAGCCACGTCCGCTTCCCTGGTTATCACTTTCAATGTCAAGCACCGAGATTTGTACAGAGTAGTTTCTCAACACATTCTGTTCAAATGAATTGATTATGTCATTTTATCTGCCTTTTCCTCTTGGTCATACCCAACAAAGACAGGAGAGTGTCAAAATTGAAAAAAACAAGGCAAGAAATAAGTTATTTTTACATTTTTAGGCCACATTTTATAAGGAGTGCAGCTTTGAGGTCTTGTCCCTTAAATTGTAAATTCAGGGGAAAGGGGAGGATTTAGACTATGACCTTTTATGGGTGTTTTCGTAGTTAGCATTTGGTAGGACACTTGCTAAATATGTAAGTATGTTGCTATTTGTGATAAAATCTTGTCAAAGTGACAGATCAGGGAACAGAAAGACAAGACTGTGATGGGTGGTAAGCCAGCCCCATTCTGAAATCCTGTTGTCCTTTCACAAATGCAACCCTGAAGTTTTTGTGCTTCTTCCCCTGGAGTGCCAGGGAAAGGTCCTTTGGGGAAGAATTGTCCACATTCTTCTCAAGAGTGGTCCATGCTGTGAGTCAGTTGTCTTCACCCAATGGACTCTGGGTTCCACGGTGGTGACCCTAGCAAGATAAATAAATCTTGAGGTTTGACAGAGGCAGCACAGCACAGCGGTTAAGAGCATGGACTGGAAACAGGCTGTCTGGGTTTGTCTCTCAGCCCCACCCTTCCCTCACTTCCAATGTTGGGTAAGTTTTTCAATTTCCATGAGCCTCAGTTTCTCCATCTATAAAATGAGGATGATCGTAAGAGTGCCTACTTCCTAGGGTTGTTATGATGATCAAAGTCATACACTTGGTAAGTGCTTTGTGAGTTCTGGCTATTATTATTTTAGAGTAGTAAAGGATGCCTTCCAAATTATAGGGAAAGTCAGGCATCATGAGCTTCTTCTGAGCCTTGGCTTGGCTGATTCTCAGCTCTGCTGTGAGAGGCAGAAAGGAGAAGTTTCTGCAATGGTCCCTGCAGGAGACAAATAGAGTGGTGGCTCTGAGAATGGAATACAGGGGATGGATTTGGGAGATATCTAGGAAGAACTGATGACAATCCCTGCTGTCCAGTTAAATGTAGATCTGAGGGAAAGGGAATAACCTGGGGTGGCTTCCAGGTGTCTGGGACACAGCCCCTCTGGGTGAGTAGGACAGGAGACATTTGAGGAAGAGAAGGCTCATTTAGGGGAGATTGAGCTTGAGAAGCTGTGGAATATTGGGATAGTAGTGGAGATGCCCAAAAGATGTTGTAAATGGGACTCTGGAATTGGGAAAAAGTCCAGATTTAGGAGTAGATTTAGGAGGCACCAATGTTTGCAGTGGATACCATGAGAACTAGTAAGATATTCTCCAGAGAACTTAAACAGAATGCCCACTGTCTAGATCAGGGGTAGGCAAGCTTTTTCTTACAGGGACAGAAGGCAAATATTTTAGCCTTTGTGGGCCTTACAGTCTCTGTCGCAACTCCTCAACTCTATCGTTTTACCTAAAAACGGTCACGGGCAACACAGAAGTGAATGGGTGTGGTGGTGTTGCAGCAAAACTATTTGCAAGCCTAGGTGACTGGCCCAAGGTTCATGGCTGGTTAACCTCTGCTCCAGACTTTGCACAAAGTAGATGTTCAATAAGTATTTGTTGGCTTAATCTAATAGTTCCAGAAATTGTCTGAAGTCCATGTAGATTTGTTTTTAGCAGTTAAATCAAATTTCTCAGAACTCAAATTTTGTTCATGTCACATGAAGACATCCAAAAAGTCAGGAGAGAGAGGATGTCTGGACTTTTGCTGCCATACATAAAGTGAGCCACCATGAATTAATGATATACTGTTGGGTTGCAAAGTATCCAGCCTAAAACCTTTCTAACTGAGCCTCAGGCCATCAGCCGAGTATGATAAATCAGACTGGTGAATCGCAGGGGCAGGCAATGCGAAGATTTTTTATTTTAGCCCCCCTTGTGGGCCGGGTTGGTGGGTAAGGTGAGAGGCCTCTGCTTTGCGGAGAGCACTCTTGGAGCCCTCTGGGACCCTGGACAGCATTCTCGTCATGCTGGGAAATTGACTGCAAGTGTGTTAAATAATTAAGAAACTGCCCGCGGGTGTTTGTAACTTCTACTGCAAAGAAGTAGATGGGGAGGAAACAGGAGAAAATCAAGCAGGAGATGAGGAATTGAAGCAGTGTGAGGGAAGTGGGCATTCTGGACTTAAAAATAGCCATAGC
Source organism: Tolypeutes matacus (assembly GCA_026826555.1). Lineage (NCBI taxonomy): Eukaryota > Metazoa > Chordata > Mammalia > Cingulata > Chlamyphoridae > Tolypeutes > Tolypeutes matacus. Next base: position 7,542,885 of record JAKSZT010034297.1, read on the forward strand.
AAACCTGAGAGGAGAGAGAGAGAGAGAGAGAGAGAGAGAGAGAGAGAGAGAGAGAGAGAGAGGGCCCCTTCCCGCCCAACAATAGGGAGATATAGCTGATTACAAGTAGTTGTTAAACTGGCAACACAAGAGCTGAGCCACCTGGAGGACAGTTCCTTTTCCTTTCTGTCTTATACTTTTGGCTGGTGGATTGAATCCCCAAAGTCTGTCGCTTGCTTTTGAAGACTGAAGCTGCAGAGCTCACCTCCTTCCAGGGGATGATTCTGGGTCTTGGATGCCAAGAAATGAGAGAAAATCTAGAGAGGAGGCTGGTATTTGGTTACAGTTTGCAAATGGCTTCTCTGTTTCCAAAAAGAGCATGTGAGTGTGAAGAAGCTCAGGGTTCCCAAGTGGTTTGTGTGACTATGAAATGCAGGCTTGTCTGTGGCTGCGGTGATGGCAGCAGCTGTCTTATGTGCCAAATTTGAAATAAATATTTGTATGTAGAGAAGTATTTTTAAATGCTTAAATTGGTTGCTAATACAAGAGTCCCACACCATTCAAATCTGTCTGATCTCTGATTTAGGGCAGTGAGAGTTCAGATACAGAGTGAGTGCTAGAAAACAAGGGATTCTACATTTGGTTCCTGAGTTTAGACAGCATTTGGATAGCAAGAGATCAAAAGGAATACCAGACTTTTTAGAAATCAAAAGATTTAAAAATCTCGATTTCTGTGCCCATTCTTCATCACGGCAACCTCATGTTGCTCCGCTGGAGTTGAGCAGTGGTGAGTGGCATCACTTCAGATGCAACATGCTCTCTCCAGTTACACAGGCCTGAGGGCTGGCTTCTCAGAGTGGTGGCACCTGCCTAGCCTTAACAGCATTAGTGTTTAGTCCCTTGACCCCCATTCTCAAGTCCGTCTTCTCGTATTGCCTCCAAAATGTTCTTTCTAGAACCCAAGTGCAATCGGCCTCTACTTGCTTAAGCCCCCCCGCCCCCCGCGGCGGCTTCCCAGTCCCTAAAGGCAAAGCCTGTGTTCCTTTTCTGATATGCAGAGCCTTCCATCGCCACTTCATTTCTCATCACTTCCTGCTATATTCTTTATAATCCAGTGGTACCCAGTCCTCTGACTCTATTGGACCATACCCTGCTCTCTCGTCAGAACTTTGTGCATGCTTTTACCACCAATCCAAACTCCCGGTGCATTTCTACCTATGCTTCAAGACCCAGCTCATCTGTTTTCTTTCACGTGACATCTTTGGTGGTCTCCATTCCCTCGCGCAGGCCTCCACTTACTCTGCTGATGGTTCTTTACTGGCTACTTATTACCTGTATTACAATGGCCTATTCATGGATTTGGGGGTTCAATCTAGATTCGAATACTAGCTCTTCTGCTTTCTAGCTGTGTGGCTTTTGACACGTTACTTTAACTTCTTTGGTCCTCAGTCTTACCAACTATAAAAAGTGGATGTTCAGAAGACCTGACTAAATGCAATCATGTGTGTTAAAGGGCTTATTTAGCACCACGTCTAGTAAATAAGTATGCAACAAATTTTAGCTTTTCTTCTTTATCTTCTCTACTTGACCTTGAGCCTCTAGAGCAGGGGTTCTTAACCATTTTTGTTCCATGGACCCTTTTGCCAGTCAGGTGAAAATCACAGACCTGTTATTAAATCCACTCTACACTGTGTATTATTTAATAAATATATCACACCCGCACCAACATGTCCCCACAAGAATAACGCCTTTTTGAATTTCAATTCAAGCTCATGCACCCCTTGTTAAGAAGCCCTGCTCTAGAGGCAAGAGACATGACACAAATATCTCAGTAGCCCAAGGGCCTACCTCTGTGTCTAGTGCATGGTTGGTTCCAGTTTTCGTTGGGTTACTACTGACAAAAACACAACCAGTAATTAGTTGGAAATCAGTTCCTGTTTGGTTGAATGGTATGGTGGATTGAATTATGGGTCTCATTTTTTTTCACTCCACTTCAGTTGTAGCATACATCTGCACCTTTGTTATGGGCTTGTGATGGGCAGAGTGAACTTTCCCATTCCTTGACTTTGGGATTGCCATGTAACTTACTTGGGCCAATGGGACATAAAGGATGTGATTCAGAGGGTTAAATGTGCTTGTGTGAATGGGTTTATCCTCTTGTGCTTCTTCCAGTGCCATAAGCAAGACATGCTCTAGATGTTGGTCTTGGAAGAATGAGAAATATGTGAAGCAGACCTGAATCCAACCCATGTCCTGATGTCAAGCCCAGTTGTACCCAGTCTAGATTAGTGAAATCCCAGCCAACCTATCCTGCTAAGTTATGTGGTGGTCTATTACAGAGCAAGAACTGAGTTACACATGCTTATAGTAGGAGGAAAAGAACTGATTACTATTGTTTAGTTTTTGTAGACTGGCTTTAAGGGCTAGGCATATAAACATGATACAATAGCAAACAATAGATGAGGGGGAAGTTTTAAAAGATGGCATGGCAGAAAGATTGGAGTGAGGTTGATGGTGAAAAAAAATATTGAAATTTAAGTCACATGAGGGGTGATGTCTGAACTTCCCTACTTGAGTTTTATTTCCAGATCCGAATGGAGAAATAACAGCTGGAGAGAGGATGGGCCCTCTTGTGCCTGCCCATTCCAAGCATGGGTTCTTAGAGTCTCCCCACTGGAAAGTACTTCCAGAGATCATCTGGCTCAGCTTCTTGCTCCCTGCGCAAATGTGCTCTGTAGCATCCATAACAGAGACTGATCCAAATTTAGTCATTTGCCTGCTGTGTGATCTTGCATAAGTGCAAAGATCGGGGGATTTTGGAGTCAGACAGACTTAGTTTGGAATCTTAGCATTGTGACCTTAAGAATTTACTCATTGCTTCTGGATCTCCCACTTCTGCTAGGAAATGGAGAAAATGAGAATGCCTACCTCACAGAAGTATTGGGGGAACTAACTGAAAACAAAATGGAACATCCAGCACAGTAGCTAATGCAAATTGTCATGGATCCCTTCCCACTTTGGAGGAGCAAGAATGCTTCACCCCTCTGTCATGTGAAAGCCCTTTTAACATCTCTATAATGATGGAGGAGCTCACAGTGGCCCATTTCATCCAGTCCAGTTGCTGAGCCTGCTGGCCCGAATAAGCCGTCTCCTTCCCAGCTCAATTTTTGGGCTATTCCAACTTTAAATTGTCACTTATCAGCACTTTTAAAGGTCTCAGGGATAGAAAAACAACAGAGAAAAATATTGATCATTTTATTGATTTAATCAGATGGTATTGCACAAATTTTGGCCCATAAAATTCTCGGCTCCCTGCTGTCTTCTAGAATACAGAGCTGTAGTGTAAATTGAAGTGGTAGCTAAGATCATCTTCATAGGTAAGATATAGAAGAACAGAGATGAGTGTGAACTAAGATTGATGCAGAAAGTGGGGGGCTGGTTTAGAGACCCGAGAGCAATGACTAAGTGAGCTGGATTGTTAATGTGTAAGAAGAGAAGACCAGAAAGTGGGCTAGGTAAAGAGCACCTTGAATAACATGGGAGGAGTTTGGACTTTGGTTTGTAGGCAATGGGTTACCATTGAAAGTTTTTGAACAAGAAAAAGGCATGGACAGAGCTTTGCTTCAGGAAGATAACTCTGGCAAGAAGGTAAGAATAGATTGCTTTGTTGGGGGTGGGCAGTTGTAAACAGCTCCAGGCAGGATAATACTTAGGAGTCTATTGCAATTGTCTGGACAAGGGGTGATAAAGGTTGAGTTTGGTCACTGGAAAAGAGAGAACAAATAAAGACATTGCATTGCAGAATCTATAGGACTCATTGACTGACTAGGGAGAGGGAAAGAGAGAAAAAAGATGACTCAGGTTTTAAGCCTGGGAAATGAGATATCTAATTTAACTTGCAGAATGTGGAACATTGTTTTCGTCACCAGGATTTACTCATTTACTCTTTTTTTTTTTTACCGGGAGGTCCCAGGTATCGAACCCGGGTCTCTCCATATGGGAGATGGACGCCCAACCATTTGAGCCACATCCGTCCCCCTCATTTACTCTTTTTTTTTTTTCCCACCTCATTGTTATAATTTCTTGCATTGCAAGAATCACCATATGTGAGCAAGAGAATACCATCAAGTCCACTCTAGTCCATAGTTCTTCCCCCAATCCAGAGGCGACTGGGATGGTGATGTCCACTCCAACTCCAAGTGAGAGAGGGCTTATATCCCATGGATATGGTGGGTGGGATGATCCTGCCTGCAGATGCAGGCCCTCTCCATTCCCTGGGATGGCCATTTCCCATCGTTGTCTCCTCACCAGGTGACTTGGATGAGTCCATTGAGCTGTAGGGTAGGAGTTGCAGCTCCACCTAGATTTCATGCACACCTGGCACATAGGTAGGCGGGAGGCTCCAGTCTCTGGAAGTATACCTAAGAAACTCCAGCATCACATGTAGGTTTGAATAGAAGGGACTGGTGAACCATGTGCAGGGAGGACTTATTTGAGTCTAATTCTGTCACTCTCAGGAGCACAGATTACAAAATAGAACCCACTGATAAGGCATCAGTCTCTGGGGCTATCCCCCCTTATATAAGACCAGGGTGTCTCTGGAGCTCTCAGGAACCCCACTGAGTGGGGTGATAGGCACTTAGATGTTCTATGAGCTCCTACTGAGGTGTGCCTAAGAGTTACCTCTGGGATGACCTCCCGACTCTCTTTGAAGTCTCTTAGCCACTTGAACTCATTTGTCTTTATCGTTTCCCCCTTTTATTCAAGGTCTTTTTCCAGTTGTGTTGCCAGTTGGCACTTGGGAAAAGTTTTCAATTAGCAATAATCGTGCCTCGGATAAACCTCATTGGCTACGATACTGCCACTGCACAAAGCTGCCAGTTGGCACTTGGTATTAATCCCTCGTTGCCAGGGAGGCTCATCCCCGGGAGTCATGTCCCACGTTGGGGGGAAGGTAATGCAATCATATGCTGAGTTTGGCTTAGAGAGAGGCCACATTTGAGCAACAAGGAGGCTCTCAGGTGGCAACCCTTAGGCACCCCACTACTGCAGGCTAAGTCTCATTTGCAAGAGCAAAAACTCACAAGGGTAGTCATCAATAAAAAAAAAAAAAAAACAAAAAAAAAAAACATCAGTGGGTCACTCATTTACTCTTAATGCATATATACATATATATCCATTTACATATACAACAGCATAAAATAAATCAATAGCCCCAAATCATGCACAGATGCACACACACACACAATATTCCTTTCCAATCTTCATTCACCTTAAGTATATGTAATTATGGGTATTGTAAAATAAAAGTATGAGGCTTTCTAACTTCATCTGAGAACTTGAAGATTTCATACTGTCAGTGTAGGGATTGTATTTTAGGATTTTGAAAATATTTAAACTAGTCCTAATGATAACATCAGCTGCAATTGACTGAGTACTTATGTGTCAATGCTTTTTACCTTACTGTCCTCACAACAATCTGTGAGATGGACCCTGCTAATGGTTGCCCCAAACCATTGCCAGTTGTCTTCCCCTTTGCAGCTTCCACCATAAAGACTGGCCTCCCTTACAACTGGGGTGGCCATGTAACCCAGTTCTGGACAATGAGAACATAAACTGACATCTGCTTAGGTTGCTCTAGAGAGTTCTATTTGGCTTTCTGATAAAAGGAATAGTTTAAGAAGAAACTGCATGGACACTTCTTCTGCACTCTTCTTTGTGGCTTGAGCATGATGGATGTGATGTCTAAAGCGATGGCAGCCATTTGCAAGTGCAAGATGACAAACATGAAGATGAAAATCTGACTGCTCAGGATGTCAGATTAGGAGATAGAAAGAGCGTGTGACCTCAGTGATATTGTTGAGCCATTGAACCAGCCTTGGAACCACTACCCCAGGTTTCTCGACAAGTGAGACAATAAATATCTGTAATGTTTAAGCCACTGTTTGTTTTTATTTCTTGCAGATAAAAGCAACCTGATGTTCAATTATTTTCCCAGGGCCAAATCAGTAAATAGTGGAGCTGGGATTTAAACCCAGGTTTTTTTTTTACTCCAAAGTGATGCTATTAATTACTGCACATTCTTCCTTCCAATACCCACAAAGGACAATATCCTTTCCATGGTCTCCAACTCTTACTTTTTCTTCCACAAAGAGTTTTGAGTATGTGGTAAGTATCAGGCACTGAACTAAGCCTTAGGAGATAGTAAGGTGATTATGACTCAGTCTCTGTCTTCAAGATGTTCATAATATGGAAGAGGGGTTGATAAATCCGTGGGCCAAATCTAGCCTGCCACCTGTTTTTGTATGACCTGCAAGCTAAGAATGGCTTTTATATTTTCAAATGGTTGAAAGTAAATCTAAAGGTGACTAATATTTCATGACCATCAAAATTTATATAAAATTCAAATTCAAATTCAAATTCAAATTTCAGTGTCCATAAATACAATTGTACTGGCACATAGCACTCTCATTTTTTTATGTTGTCTGTGGCCACTTTTGCACAATATCCACAGAATTGGATAGTCGCAGCAGAGACCATGTGGCCTGCGAAGTAGAACATATTTACTACCTGACCCTTTACAAAGTTTACTGACCCCAGGTCTGGAAGGTTGGTGTTTGCTAAGAGGATAGACAGATGGCCAACTCATTCTAGGTAACAGAAAGAGAAAGGATGCAAACTTAGAAAAAGTTCCCACAGTCGCTTGGAAATCTAAATTTCTGAGTCGTATCTGTCAACCTCTTCCCTTTAAAGATAGATTCTAAGAAAGGGGGCAATGGGGATATTGGTCAGGTTTAGTTACCTTTGCCTCATGAGTGTCTTTTGTTTCTTTTTGTTCCTTAGACACAGAACTGTGTGCTTCAGTACTTTGAACTCTACCCAAACAGAGAGATCAGATCAAGAATTCTTTTAATACACACTGTAAGATTCTGAGTTGAGTAATTTTACTTCAGAAAAATTGATTGATCTTTTAATTAAGGTTCTCAGAGCCTCCCACTTACTGGCTTTCACCTGAAATTTGTGTGTTTGGAGATTTCTGTGAGCCTAAGAGACTTCACTCTGGGATCCTTGGACCTGTGAAGTAAGTCCTGCTGTCCTCAGAGACACCACATCCAGGGGTTCCCAACAAGGGGTCTGAGCACTTGAATTGAAATAAACAAACAAACAAACATTCTTGTGGGGACGCGTTGGTGCAGTTGTGGTATGATATATTTATTAAATAATACACAGTATAGTGTGAATTTAGTAAGTGGTCCATGGTTTCACCTGACTGGCAAAGGGGTCCGTGGAACAAAAAAGCTTAAGAACCCCTGCCACACACCTTGTATACATCCATGAGTTGGTGGACAAAGACTCTTTCAGGAACCCCACTCCTCTAAAAATCATCAATACTGTTTAACTTTCTTTTCCAAAAAAGTATAAGTGCAAGGGTCTCCTGCAATGATAATTCTTTTTCTCTGTGCAGTGTCACACTCCTTACAAAGCATTTTGCTGTCCATTTTGATTTGGATCCTTAAAATAACCATGACCCAAATAATTTGACCATAATAGAAAATGATTGAATGATATAAAAATCCAATTCTGATGTACCCAGGAAAGAGACTTTTGAGATCATTGAATCTTTTTTGCCTTTATTTCACAGATGTGAAACTGAGGCTTAGCAAGAAAAGCATGTAATCAATGGCAGAATCAAGGTGCATGCCTTCCAGTTATAATATAATGGTGGCAAAGACTACCTGGACCCTTTGTTAATCATGTCAAACATGTGTGATCTATAAGTGGGTAACTCTATAATTTATTATTCAAACTGAAAGATTTTTGAGAGGGAAAGGCAGTGAAATTAATAATTCCATGGCTCCAACAGGCATTAAGCAAAACTGTCCACTGAGACCTATGGTCACCTGACCTTGTAGGTTAGGCAGGTGTAATCGGCCATGCAGACCTTTGACTCATTCTCATAATCTGGTGTGACTCTAAAGTTTGTTCGTGTTTCTACTCCTGTGGATCCAGCATCTTATATCCTTCACAAGTGAGGAGGGCCAAGCCCCTGCAACAGCTGCTTCAGTAGAGATCTGGTTCTGGTGTCTCCTGCTGATCACAGGTGTCATGCTACATCCACAGGCCTGAGCTGGACATAAAAGGAGAATATGGTGTGACTGGTGTGCTTGTGTTGACACAACCATTCTCTCTCCAAGGTGTTAGGATCCCTGTCTTTAAGTCCAGGGAAAATGTTTTCAAACAGGACTGGGGGCTGATTCTGGTGGGATATCCAGAATGAAGACTTGTTTTTTTCATATTGTATGTGTGTTTTGTTTTTAGAAAAGAGTATCAGTTAATCAATGCTTATTGATCATCTATGATGGCCTCCTCTCTGAGCTGAGTTATGTGGAGAACCAAGAAACATGACAGGCTTCTTCCTCCAAAGAGCTCATGGTCCAAAGTTAGACAGCATTGTACATGCAAGGTTGAATTGGTACCCCAAATATTTAACATTTGTTTTTGCTACATGTAGAGTTAACAAAGGCTATTTTTAAAGTTTTAAATATGTAAGAAGTTAGGAAATATTGTCCCATAAATATTAGCTGAGGTAACTAGTAGAAAGTGAATTGTAGTTAATTGAGAGATGACAGGGGAAACTATTAGCAAAAGGTCTGTTACTGAGTATAGAATATATTTAACTGTAGAACTAAAACTGAAAAAGATGTGGAGATTAAGAGGACAGACAGAAAGTAAATTTTAACGCCTTGATAATATAGAAATTATACAGCTAAAAAGAAGGTGGGGGAAAGCTAATGAATACATGTGGAATAGGGAATGCCTCACGTTACGGTGGAGTCAAAAGATAAAATTTGAACATCAAATCATAGAAATATAAACATATTTAACAATGTCAAGGTAAACAATGAGAAATAACAATATCTACCTCTTGCATAGTACTTACCACATGCCAATGTTCTAAGCATTTTATGTAATGAAAAGGATGATATTATTGACTAAAATACGATAATAGAAGAGAGGGAGGGAAAGGGAACGGAAGAGGAAATATAATTTTTCCATCATTGCTTATGGTCAAGAACTGAGAAAATAGAGAACTAAAGACGCTTTAAATAATACTATGCTTAGAATGGCAACAATTAAAACAAAACTACAAACTTGAAAATATCAGAGTAAATACACATACAAAAAGCTATAGGTCATATAATGAAAGATTAAAAAATAAAACTATTCAACAGCAACATAGCATAAATAATATGATGAACAAAGGCCAAATATATTCCATCTCTTAGTAAAAGTAAACGGGCTTAGCATACCTATTAAGATAAAAAGTTTTTCAGAATGAATCACACAGCAAAACTCAGTTCTCTGCTACATGTAAGAAACATACCAAAACAAAAAGATTGAGAAAGTCTGAGAATTAAAGGAAGGGCAAATATATACTATGAAGTGCAAGCAAAAAGAAAGCAGAGGTTGCTGTCTTAATATCCAATAAAGTAGAATTCAGGACAAAGAGCATTAAATGAGTGAAAAAACGTACATTATTATGTAAGGGGTATAATTCAGAGACAAAATAACAGTTATAAATATCTATACACAAAATAATGTATTATCTATATAAATAAAACAGAAATTACAGGAGTCAAATAGGCAGAAGCAGTCTAGTAGAAGGGGAATTTAACTCACCTCTTTCAATGTATACTGAGAACAAAAACAAATAAGAATACAGAATGCCTAAATAATTAATTTATGAGATTGACCTGATTGACCTGTATTACCTGAAAATAAAGAACAAGACTTTGCTTCCTAAAGGCTGTTAGAACATTCACAGAAACTGAACATATATTAGCTCATAAAGAAAACGCAAATAAATTCTAAAAAGTAGATATGGATAGCATTTTATAACTAAAATCCAATAAGCTAAACATTGAAAGCAAAACAAAATAAAAAGCTCCTTCCATCCAGAAATTTTTAAAGGCTCATTAAACAACTCTCAAAGAGGAAACAAAAACTGCAGTGACAGGCTATTTTAGGAAACAACACTAATGAAAGTATTCTGTATCAGAATTTGTGAGATACAGCTAAAGCTGTGCTCAGAGGAAACTCATAACCTTAAACAACAAAAGAAAGAATAAAAGCAAGTGAATTAAGCATGTGCTCTAAAGGGTTGAAAAGTATACCAGAATAAACTGAAGGACGCCAGAAAGAAGTCCTTAGTCAATAAAAGTAGAAATTAATGAAGTACAACACACACAAATGGTACTAATAAATAAATCCAATCTTTTAATGAAAGATTAACTATGATTAAATACGATATTGAATCAGTCATATGATTCATTAGATAACAATCAAGAAAAAAATGATCAAAATGCAAATACACAAAATGAGAATTTAAAAAGGAGAAATAGCAAAGAAAGAGGAAATTAAAAAAAAAAAAGGAATTATTTGAACTTTAAGCAGGTAAATGTAAATATCTGGAAGATATGGATACTTTTCTAGGAAAATATAGTTCACCAAAATTAACTTTAGAAGAGTTATACTGTATAAATACACTGATTCCCATAGAACAATTGAAGAAAGCGATCAAAAAGCTACCTTCCAAAAAAGCATCAGAACTGGACAGTATCAAGGAAAAATTCTACAGACCTTTAAAGAGCAGATAGTTCTAGCTTTGATAAAAAAAAAAACAAAACAATAAACTGGAAGCAGATGGCTACTTTCTTAACATAGTAAAATATAGCTATCTCAACCTAAAAGCTAAAATCATCTTTATTGGGGAAATTGTGACATTCTAATTAGAGACAAGAGCAAGAAAAAAATGCCCACTATTATTGAAAATTAAACTGGAGAAACTATCCAATTCAAATAGATAAGAAAAATAAATTGACAATTAAAAAATGGACACCAGAAAGTAAAAATATTACTATTTGCAGATAATATTGATTGTATACCTGGAAAACTCAGGAGAATTGACTAGAAAACTATTACAAACAATAAGATAATTTAGTAAGGGTTTAGGGTTCATATACGTTCAAATGCATATATGAAAAAACTTTTTTAAATCCTGAAAAATATGAAAGGAGACTTGACCAAATGGAATAACTGTATTTCAAATGGAATAACCGTTATATTTTAAAAGTCTTACTTATATTCCACCTAAAATCATCTTGGTGCAACTTAAAGCCATCTCATACATTACCAGTGGTATGCACCTCAATCTTTGGAAAAAGCCGATCTAAGTAAAAGCCAAACCATCTATAGGATTTTCTTAGCAAAACTGTTTAAACTGAATCGAATTATGAGGAAACAATCAGACAAATCCAAAAAGTGGGTCATAGTATGGGACAACTTGAATTTTCTGGGAAAAAAAAAAAAAAAAGCAAGGCTACTATTCTAGAGTAAAAGAGATTAAATAAATGTAACAGCTAATTCACTGTGTGTTCCTTGAGTGGATCCTAGATTAAAAAAAAAAAAAAAAAAAAAAAAG